>CM070638.1:15202107-15570467 GCA_036346255.1 Ampelocalamus luodianensis
TCGTAGTGATGCGACTCCTTCTTACGCAAGCCGTTCGGATAACTCGCCGCATAGAAGGCAACATGACTTTCACTCACATCGTTCTCCGACCTAAGGAGAACGTCACAAGCCCACGGAGAGGTGATTTTTCACCGCCCGGCGACAAGATACACGCAGGCAAGCGGGTGCGAGGAGTATTTCCTCGTAAACCGAGACCTGTCGTAGGTCTAGCCCTCCTGTGGTACGGGTATCGGCGAGTTCGATCACCGGCGACATTAACCCTTCTTTCTCGCAAAGAAGGAGACAAGAGGTTATTTCGGGTGTCGGGAGTTCTCACCCGACCTTGAGCGGTTGCGCGCCTCGGTTCCAACGGCGAATATGGAGAAATTGATGGAACTCAAAATCCCATCGAGTTCCTCCAAATTTACACTCACACTATCAGAGCTGCGGAGGAGGAGAGCATGTCATGGTGAATTACCTTCCGACTGTGCTCGAAGGATCGGCATGATCATGGCTTTTAAATCAGCCATTCGAATCGATCTACTCGTGGCAACACCTCTGCGATCTTTTGCTGGCAAATTTCCAAGGCACTTACAACCGCCCAGGAAAGGAGGACGATTTGCACCGGATAAGACAGAACAACCATGAAACGCTACGCCAATTCATCAGGCGCTTCAGGAAGGTTCGAAATTCTATTCCGGAAGTTTCTGACTCATCCGTGATCAGAGCTTTCAAGCAGGGAGTCCGAAGCAGAAGGATTACAGAAGACATTGCTTTACATCCACCTGCCACCGTCGCCGAACTTTTTGAGATGGCCGATAGAGATCATTTATTCTTTGAAGCGATCAAGTGGAATAATACTATCGATCGCAAAGACGACATCCGTCAGGAAGCAGGTGAAAGTGGTAAGAAAAATGATAAAAAGGCTAAGAAATCTAAGAACAAGGCAAAAAGACACAAATCTCCAGCAGCCGGTTCTAAGGAAGTCCTGGCCGTAAGCGACAAGGAGCCACGCAATGCCAAGCAAAATCCCGATCGAGGCAAAGGTAAGCACCAAGATTGGAGAAATGACAAACCCAGGGGGTGTCCTTTTCATAAAAAAGAAGGACATGATTTTCGTAACTGCCGAGTTTTCCTACGGAAATTCGAGGACTATTACTCTGGCAAGGGGCCACTTCCTACTCTTGAACAGGTAGGCCAAACAAGTGGACAAAGGAGTCGGATGATGAAGAGATGCTGTTCTAGGATCCGCAACACACCATCGATCACGTCTATGGGGGATCTTCGGCATATGAATCACGGAGGCAGCTGAAGGCTGTCGAGCGTGAGGTAAACACAATCGACTCCCCTCTTGTCAATAAATTACCGAAGTGGTCGGAAGTCACCACTACTTTCGAGAAGGGTGATTGTCCGATCCCTTCGACTAGACCAGTCGATTCGATGAGTGGTCGAACCCACCATCAACAATTGTCGAGTCAATCGAGTTTTGGTTGATGGTGGAAGCTCGTTAAACATCTCCGTTTCACGAGTACCACGGGCGAGATCACGGTACCGGGACAAAGGTAAGACCGGTACGATATTCATTTCATGGAATCGTACCGGGGTCTTCGGCCAAACCCATTGGCCAAGTCTCTCTTCCTTTAACGTTTGGATCACCAAGCAATTTCAGGACAGAGAATGTCTCCTTTGATGTGGTCGATTTCGATACGGCATATAACGCCATACTCGGATGACCTACTTTGGCAAAATTCTTAATAGCTACTCATTATGGGTACCAATGTCTCAAGATGCCAGGTCCCAAAGGAGTGATCACGATATACTGTGACAAGAAGATGGCGCACTCTTGCGACCGTCGTTCCCTCGAGATGGTTGGACAACTACCAACTCGAGACGAAAGTCAGCCTTCGACTAGTAAGTCGAAGCCTAAAGCTGCACCTAAGCCGAACGACCAGGTCAAGGAGGTTCCTTTGGACGCAGAGGAGCCCTCGAAGACTGTTCGCATTGGGGATTCTTCCGACCCCAAATAGGAAGACGCCCTCATCACTTTCCTCCAGGCAAACGCTGATGTCTTCGCGTGGCAAGCATCCGACATGCCCGGAGTCCCCAGGGAAGTGATCGAGCACAAGCTAGCTCTACGGCCTAATAAATTACCCGTAAAACAAAAATTATGGAGATTTGCCCCTGATCGACGAGATGCAATTAGATCAGAATTGGACAAGTTGCTTAAAGCAGGCTTCATAAGAGAAGTCGATCACCCCGAGTGGTTGGCCAACCCTGTAATGGTTAGAAAGTCGAACGGCCAATGGCGTATGTGCGTGGACTTTGGACCTTAATAAAGCTTGTCCAAAGATGATTTCCCTTTACCTCGTATCGATCACCGGTTGACTCTCTGCGCAGGTGTGAAATGTTGAGTTTTCTAGATGCATACTCGGTTACCACCGGATAAGTATGTGTCGAGAAGATGAGAAGAAAGCGCATTTATTACACCGTTTGGGATATTTTGCTATGTCAAAATGTCATTCGACTTAAAAATCTTGGAGCTTCTTTTCAGCGTTTGATGCAAACGACTTTTGCTCCTCAACTAGGCCAAAATTTGGAAGCCTATGTTGATGTTCTAGTTGTAAAAAGCAGCAAACGACTCGATCATATCACAGACTTACAGGAGACTTTCGATAACCTCAGAAAGCACCACTTGAAACTTAATCCCGAGAAGTGTGTGTTTGGGTCTCTTCGGAAATTACTTGGATTTCTGGTCTCTGCACAAGGAATAGAAGCACATCCCGAAAAGATAAAAGCTATCACTCAGATGCGCTCCCCAACCACGAAGAAAGAAGTCCAGAAACTCATAGGATGCATGGCGGCGTTAAGTCGTTTCATAGCACGCCTGGGAGAAAAAGGGCTCCCTTTCTTCAAACTTCTAAGGAAACACGAAGGCTTCGAGTGGACGGAAGAGGCTAACTTAGCCTTCGAGGAAGTCAAGAGGTATCTTACGAGTGCTCCTGTCCTGGTTTCACCAAAACAAGGAGAGACACTCTTAGTTTACCTAGCTGCCATACCACAGGCAGTGAGCGCAGTACTGGTCGTAGAACGTGAAAACATTCAACGGCGGTCTACTCGTCGATGAGATTTTACGGACCTGGGCGTTACCCTCGGGTTCAAAACTTCTATATGCCCTCCTCATGTCTTGAGAAGCTGCGACATTATTTTGAGCGCACAAACTAGTGTGCGTCGCCCGAGTTCCCTTGGGAGCGATCCTCGAATAGGAAACGGCGGGGCGCATGGCAAAATGGTCGATCGAACTTGGGGCGTTCGACATCCATTTCTTGTCGAACGGCCATTAAATCCTGATCTTGGCGGACTTTGTGCGAATGGACAAATCTGAACCTGCTCAGGATCCCGATCTGATAATGCCCCACTATCTCTAGCGATAACCGTTTGACAGCATGGGGAGGTTACTACCCCGGTAATTACTCTCATTATTGTGCAATAATGAGCGACTAATGAGCCTGGAACGACAACAACCACCACTGCGTAGTATAAATAGGTGTCTTTTAGAGATAGAGAGGAGAGACCCTTTTGGGGAGACAATGAGTAAGATCCTCAGCTGGTTGTAATCCAAATACCCAATACAAGATACACAGGAGTAGGGTTATTATTCTCACTAGAGAAGGCCCGAACCTGTATAAAAATCCCTGTCTCTCTCTCGTCTGCGTGATCAATTGTGGAGACCCCCCGAATCAAACAATCTTTAAGTAAGATCAGTTCTAAAACACCGACAACTGGGAAATCAGATAAGAGGAATTTGTGGAGAGAAACAGAATGGGGAACGGGGAGAAGCGGCAGCAAGAAGGAAGAAGTAGTTCGGTGTTTGTTCTTTCGATCCCCTGGTATTGCTGTCGATCCCCTCATTTGTAGCATGACTCGGCTACACGGCCCATGGCCCACGGCAAGCCCAACAAGTATAGGCCGGTCTATGACACGCACCTCCCTTTTATCGTCTGCTCGAGCGCACACGCGCCACCCGACCGTGAGCAAGAACCCCGAGTAATTGGAAGCCCGTCCACCGGGCACGCGCACGCCCTTTCTTCCCGACCACGGCGCAACCGCGCTTTCGCCACCGTGCCTTCTCCGGGGATTCTCTTTCCAATTCTTTCCCATGTGAGCATCTCCTAGACTCCCTCTACATAACCCTACCTCTCATTTTCTCTCTTGTCTCCTCCAGAGTCGTCGCCACGATGAACCGACCACGTCGCCGCATGCTCCCGTCGTCGAATCACCTTGGCCACCCTCCGCCTTCTTCGACCTCTCTGGTGTACTGCAGGTAACCCTCAAGTACTCATGTTGCTCCTACTTTAGCCCCTACTCCATTCAAACGCCGTCGCCATGATTCGTCCCCTCACTACCGCGCTCACCTTGGCCGCGCCGCCACGGTCCGCCGCCAGAGTCCATTAGCCACCTCCTCTAGTTTCATTAGGTCTCTGCAATCCATTTTGCTGGTTCTTTGCTTGCCTCATCACGACCCAACCGCCGGCGATGAGCGCCACAGGCCTCCACATGCACTCTGTAATTCCCTCTCTGTGCTTTTCTCTGTCCTTGAATTGTAGAGTCACTGAGGTTTAGCCGTTAGCTAAGAGTGGTTATGAACTGATTAAATCACTTATATATGTGTTAAGCAATTGGATAAATAAATTGGTGGAAGATGAGTGACCAATCATTTTAGTCTGTGGATAAGCCGATGATCGGAGAAGCTAATCTAAAAACATTAAGTGTTGACAGATAGGCTAATAGTGTGTTTAACCTAGTAGTTAGAAATGTTATGGTTTCAAATAACCATTTGAACACTTAAGTTTTCGAGAGCAATTAATCAAAACCCAATATAGTTGCAAAGTTTGAAAACCAACAACAAACAACGATGCATCGGTTTGTAACTAGGCTAATAGCATGGTTAATTCTAGCAGTTAAATGTTGTCTTCTTGCTTCATTTGATCAGTTGTTCATTGCTATGTCGGTGGCAATCAAATCTGAAAACTAATGGGTAAGGAGTTTTAAGAAAAACCAAGGAAGAGGTTTAAGCGAGAAGGTTGAACTAGGGCAATAATAATAAGCTATTGTCATTACAAAGGCAAGAAAATAAAAAGGTTGTGTTGGTTTGAATAGTCTTTAAAGGTTGATCCAATAGGAGTACCTTAGCCTGAAAAACAAGTGTGGAGTGTGGGTGTGGTCTAAATCCAGTGAGTGAACTTGTTTGGCAATACTTAATAAAGCTTTGGTAGTCAAACAAACAGAGAAGAGAAGGTGATTGCAAGAAAATCTGAATTCTCAATGGAATCCACTTGCAAAACCAACTATCTAATGCTATCCAGTATTGTGAATGTCCACTAGGTCACTCAATTGAAATAATTAGTCTGAAATTTGAAATCTTAGTGAATTTGGTTAGTAGCATTTCAGTTTTGAGAGTTGTCTTCAGATGAGCAACAGAACTTTGAAGATAATCATATTTGTTGATAGGTTTATAACACTGTTACTTGATGAGTTAGAAATGCTATAGATTTGGTTAGTCTTTAGAACAATTATCTAACAAGAACAAACTAATCTGAAAAAATAGGAATAAGTGAATTAATGAGGAGGGTAGTGGTCAAATCAAGAAATCCCTTTTGTTGAAATGAATGAGCAGAGGAGAAGGGATTAGAGGAAAATCTAATTTGTCAAGATAACCCCTGATAAACCAAGGGTACTTATGCTACCAAATTTTGTGAATGTAAACTAGATCTCCCAAATGAATTAGCTAATCGAAAATTGAAATCTAAATGAAGTTTGGCTAGTAGCTTTTGGTCATTAGAGTTGTTCTTTTGGTAGGTTGTTTGAATAGACATGGGAGTGAATGCTTCGAAAATAGCAGACATAAAGATTAATAGCTAATGGAGCTTTCAAAGTTACAAACCACTTGGTGTTAATAAAGTCGATACTAAAATATGGTTGACAATACTTAGTAGCCCTTAGCGACCTAATGAACCTAAAGCGAATTGTAAACGTCATTAGGATCGGTGATCACCTTTAACACTAATCCAAAGAGAGTAGGGCTGAATGAGACAAGTTTGGAATGCACTACTTAGTTAATGAGTGAGATAGAGTCGTTTCAATTGCCAAAACAAATGTACTAGAAAGCTGGAAGAGACACTTTAATTACTAGCCTTTCATATCTAGTCTAAAGGAGTAAATTTAATCTTAAGTCAAGATTTGAGTTTTGGTTAGTACCTCGTTAGTGTATGCCTGACATTGGGAGCCACCTAGGCTAGTTAGCTATTTAGAATCTGTTAGTAGGCAATTAGCAGTTAAGTTTAAAGAACAGGTTTAATAAGGAATCATATTAAAAATAAATATAGTTGCCTACCATATCTAGTTAAGTGCTACGGCTAGGATTAAGTGAATGTCAAATGACTATTAACTCTAAAGCAAAATTAAGTAACCTTTAGTAGCTAACTGTCGATAGGCCACCAATTATGTAGATAATGGATGTGCACACAATCGCCATCAAAATATGCCAAAAGAGGAGAATATATAAGAGGATTGGTTTTGACTAGATGATCATCGTGGATATATGCATAGAATGCCTTGAGAGAGTGCTTGTAAGTACTAGATGTCCTATTAAGGAAAACAACATCATCTAGGTTCTAAGTATAGTCCCATCGTTATGGTTACACTAGAAATGAAATTAACTTTAAAAATCCATAAGAAATTTATATGAACTCCAATTAAACTAATATTTTCACTTAAATGCAACTAAACTCATAATCTCAACTTGTATAAATCTCATGCATTTTTGAGCATTTTGGATTTCGAAATTCTCGGTGTTTATTCATTATCGTTTTCTTTAGATTTCGATGTGCCCAACGTGGCGATTACACAGCGAGTGAACAAGTGGTTTATTTCAAGGACTGAACAAGTGGTTTACTACCAAGGCAAGCATCCTCTTGCACCATGTTGATCGATTTTGATGTTTTAGTGTTTTGAAATGCAAGATGATGGTGTGTGCATGCTATTTTGACGTATCAATAATTTGTGTTTAGTTAGCTATATCCCAACATTTGTGGCTTACCTTTAATCTGTTCATACACTTCAGCTTAAGGAAGTAATCTTATGTTGCAATGCTTGGTCTTTAGATTTTTGTTTAGCCATGCAAGTTAGTAGAACGTTAGTTGTTTGACAAACTTATCTTGTCAGACCTGGGAAACACCTTTTTGATTTATAACCTTGGTTTCTTTGTTCAGTTTGGTTTGATCTGAACAAGTGGTTGCTAGTGATGGTGCCTTCGTGCACGAGATTGGCAATATGGTAGTCATGTTTGGGTCGTTAAGGACCGAACTTTGACCAGTCAATTTGAGTACCTTACGTACTTCCACAAGCGATGTATGGTATTTGCTTGGTTAGGGAAAGATCTTATTGAGTTGGAAAAGCGGTGGTGTGAGGACATATATGTGTTCCATCGTATATATGTTCTTCGGGCTCCGATTGCAATTCTATATGTGCAGGGGAGTACAATTATACTTTCTATCTTTTAAATTCAGTCAATTGGGTTGGCATTCCAGCTAACTTGCATGCCCCGCTTAGCAGGTTCTATCAGAAACTTGTACTAAGCGGGATCAGGTCTCGCATGGGTGATTCAACTCAATAAGGTGTTCTTGCTTAAAAATACTGGGTCTTGATTTCCTTGGCCGGTATACCAAATGAAGTGTGCTATTATCCAGAGGCTTACGAGCTAATCAAGTCGTGTGGGAAAAGATGTATACCTTTACAGGGTTAAAACTTTTTGAATGGTCGTGTCTATGGTTACGGACAACACTCGTTTTGATGGACAACAAAGTATAGTCATTCTTAGGAACATGTGGCATGAACTGGGTGATTCATGCTTGTTGTTTAGTCAAAGTGGGCAGCCACTTTGACATTGCCTTGTAGTTAAATTATGTATTTACTCGTTATTTTAGTCCAAACTTGTTTACAAAATAGCTTTTCTGAGAAATGATAAGTGTAGGATTAAGATGTGTTGCTTTATGCAAAAATTAATGCCATTACAACCTTCCTGTTGTCAGCCTTAAGCATGTACAAATTCTAATCCTTTGGATAGGTCCTATTAAACACTTTCTTTTAGTAGTTTTGTGTAAGTCTTGCGAGTACCTTTTGTACTCAGTACTTTAAACACTTGTTGCAAGTGAGAATGTCGTACAATTCGGTTTTAACTATCGTACCCATTTTGGGCGATAGCAGCAGACGCAACGGCTTTAACTCTAGTTGGTTGCTTATGGGTTTTGGGTATGCCAACCTGGTACTTTCCTTTTATTTCCATATTTTCTTCCGCTGCAATTTATTGTCTTCTGATCAGTTTTGGCCGATTGGCCCTTATGTGAAAATCGGGCCATTAGGTCCTATTTTCTGAGATTGAAATAATAATGCTTCTAATATTTTTGTATTTTGACTATGGTTGTGGTCCTTGTTGTGTTGGATATTTACATATTAGCCACTGATCCTTAGGAGCTAACATGAGATGCATATCTAGGGCTTGAGATTGTTTTTCGTTTTTGGTTAAGGATTGTGCCTTGTATGCAATCACTTGACTTGAAACGGACTCAATTTCGGGTCCCCACAAAAACAATGGAAAGGAAAATGTATTAAAACTCCTTGTAACCTTACTAGGATATCTTAGCTTGTCTTTGAAGAAATCAAGATAGCAGATGTTGTATCTTCTATTATAACCTTCCTATCCTACTTAGACCTACCGCGATCTCTGGGGTCAAGATATTTTGTAAGGGGAGGTTTGTCACATCCCAAGTTAATAAAGAGGATTACTATGCTTCTCATGAGCATATATCATTGTTTTCAAGCATTTACATTATATATCGCACTTGAAAAATCTCAAAAGATATTAAACACACACTTCAAATTGAACTCCCAAATAAAAATCGAACAAAAACTTGTGATCATCATCGGGAAATAATTTATTCAAATACTATATTAATTATCATGAATTAATATAATTTTTCCAAATTTATGGGACTAGTTTTGACCCACAGAAAATTCAAACACATTTCAATGACTTACCCTAAATTTGAATTTAAATTATACAACATATACCATGAATAGTAAGGTTTAAATTTTTTTAAGAATACTAGACCTTCCCAGGAACACACTTGATTAATTTCAAGATTTTAGGAAATTTATTTCTATTTTTAAGACCCTGGTCAAAGTAGGAGTTTTGATTTAAATGTCAGTCAAACATTAGACTCGGACCAGACCAGCTAGCACTATTCAGACGCGAGTCCGACCCGAGCCAGCTGATTCGATCGAGCCACCTAAATGCACCCGGTCGCACCTCGCCTGTGTCACTGCCAGCCCAGGCCCACTGGTCAGCTCCATCTCCTACCTTACGTAGGGCGCGCTCAGACGCCGAAGGCCACGCAGCCGTGAGCCTCAACGACGCTCCGTCAATGCCGTGAGCCACCACGGCCGCTGGCCACTCCTGGAGTCCCTTCGATTGATGCCGCCTCCATTGCCGTCAATCCCCGAGGATAATAGTCCCTCGCACTCGAGGCCAAAGATGGTACCAAAACCTTCCAACCAGACAAAAGAAGTACTACTCGACAAAAGCGTTTCTCCAGAGGGCGCCAAACTACTGGTCGGAGCAGGACTCAACCTTAAATAGGAAGAGTCGCTCGTCTCCTTCCTCCGAGAAAACCAGGACGTATTCGCCTGGCAGGCGTCCGATATTCCCGGAGTCCCCAGGGAGGTGATCGAGCACAGGCTAGCTTTGAAGCCTAACAAGAAACCGGTCAAGCAGAAGCTGAGGTGTTTTGCACCTGATCGGAAGGAAGCAATTCAGTCGGAGATTGACAAGCTCCTCAAGGCTGGTTTTATTCGTGAGGTCGACCACCAAGAGTGGCTCGCCAATCCTGTAATGGTTAGAAAAGCCAATGAAAAATGGCGGATGTGTATTGACTTTTACGATCTTAATAAAGCTTGTCAAGGATAACTTTCCCTTCCTCGCATTGATCAACTTGTAGACTCTACTTGGGTGTGAGTTGTTAAGTATTTTAGATGCTTACTCAAGGTACCACAGTTAATATGAGTAAAGAAGATGAAGAGAAAACTTCCTTCATTACTCCCTATGTCACTTACTGTTATGTAAAGATGCCATTTGGTCTAAAAAATGCTGGTACAACAATCCAAAGGTTGATGCAAAAAAACCTTTAGTCCGCAGATAAGCCGGAATCTAGAAGCCTACGTTGATGATCTGATTGTAAAAAACATCAACGCTGGCGGTCACATTCTAGATTTACATGAGACTTTCAATAACTTAAGACGCCATAACCTTAAGTTAAATCCAGAGAAGTGTGTGTTCGGAGTTTCTTTTGGTAAGCTTCTTGGGTTCCTGGTTTCGGCCAGAGGCATTGAAGCAAACCCAGCAAAAATCACGGCCATCGATCAGATGCACCCTCCGACCACAAAGAAGGAAGTTCAAAAACTAACCGGTTGCATGGCAGTGCTAAGTCGTTTCATAGCACGGTTAGGAGAAAAATGATTACATTTCTTTAAGTTTTTCCGGAAACATGGAAGTTTCGAATGGACTAAAGAGGCAAACTACGCCTTCGAAGAACTTAAAAAGTACCTTACGAGTCCCCCAATCTTAGTTTCTCTAAGATTAGGAGAGACATTGCTGATTTGCGTGGCTGCAACGCCACAAACAGTCAGTGGTGTGCTGGTCATAGAACGTGACAATGTCCAACGACCGATATATGACGTAAGCGAAGTCTTACATGAACCAAAGGAAAGGTATCCACAGGTACAAAAATTGCTCTATGATCTCCTTATGGCTTCAAGGAAACTATGGCATTATTTTCAGGCTCACAAAGTGGTCGTTCCAACTGGGTATTCCCTTGGTCAAGTCCTTGGAAACAGGGAGTCATCAGAACGAATAGCAAAATGGGCGATTGAGCTTGGGGCGTTTGACCTCCATTTCATCTCACGAATAGCAATCAAGTCCCAAGCAATAGCAGAATTCATTGCCGAATAGACAAACCCTGAACCCACCCAACGGCCCGAGTACGAACACCACGATGAGTGGACAATGTACTTTGACGGTTCCTTGAAGCTCAAAGGCTCGGGGGCTGGGGTCGTCTTGATTTTTCCTACAGGCGAACACATAAAATATGTCATTCAGTTAAACTTTCCTGCTACTAACAATGTGACAGAATATGAAGGTTTACTGGCAGGACTTCGAGCAGCTTGTTCGCTCGGAATTCGTAGATTACTAGTGAAAGGAGATTCTCAACTAGTAGCAAATCAGGTAGGGAAAGTGTATCAGTGCTCTAGTACCAAGATGTCATCATATCTCGCGGAAGTATGGAAACTCGAAAAACATTTCTTCGATCTTCAGATCCAACATATTCCTAGAAAGGAAAGCTTTCTGGCAGACCAGTTGGCACGGATGGCCTCCACCAGGACATCCGTCCCGCCCAGAGTTTTTCTCGAGCAACTCGATTCACCCTCGGTGGTCGAGCCTTCCGAGGATATAAATGTTCGCAAGGAGATCGTACAACTCGATTATACGAACATGGATGCTCCACAGGTCGATGATGGTTGGTGCCATCACGATCACGGTAGAGATTGGATGATATCGATCTACAATTATCTTCAGCA
Source organism: Ampelocalamus luodianensis (assembly GCA_036346255.1). Lineage (NCBI taxonomy): Eukaryota > Viridiplantae > Streptophyta > Magnoliopsida > Poales > Poaceae > Ampelocalamus > Ampelocalamus luodianensis. The sequence continues at coordinate 15,213,775 of CM070638.1, forward strand.
TGACCTCATTCCAGAAGATGATGTAGAGGCTGATCGTATAGCACGAAAAACCAAATCATACACTCTTATTGAAAGTACCTTGTATAAGCGAGGACCTCACAGAGTGTTGATGAGATGCATATCTCAATCGGATGGCATTAAGTTGCTAACCGAAATTCATGGAGGAGTCTATGGAGCACATCATTCCTACAGAACGCTGGTCGGTAAAGCCTTCAGGCAAGGATACTACTGGTCAACTGCCATCCATGATGCAAAAGAGCTCGTGACGAAGTGCGTACAATGTCAGTTTCATAGCCGCCCTTCATGATGCAAAAGAGCTCGTGACGAAGTGCGTACAATGTCAGTTTCATAGCCGACAAATACATCAGCCGTCCCAAGCTTTGCAAACAATTCCTCTTTCTTAGCCTTTTGCAACCTGAGGACTAGACATTCTGGAACCTTTCCAAAGAGCACCCGGGGGCTTTGAGTTCTTTTTCGTCATGATTGACACGTTCACTAAATGGATCGAAACTGAGCGAGTTGTCAGAACAACAACTGAGGCTACCAAGAGGTTTCTCACAAAAAAACGTGATCACGCGATTTGGTGTGTCCAGTCGTATAATCACGGATAACGATACCCAGTTCTCAAGCGATAATTTCTAGGATCTCTGTGATGACCTAGGTATCAAGATACATTACGCTTCTGTTGCTCATCCACAGAGCAATGGAGTAGTTGAGCGCGCCAATGGTATCATAATGCAAGGAACCAAGCGACGAGTTTTCGACCAGTTAATTACACGGTCAGGGGCTTGGGTTCAAGAACTTCTTTCTGTGTTATGGGCCGTTCGTACCATGACTAGTCGTGCGACCGGTGAAACACCATTTTCTTTTTTGTTTATGGGGCTGAAGCCATGCTACCTCTAGAACTAAAAATTGGTTCTGCTCGGACTGATTGTTTTAACGAAAACGATCAGCATGAACGACGACTTGATGACATCAATTTCCTTAAAGAGCGACGAAATCAAGCCTTGATACGATCAGCAATCTACTAACAAGCCATGTGTAGGTACCACGATCGTAAGGTGCAACCTCGCAGCCTCGCTGTAGGTGATCTGGTTCTCATAAAAATTCAGAGCCAAACAAATCGCAACAAACTTTCAACCAAGTGGGAAGGTCCATACACTGTGGTCGAAGTCACCCGACCAGGATCGGTACGATTAGCTATGTCGGACGAGCAAATTTTGTCTAATTCTTGGAATATTGATCAATTGTGTAAGTTCTTTGTATAATTTCTTATATTCATTTCATTTTATATTTCAATAAAGATGCATTTCCTTTTCAAGATAAGTATGATTGTTTATAATTATTATTCGTTGCTTGTGGTCACATATCATTATCGTTTACATTGGCCGGAGAAGACACTCATTCTCTCCGATATCCCTTTTAAAAAAACACCAAGATGGGTCTCCAATACTCATTGGTTGTGATTTGATTGTCAAACGCCAAATCGGTCCTAGTCGTGATCATTGCTTTAATGATTCTCACGTACGACCACATACTCTTTCCTCAAAGAAACATACGTGTAAAAGGAGCAAAGCACAGATAATTTATATGGTTTTGTTTTTCATCAAAAATTTGAAGATTAGCTTTCTTTATTTCAACATTCTATTCTACTCTTGTTTGGCTACTGGTCGGAACACGGAAAGCTATACTTATCGTTTTGTTTTTTCTTTGCATACATTTTTTTCATACTTTATTATCATCAAAGTAAGTCTTGTTATATCTTCCGACTATATATGGTATCTCGCAGTGATCCGATAATGGACAAGATCTAAACTAGTCGAAATCATATACTGGTTCCGACCACATGATTTCCTAGTGTTCACTAGATCATTTTTTACAAACATTATCAGCACATATACCATGGTCATAGTTATTACTCATTTTCTTAGTCTACTTCTTCTTTAGTAAAGTTCATCTACTAATATAAGCAGTCGGGGACTAGGAAATATATGAGTATTTAATGACATTGATAGGATAAAACAAGGACTTCATTGATGATAAAAGGTAACTTTTATTTAAAAAATCTAAATGTTACATCCATCTACTTGTTAGAACCACCAGACTGGTCGCTGCGTAACGGAGATCCGACTTCCATCTCCTCCGCAACTTTCTCTCCGAGAGGCCTTACTTCCTAGAGAAACTTGGTTGCTTCATCACCTATGCAGTCGAAGTCTTCTTCAACAGCTCCAAGGTGAATAGAGGGGTCGGAAGCCTTCAATTTTGCTAAGGCAACACTCACTCCAGTCGCGATGGCTTCTCTCATTGTCTGGGCATGGTTTTCCCTCGTAGTTTTGAGCAGGCTCTTGAGATCTTCCAGAAGTTGGCCAAAATAGTTCATATTTTTCCGATTGATCTCTTAAAGTAGGCAAGCTTGATCCTGATCCCATATCAAAGATCATTTTGTTAAGAGCCAAGATTTTTTCATCAAGGCAATGCACAAGAGCTGCCCCTTGGCCACGCTCAAACTCAAGAGCCTATTCTGCTCTTTCAAGTTAACATACACTTTAAATTGGAGACGTAGAATACTAGTCAAGTTTACGACTAGTTACCTTTGATTTTCTTCTCGTAAGAGTCGAAAACCTCCTTTTTGGCTGGTCATCGCATGCGCGATTGACCGATCTTTATTCTGATTTTCTTCTTTAAGCTTTATTATCATAGCTTCCTTAGCCACGACCTCTTCTTTAATCTTCTCTAAATCTATCAAATACGATAAAGAGAGAAGATTGATTTACAAAAGAGAGAACATGATAATAAAGTGTAAGAAGACAAGTTAAAGCGAAAAGTTCTTACTTTTCAATTCGGAGTGTTTTTGCTCCAGGGTTTTTATTCGTTGGGTCAGCCCTCTGACCACAACATAATTTTCGACCATATGCTACAAAAGTAAGTTCATTTCTTTATTAGGTTTTGAAACAAACTTTAGAGAAAGAGTTATGAAGATGGTCGTGAGGTACTCATCCGAATTGCCACATCATTGTATTCGACAAAAATCGTATCTGGACCCATCTCGATTTGATGGTCTGAAATCTTTCCCCAGGCCTCGTCAAGTTCCTTATCCTCGATAAATCGGGGAGAAAACGAGAACTTGTTAGCCTGAGAAGTGTTACCAACGGGAAGTGGAACCTGTTGAGGATATCCGAGAATGACTACCTCTGGAGACAGAGTGAGAATCAATAATGGATCCTGAGCAGATGTTGGCACTGATACCTGCTTGGGGGCTTCCTTAGCTATTTCTTTCTCAGCGGCTTTAGTCTGAGGAACGTTCTGGTCAGGAATTTCCACGACCACCTCGTCCTCAGGAACTGTTTCCTAAGTAATGTTTTGGTCGGAGACGACCGGAACACCAGAAGACCTTTACAAGAAGAAAGCAAGAAAGTTCAAGGTTCTGACATATTAAAAATATCCAAGGAATGTATTTATATGACTTCTTCATTCATACATACCGGGTCGATTTATTTGTTTTAACCTTATAGAGCATCGGAGCAAAATCCGTTGCGCTAACATTCCTTTTCTTTTCAACCAATTTCACCGGTTTTGAACCAGTAGGGTTGGTTAGATTCCTCACATCCACTGATTGGAAATCAGAAGCAATGTTCTCGACCAGTTGGTTAAGAGTAAGATTCTTATTCATCGATCGGTAGAGTGTAGGTTCATCGACCTCCAAGACAGTAGCTTTAGTAGCAACTGGCAGGCCCTTAGCAACCTTACTGGAGTGCACGACAACCGCGTAAATAAACCATCAAAGTTAGTCAGGCGATGAAAAATTATTTATCACAAATATACATTCATGTTCGGTTACCTACCTCTGTAATGCTAACATCCTGTGTGGTCGTATGGATGGTCGGATCATCAATCGGCTCATAAGTTTTAGTGGCCTCATTTATCCTCAATCCAACCGACTACACGTCAAAGAGGATTTATGGTACACCGATCAGAAAAAGTATATATAGCAAACGAAAAAACGTAATTGACAGTCTTACTTTAAGCCTCTCAGCCCTCTCTTCGTGGAAACAATCAGCACGATCCGAGGGAAACTAACCTTGTTGCCAGACTCTCCAGCACAGATCATTTTGATCCAGCTTCTGATCTCATCAGAAGATAAAGCTGTAAAGGTGAACAAGAGACTTAAGGATACAGAAGTAATCAACTGATGTAGGCAAACTGGTCGGAATTATTCAGAACTTACCCTCTTTGGAAGTTTTGGTCGCATCATCACGGCCAATATACTAGAGCATCGGGTATGGTCGGGCCTTCAAAGGACTAATCTGGCGCATAGAAAAATCCTTCACTACGTGCCAGGATGTTAAACCCTTGACACTAAGAAGCTTGATGGCTTCGGCCCATCTTTCTAATTTTTCTTCTTCACGGAAGAGCGCCATCTTGGATTCTCGGCCGCTTTCTTACCAGAATAATAAAGACTATCCTTCTTAGTGACTGTCATGTAGAACCAACTTTTCTTCCATGACGACCACGAAGATTTTGAGTACATGGGAATGTACTCATCGGCTTTTCCGTCATGGAGGCGCAAGGTGCACTCCCCAGGTGTCCCGATCGTCTTCTCAGACTTCGTCATCCTTTAGTAGTACTTGAACAAATCCAGATCTGCGGGAATACCCAAGTATGCTTCGCAGAGATAAATAAAAATGTTGAGATTGGCAATAGCATTGGGAGCAAGATTCACCGATTCAACTCCGTATTACTTCAAAACTGTAGGAAGGAAGGAGTGAATTGGCAATCTGAATCCGCATTCGATATATGTGAGGAAAACAGGAATTTCCCCATCTTCGTTGCTCGGAGAATGTTCTCCAGCCGCTAATGCCGCTAACCTCTAAGAAATCAGACTCTTGTCGGGAAGTAACCCGATCTTCTCCAAGCTCTCAAGCATCTTCTCGCTTAAATCAAAAGCTGACCAGTTGGTAATTTGGTCCGACATGATCAGATTTTTGGATAAGGAAAGAAAGGAGGGTTGGATAAGGGGTCGTTGCTCGGAGAATGTTCTCCAGCAGGAAGTGTAAAAACCCGATGCCTACAAAGGAGTTTTTATAGCTTCAGAATTTTTAACTGCAACGGGAGTTATCCAAAAAGTCCAACGGACAAAATCTTTTCTCCAACGGACACAAAACTCTTCGATTCCCAAGGCAAGTTCTCAACTTTAAAGTGAATACATACCGCTTCAAATGTCATGACATTTAATGAGCATCTGCCCGATACGACTTCGTCGGAAGAAAGGTGTTCACACGACCTATTCATTTAAAGTTCGGGGGCTAGCTGACGAGGATTAAAAAATCTATGTATTATCTTTAATACATAATAAAAGACCATACGTCTTAATGGTCGTAACCCCTGAGATTCACGACCTCACTAGTCGTAAGGATTCCAGAGGTTACATAATGGGTACCCTGATCGGACAAAGTCCTGTGCCCAGCCTCCGACCAGCTAACTGCTCGTAAAAGGTATAAACTGATATTCAGAACTGATTCTAGGTATATTCTCTACCGTGTGACGAATGGAACACATGCGTATATTCCATACCACACGGTGTCTCTTTATCGTAAAACACTGATGAACAACCACCATACGGTTAAGTATCTTACAGACATATAACCGCTGAACGGTTGATACTCCATCAACCGTCACCTCGCTCCGACCAGTCGCGATGCTTCACAACAGACATCTTGTCTAGAGAAAATTGCCACATCTTTAAGGGTTATTTAATGATGGAGTATGGACAGAGCAAGGGAGATGATGCCGTATCGGATTGAAGCATATACATTAGCATCAGATTCATGTTTTAAGCCTGATATTGTAGCATAGCAAGCATTATTCTCAGTGTAAACAGGATTAGTCCACCACTTAGTCATAAGACATCCTCTGTAAAATCCAGTTCATATTAATAAAAGAGCAGTCTCATTCTCTCCCCAGCAATTCCGTGTTATTCTCCTCTATTCATTTCGTAAGATCGACGTCTCGATCGTCGACAGTACCCAAGAAGAGAACTTGCGCCAGCACTTCCCGTGTGAGAGACGATAAGATTGTGCTGAGAACCAGTTGGTCTTGCTGAATCCACAACTAGTAAGCTAGGTTGATGATCTGCAACGTCTCAAGACTCGGTGGTCTAGGCGATCATCTTCTCCAGGCAAGATTGGGTTCCATCAATGAATCCCAGAAGCTACGAGCCACGAAGATATGGCATAAGCTGTGCTTTCCATAGGAGATAATTCTCCCGTGAGAGCTTGATGTTGGATACGTGGGAAGAATGCCGGCTGCGGCAGAGCTGGCTGCCCTGGCAATGGAGTTGACAACAGCAGAAGAGGACCCAGTCATCTCATAAGAGTTCGCCAGCTCTGATACCATGTAAAATTTAGTAGATTGGAAAGACATGATTTGTTTTACTTCGGCATTGCCGGATATGCTACAGTATGAGCGTTCGGTATGAAAACAGAACGCATACATTGGTTCAGATTACATGATATAATCTCAACAAACTAACTGCAGAATCTAGATTACACCAAACCATGTCGTTTAACACACTTATCCTGCAATGCAAATTGTTGGAAATAACTAGCGCAGGAATCATCTCCAAACACACAACTTATGTCGGACTCGGATTTCATAATCCAGAATCTTCCGTGAAAATACTGTGCTATTCCCTAAATCAGTAGATAGCACTCACAGATACATCACTGAATCAAATCATGTATAACGTAAAACCATACCATTCATTAATTAACACAACATAATTTACATAGACCGCGTCGGGTCGAGTTTTACAATATGACCGAATAGGCCAAAGGATTACATTACAAAAGTGAAAGCGACAACGGAAGCAAAAGAGGTGAGAACCCATCTTTCCACAGACAAGCGACTGGGAAACCTGTGTGCGTCCAATATTAACCAATGCTTGAATAATATTGGATGCACGCAAGTACTGACGGAGTCAACTAGACTGGGGCGAGATTAGAACATCTAAAGACTACACTACGCTTCATCATCTCCCGAACCTCCAACTTCTGGATCCTTGTAGTAGTCGTAATCTGTAAGATTTTCTGCTTTTGAGGGTTTTGGGGGAGAGAGAGCGAGAAAGAGCACAACTTCCGTGCTCGCGAGCTAACACACGATACAATAATATACATGTAAGGCTAAACAAAAATGGCTCGGGTTCTTTTATTTGCTAAAATAATATTTTCAATTATCATAATTATAAATTCATATCACTTAGCATTTTAACAAATTGTAATTTTATTAAAGAGAGTAATATTGTAATATTAAATAGCAGCAGAGATTCCCTCCGTCGAAAACTCTACCTGATGCTTATTTGACTGGGACTTATCCCCTCTATTAACATCAGTGAGTCTGAATATCTAGAGAAAATCCAATCCAGGGCTAGATGAACCCACCATATTTTCATACCACCCACAAAGGTTTTTGAAATAGAATTATCTCAAATTAAGTTCCTATGTCCGCCTTTTGACCGTAGGCGCGGCTGTTTAAAGAGTTTATTACTCTGCAGAGATTGTACACTTTACCCACAAGAGACAATTAACTCGTTGCTTTATATGATTCCTTAGTCGTGTAGTCGAGAGATTGTCACAATAACCTTTCTAAATATCCCGTCCTTTCCATCATCTCACCTATATGGGGTTACGCCCATATGTTCGCTAGGATGTTGTACTGCAAAGACCTAACATAGTTGAACTACCCACGATGTTGGCAAATTCGACCGGAAAAAAAAGGATCAAAGTCAAAGGAACATAAGTAGGGATATACACTTCGAATTTGGAAGATGACAAGATATTACCGATCGAAGAAATACATAGCTTGATCTTAGATTTAAAAAGCTTCTTTTAATTTATGGATAGATATTAAGGAAGTTACATGAGTTGGGTAGATAGATATAAGTCTAAAAGAACACTGGGCATTTATGAAATAATGATTAACCATTAGAGATTAGGATGCGAATTTAACATGTGAAAAATATAATTTTAAATTTGCCGATTTAAACTTGGAGTCTATATATTACCATAGTTCTCTCTTGCAGTTAAAATTGGAATTGTTGGTACATTAATTATTTTTAATTACCACCAGTGAGTTAAATATAGAGATAAAGATTAGAGACTTAAGATTTAAAAGATTTTTTCCTTAATTAACAACTCACCATTTTAAAGATCTTTATTATTTTTGGGATAAAGAGAGGATACTTGATCTTTTTACCGAGCATATCTTTACACCAATTATTTTTAATTATCACTGATAATTTTGGATCGCGGGATAAAGATATGATGATTATTATTTAGATCATAGAATATTTGATAGGATTTGCAATTAAAGTTTAAGTTTCTATAGCCCGATAATTGAGAACATCATCTTTATTTTGAATAGCTTCAAGTTTTATTTCTAGAGATATGTAAATTTGAGTTCTTGCATCTCGTATATTTTACACATTAAAGGAAGATTAATTAAATTAATTTTTATCCACAACTTAACATTATAAATGAGAGGTTCTCAAGGTATTGTAAGTTTATTAAACAATTTTGCTGAGTTTCAAATCGAGGATGAATTAGCCAAACCACCTCCATTAGCTCATAAGGAGAAGGGCCTTGTCATTGAATGAGTGAGAGAGAGAGAGCAGGGAGAAACAGAGGGGTTCAAATGAACAGGGAACCAATGGGAGGCGCTGGTTGCGGGGCTGGCAGGCAGCGGCGGCCGGAGAGGCGGCGAGCACCGTGAAAGGAGACACTGGGGAGAGGAGGAGGCCAAGGGAGGCGGCGGCGCGACCAGAGCGGCGCCGAGGAGGAGCTGGCGGCGGCGGGAGCGGACGGGTGCGGCGGCCGGACAAGGGCGCCAGTGGCCGGAACGAGGGGAGGGGAAGGGGAGGCAAGCATGGGCACTAGGGAGGGGAGAGGATGCTCACCGAGCTGTCCGAGGAGGTGGGGGAGCTCCGGAGCGGACCGGCGACGGGAGCCAGGGGCGGCGCAGGAAGGACTTGCGGCGGCAGTGGCCTAGGGCGGCGGGGAGGCGTGGCCGCCGGTTGGGGAAGGTCGGAAGCGTCGAGGAGGTGCGATGAACTCGTTGGCTCCTGGGGCGCGGGGTGACGGGGGTGGAGCAGCTGTTGCGTAGCCGGAGAGGCGAGACGCCGGCGGGGCGGTGCAGCCGAATGGAGGAGCTTGGCGCTGGTTCTTCTCGGATGGAACTTACCAAAGAGCAGGGCGAAGTGGGGAGCAAGGGGGAGCACAGGGGAGCTTTGAAGCCGGGTGTGCTCTGGCGCAGAGGGGAGGTGACTTGACGAGGACGGTCGCGGGCGATGGGGCGAGGCGGGCGCGAGGCGCAGCAAGGAGAGGGCGCTCGTGGGGTGGCAGCAGCGCGCGAGCGCGCGTGCGCGGCGTAGCTCGTGAACGGAGCTTGGCGATGGCGTGCACGCAAGGGGAAAGAGGTGGCATGCACGGCAGGGGCATAGGCGCTGGCAGGAGCTCGTGCCTACGGCAGAGAGCACAGGGGAGGCACGGGCGGTGGCGTGCACGGCAGCGGGGGCAGGGCGCACGGCTTGGGCCGGGGAAGGCAGAGCGCGGGGCGCACGGGTGCTGAGCGGATGCCGGAGCAGCACGGGTGGCCAAGGGCTGCCCAGGGGAAAAAAGGAGCCGGGCCAAGGTGGAGCTGGGCTGGAGAAAAGGCCAAGTGGGCCGGGTGAACTGGGCTGGTCAAGGGAAATGGGCCGGGGCCCAAAGAAAGCTATGGGCTGCGCCCACTGGAGGAGAAAGAAATGAACTGAGATTCAAATTGAAATTGAACTCGAAATTCAAACCGAGATTTGAAAGCCGAAGTTTTGAATTAGGTTAAAGCTAGAGAGTTTTTGCAAATACATAAGTTGAATTAGTTTTGAAACTCCAAAAAGACAAACAGGGGTAATTACTATTCGCATCCGAAAACGGAATGTTACAACTTACTAGGAGCTCAACGATATTCATGAACACATCATCGGGACATGAAAACAATCCATATAAAAGTGGAATTTCTTCCGTCTCCCTGTTCTGCATTCCCTACGAAAGGGATTCTTTGATGGCATGCAGTTCCTTGATGACATCTCGGGTTGACATTCTGCTCGATGGCATTTCCTGAGAGCAAGACATTCCCAGCCTAAGTAGCGAAATCAGGCAATCAATCTTCCTCTTGCTGGAAGAATCATCCACGGTCTGAAGCTCGTTTTCAAGCCGTGCGTCGACAACGTCCATCATGCTATGACGCAGAGCCTGCTCAACGTAATCACGAAGGCTCAATCCTTGTCTGAATATACTATCAGTGGGCCTCTTCCCGGTTACTGTTTCTAAAACAAGAATTCCATAACTGTAAATGTCTCCATTTGTTGATACCACGTTTCAGCACCATACTCTGTCACACTCAACATTTTGACAAACAAAAATTAGGCTTCGTATAACACGTATAGTTAATATTATAGACAGAACCAAATGTTCCATAATGTAAAACTAATTTATTCTGCTCATCTTCTTGAGTTATTCCACGGAACTAAGGACAATAATGGCAAACAAGTATAAACAAAGAAAACAAAACAGTTTAGGCTAACCTGGGGCAGCATAACCAATTGTCCTCTAAGTCCCATCGAGCTCGTCGACTGCCGGAAAGAAGAGCTTCCTCACCAAGAATCCTGGCGAGTCCGAAGTCTCCAACATGTGCAACCATCTTAGCATCCAAGAGCACATTGCTTGACTTAAGATCACAATGTACAACAGGTGTGGGCCCATGGCTGTGAAGATAATCCAACGCACAAGCCACATCAAGTAGTATGGTCACTCTTTGACGCAGATTCAAGTGCATCTGACCTGCTTGGTCATTTGTGTTAGGATGTAGCCAACCTTGTAGACTACCATTAGGCATGAAGTCATACAGAATTGCTTTGAAGTCGTTCCCTCTGGTATCAGTGCTTGAGCAAATTGTAATTATCTTGACAAGATTCCGGTGCCGCATATTTCCTAGTGCTTCGCATTCGGTAGTGAAACTCTTGAGTACCCCAGGAGTTTGAAGCTTTAGTACCTTCACAGCAACAAGAATTGTACTTTCACCTGCTTGACCATCTAACTCTCCTTTGTACACGATCCCAAACGATCCAGAACCCAGCAAATTGGTTGTCGAGAAACCATCTGTTGCTTTTACCAGCTGCGAATAAGAGATCATTGGGTGGCCTTGTATGGATGTTGTAGACGGGACTTTTGTTTTACTTTTCTTGTGCCAGTTTAGAAGCATGTAGAGTGATGAAAGGATGACCAGTGTTGCAACGAGAGAAGTAACAATAGGTACCACCAGAAATTTATGTTTTTTGTTTGGTGTACATGGTGGCAGATGTAGATTAGGTATGCCGCCGCAAAGTTTGGCATTGCCTTGGATTGAGATTTCAGAAACATTTGCGAAAACACCTAGGGTTGGCACTTCTCCAACAAAGCTATTGAATGAAAGGTTCAGAGAATGGAGCATAGTAATGTTTCCAAAGAACTTGGGTATCTGGCCTGACAAATTGTTGCTTGAGAGGTCAAGAGTTTCAAGGCCTTTTAACTGACCCAAGAGTGCTGGAATGTTACCTTTTAAGAAATTATTTTGCAGATAGAGATTCTGTAGATGTTGACATTCACCAAGGATGCTAGGGATTTCTCCTGATAATTTGTTCGATTCTGCATGGAATTTTTCAAGATTTATGAGATTCCCTATTTCTTGTGGTATTGATCCCTCTAAACTATTATATGATACATCAAACACTATTGAGAGTGTTTGGATGTTGAATAATCTGCTGGGTATTGGACCACCAAAGTTATTAGTCGAAAGATCTAGCATCAACAACTTTGTCAGGTTTCCAAGTGTGCTTGGTATCCTACCGCTGAACGTGTTCATGCTGAGCATCAAATAATTCAGTTCAGTAAGATTTCCTATGGTCAATGGGATCGACCCGCATATGTTGTTTTGATCTACATAGAGAAGGGCCAACTTTCTAAGCTTTCCCAAGGAAGTGGGAAGGGTTCCTGTGAAAGAGTTGTGGGAGAGATCGAGAGATTGTATGCTAATGAGATTACCAATATCTCCTGGAATGCTTCCCGTGATAGTGTTGAATGAAAGAGTAAGTCTCATTAGCGTAGTGGAAAGATTGGAAAGTGAATCAGGAAGAGCTCCCCCAAACTTGTTATCATACAATTCCAAATTTTGCAATTGCGAGCAATTTGTTAATGCGGTTATGAATTCCCAATCTTTTGGTTCTTTAGTTTCAAACAAATTGCTGCCGAGCTCTAGCCAACTGAGATTTCTTAACCTTCCAATCTCTGGGGGAACAATGCCACTGAAAAGGTTATTACCGATCTGAATTACTGAGACATGGGAAGCATTAGCTAGTGAGACTGGGAAATAGCCATGAAACTGGTTGTTGTTCATGTATATCTTCTGGAGAAAGGGAAGAGCATAAAATGCATTTGGAGGTATCATACCACCTAGCATGTTAAACTCGACAGAAAACACTGTTAGAGAAGAAATGTTCCAAATGGAAGTGGAGATCACCCCAGTTAATTTGTTGAAGGCTACCTCGAACCATGATAAACTGGGGAGCTGCCCTACAGATGAAGGGATAGCTCCTGATAGCCTGTTGCCGTCGAGATAAAGTTCCGAGAGGTTGGTGAGATTGCCCAAAGCAGGTGGTATCTCCCCAATTAGTTCATTGTATTCCAGAGACAGGAGACGAATTGATGGCAACTCTGCCAGGGATCGAGGGATCGTACCTCGGAGTTGGTTATTGCTTAGTTCAAGCAACGTCAGAGATGAAATGTTCCAAATAGAAGTGGGGATCACCCCACTTAAATTGTTGAAGCCTACGTCGAGCATTGATAAACTGGGCAGCTGCCCCAGAGATGAAGGGATAGCTCCTGATAGCCTGTTCTGCCAGAGGTGAAGACCCCAGAGGTTGGTGAGATTGCCCAAAGCAGGTGGTATCTCGCCAGATAGTTCGTTGTTTGACAGATTCAGGACACAAATTGATGGTAACTCTGCCAGCGATCGAGGGATCTCTCCCGACAAACCATTCTTCCTAAGATACAGCCTCCGAAGCCTGCTGAGGCGGCCGAGCTCCGGAGGTATCTTCCCGACGAGCCGGTTGTCGCCGAGATCCAGCTCCCTGAGAAAGGACAGGTTGCCCAACGACGGCGAGATGCGGCCCGACAGGTTGGACGAGACCAGGCGCAGCGCGACGACCCTCTCCGGGTGCCGGCAGCCGCAGAAGACTCCCGGCCAAGTGCAGTAGCGGCCGGACGTGTTCCATGAGGCCAGCAAGCCGTCGGAATCGGATGGGCCTGTGGACAGCATGGACTTGAAGGAGAGGAGCGCGAGCTCGTCAGCCGTGTCACTGCTCCTCCCCGGCGAGGGGGACGCCGGAGCAGCATGGGAACAGAGGAGGCGCAAGAACGAGAAGAAGAGCAGCGCCATTGCTCTCGCCATTTAATTTGGAACCGAACGGTAGTGGATGCAAGAGGCACGAGCTAGCTCTCGCTTGTATTTATAAGCTGAGAAAGATCAGTGCCAAGATAAGCAAGCAAGCTCCGCGCCTTCAGACCGCTGTATCCGCCTCCGAACTCAGGACCGCTAAACCAGTGTTTCGAACCAGGTTGTTGGGCTGTTATATTCGCAAATTCAACTACAGAGTAACAAACAAGAGGTTTTGGGCTATCTATCCATAAAAAACTAGCCTGATAGATAAATACATCCTCATATTTATAAATTGTGCTCTGCCTCCTCCTATAAATGATGTAAGACTATACCAGCAGAGAGCACTTGCATGAATGGCGGCAGAGAACTGGTCCAGGCACGTATATATGTCCTTGCGAGCCACAGTGCTAGATGAGGCCTCCTTGCCTGCATGCGGTCGCCGCGGCTTTACACATCGCACGCGTCATGCACTCTGCTTCCGAGCCGGGCACGATCTCTGTTCATCGTCGCCTCGCACGTGAACGCAAGTTGCCGTGATTTTGTTCGGATGATTCGTGTTTAGTAATCATTATTGACATAATCAACACAATTAAGAGATGGCAGGACTAACTTGTGATCTAGACCATTGGATGTGTGGTGCGGTGCGTGCAGGGCAAAGGTTGAAGGATGGCAGGACCAACTATGAACAAAAGCTTTTGGACCAACTATATATGAACTCTATACTTTTTTTGTTACTACAGACTATACTATTCTCAAACAAGGATTCTATGAAAGGCTCGAGCTAATGGTGTATAATTCTATACTAACTAGCTAAGTGGCTGTAACAGCTCAATTTTGTATGCATTTGAAACTTTATTGAAATTTGATGATTTTCAAAAACTTTTGTTGCTTTTGGTGAAATCACAAAAAATAATTGGTTGCCTCTGTAAAGTCAAATCAAAATTCTATCCTTAAATGAAATTAATAAAAATCTACAAGAAAATTTAAGTTCCAAAATCCCTCTAAATTTGAATATGCAATTCTTATTCATCTCAAGAAAATTTAAACAAAAATCCAAACCTTTCCTTCCCTCCTTTTTCCCCGAGCGCGTCACCATGAATGCCTCACCCTCCTCCGTCAATTGCCCCCTTTCACCCCCTTTCACCTTCTCTCTTTCTCGCTCACTTGCCAGGAACGAGCTAAGGTTCGAGTGCTGTGGGGACCCCGGGTTATCTCCCTAAGACCGAGACTAAGCATGGTCTTAAGGGCATAACTCTGGATCTCCAGTAAATGGATTCTAACTTAACTCAGTCTAAATGAGAGGCTTAACTGACATCTAGAGCCCCGACAATCATGCGCGTTGCTCCTCTACGAGCACTACATGATTGTCGGTTCTCCAACAAGTCAAGCACTACACTTAGCGAGTTAAATAGGAAGCCATGAACAGCGAGTATGACTTATATTGGCTCCCAAGATCAGCGACCAATATATTCATACTCTCAAACAACGTTGATCACATCCATACAACGCTCATACATAAATAGTACAAAAGTTATACATCACAGTTCCAAGTTTACATCTAACATAAGTGGCCGACCGGCCAAATTAAACAAATTCATAGTGGAAGCAAGTAAATAAACCAAAATGCCTGCAGTGGTATGCCTCATAACCCATCGGCAACCGACTGGGAGTTAAGAGATAGCATACTACTCGTCGGTGTCGCCTAAATCGACACCGACAAGCTCATCGGTCTCGATATCTTCCTCACCTGTAAAAGCCAGCAAACATCTTGCTGAGTACCAAGGAGTACTCGCAAGTCTTACACAAATAAAAATAGTTATGCATAAGGTCATTCAAAGGAAATGCTCATAATGGCTTAGTTTTGCGAAAGAGACGCAACAGTATACCACCTACACATACTAGTTTTTCAAGTGCTATTTCAAAATCAGATTTGAAATAGAAGTAAAGCATGTGAATAAGTAATGAACTGAGTAACAAATAAAGCATATAAATAGCGAAGTGGCTGCCCACTTTGATACAACAACAAGCATGAACATCCCATTCATGATAATTACCGAGTTCACCCACAATTTTAATTCCCAAGTCTAACAATAAGCAGCCACAAATTTCAAGCGGTCGTCCATAACCGTGGACACGGCTATTCGAATAGATTTATACCCTACAGGGGTGTACTACTTTACCCACACGACTTGATTAGCCCGTAAGCCTCCAGATGCCTCCGAATATAGCATACTTTCTATGGTATGCCGGCCGGGTAAATCAAGATATGGTCGTTTTTAGCAAGAAGATCCCATTGGGCTAAGTCCCTCAACCCAGGGCTCCTAGGAACATAAGACGTTACGGTCTCTATGCCCTATCGACCCAAAAGGAACATAGGATTTCACGGTCCTATGCCCTTACAATTTCACCACCGTAGGACCCAACACAACAAAACCTTCCCCCTACTTAACCATACGGCACCCATATACCGCGTGTGATAGCACGAGTGTTGCTTGAACAGCAAGTACCCAAAGTTCGGTCCTTAATTGTCCAGACAAGTCAAACCACATACCCAATTCTCGTGCACGAAGGCACCATCACTAGCCATCACTTGTCCAGACCAAGAACTTCTTTTAAAATGTCAAAATTTAACTCATAAAACAGATACAAAGATCTGAACAAAAATATATAAGGAAAGTTGTGTGTATCCCATAATTGTCGGGTTATCCCCGACAATTTGCTACCGGTTCTAGACTTGCATAGCTAAGCAAACCCGAATAACATAAATTCACACATCCTATCTTAAGCATGTGGTGCTGGAATAATTCAAGGATAACCTCAATGAATTAGGACATAACTAAACTACACATCACAAAGATAGCGACAATATCAAAATAGCATGCAAGCAATTATCATTGCACTATCTTAACAAAACTGGGATCAAATATGATGCAAAAATAAAGTTAAAAGGATGCTTACCTTGTTGGTAACTTAGTTGCTCTCCCTCAGTAGCGTATAAGTCAATATCGATAGGCTCGAAATCTATATAAATATAATACCAAATAAACATCGAGAAATAGCCAAAAACTCAAAGTGCTCAAAAATACATGAAATTTATACATTAGCTAGATTATGATTTTATATGAATTTAGGTACAAAAATTATTCAATTTGGATTTTATATGAGAGAGTTATAGTAGTTTGAAAATCAGATTTCTGGAAAATGCTGAAAAATCATGGCTTGGTACTGTTCATCCGAATTTAATTGTTTCACGAAAATTTGCAGAATAGTGGTGGGGATAAGCTTTACATGGCATGAAAGATAATAAAAGGTTATGATCAATAAAAATTGAATCACCCCATTTGGAGTTCAAATGAATTTTCTATGAATTTTGAAGTTAATTCAATTTCTAGTGTAAAAATTATTATTATTATTTTCTGAAATTTCCTTTGCAATAAATAATTTTTTTATACGTAGGCTGACGTAGCCTCTGCCATGACAAGTGGGGCCTACATATTTTCTTTTCTTTTCTATTTATTTCCTAAAGGAAAATATCTACCGACAAATAAAATCTTCTCATAATCATATACTTAACCGATTCTCTGGTGTTGAATCCAATCACATGCATAACACTCTCCGATCATATCCTCGTATCTCGATTTAACTCCTTTACTAACATACACTAAGGCATAATCAAGGCATTCAACCCAACAAATAATACCCGGACTCACTATCATTCACGCATAAAATCAATCCGGTGATTGCACCAAATCCACCAAGTTATGGGCACAGAGCCATGACCAAATCCCTCAATCATCCTCTGCTAGACTATTTAACATAATACTATCTATCAAACTCTAATAGTCTCACCTCGGTAAATCATACCCGCATACACTAAAATTTCCACCGATCGAGGTTTATTTGACCCCCCGACACCTAGCGAGCTTTACTAATTTAATTGCACATCCAACATTTAATAGTTCACTAATAAATAAACTTACATCCATTTCACCGGACTAGTCATGTAAGACATCTAACAATCCAATCACATATGCGTCTCTAAGATCGACTAATAATCATTTAGCTACCAATCCAATAGAGAGTTCAATTGCATCGACTCGGCACAAGGGACTTACCTACTAATTACATGACAATCCAAATATTTATCCGCAATCAAATAATACTTTCCTACCTTTTCCCAATTCTAGCATGTATAACTCACATAGATATTACTTAAGGCATCCGACCAATTTGCTCACGATTAAATAAACCATCCGATTCAACATCCATATTTCCTTAAATATCATCTCATGAGCTACCCATCAAGTAATAATTTATAAAATCCTTATGCATCCTATCTCCTAAAATTACTAATCCAATGTGAGAAGAAATCTCCAATTAATTTATCCTCCAAATATCACCACAATTTTTTTTATGCGACTCCAAATTAATATCATCCGATCCACTACTCCAATAATACTTAATCAAGCATCCACCAATCAACAATATACATAATCCGCTATGACGATAAAATTATTCATAACCTACTGACATACAACACAAGGCACAAGAACACGCCTACGCACAAATAAGTCCTAACAGGAGAGTTACACCGGTCTTAACCTACCAAATAAATTTTACAAATAAATATACATAAATAGATGCTATGCTCATGACTAATATGCAACATGCACAACTAATATTGTAATACGATAGCACAATTTAACGCGAAGTATTATACCACGGCACTAGGCGTGCCTAATATCGCTGGACGTCGTCTTCTCGGCTCCCGTCCACGCCCACCGTAGTCATCGTCGAGCTCATCCGTGTCCGCTCGACCTTCTCGTCCACGTCCCACTCCGCATCGTCGCCGTCACTGTTTCCGCGTCTGCTATTCCCCTCTTATTAAGAGTGTATACAATGGAGTCTTCTCTAGAAGCAACATCATGAAGTTATAAACTTGGCATCATCATCAACAACAACCACATTTGACAAGAGGTAACCAAAATCAGTTAAAACAGAGTAGCATTGTTTCTGCCCAACTTGGTCTTTAGTGCATAACTTCCAAACCACTTATTTTAATTGCGTGAAACTTGGTAGGAATGCAGCTCAAGAAGTCCTCAACATGCTGTCCAAATTTCAGCCCAATCCGACACCATATGACCCCTCAAACGGATCAAGCACCAAGATTGCGCACCTCTGATTACACTGCAAACAGAACGGATTAAACTACTCTCAATTCCAATGCTCAATTAAACCAATCCTCAAACCAACCGATCAAATCGAAGTGCTCTATGTGTAGAACTAACTCACCAAGTTTGGAGCCTATCCAACCACGTTTGAACCTCCGACCATGAGCTTGAAGCAGATCGGGCAAGAGCCACCAAGCTGAACCTACCTTCACTTCTCCTCTCGTCTCTTCCTCCCGTTGGCCGGCCACCTCGGCACCGCCTTACATGCATTCAGTGCCTCGGCTACCTGATCGCTGGGCCGCCGCTGCACTGGCCTTGCCTTCGGTCGCTGTCGAGCCCGGCCACGTGCATGCATGGCTCCGGCTGCATGCATCGCCGCTCGGACTCGTCGGCTCCGCCACCGATACCGACCTCATCGCTACCTTGCCGCTAGCAAGATGTCGTGCCATGTGCCCGGCTGGGCTGCCGCCACTTCGGCCACGCTATCGTGTGCCGCCGCAGCACCTCGTCTTTGGCGCCGCTTTCCCGAACCGCTGGACAACACCTCTTCTTGCTTGCTGGCCGCGTCTCCTTGCCTCGGCCACCTCCGCCCCGGCGTCACACTCGCTGCTGCTCGGCCTTGACGCCGCGCTCGCCTCGCCTTGGGCTGATGTCGTGCCCTCGGCGTCCTCCGTCTTGGTGGCGGGCTGCAGCGCCTCCGCTTGCATCGTTGCGAGCGCACACGAAGATGCTCGGCCCTACTCTCGACCACTACTGTGTAACGTGCCACTCCACCAAGCCACTGCTCAAGCGCTCTCCCTTCTTGCTGGCTGCTGCAAGCCAAAGGCAGCACACTGCCTCTTCTTCTCCCTTTCTTCGAAAGTGTTCAATCGGTCTTGCATGCGAAAACTAGTAGCTAAACTGAGTTGCTCTTGCGAAGGTGAATGCAGCTGCATAACATGCATGAGAGGATTTGGGTTTCTTGGGTGGGATTGGGAGGAGAGAAGTTGTTTTAGTTTTGAGCTCATGGAGAATAAACATATGTGTTCTGTTGAGGGAGAAAGAAAGATGGCGTGAGAGGAAGATGGTAGTGGGCTATAGTGGAGTGTGATGAAGTGGCTGTGTAGGCTTTGGTGTTGGGAGAGAATGTGATGGTGATTAAAAGAAGAAGATGGCAGTGAGGGAGTGTGGCTCTCGGTTGGCCATAAAGAAATGAGAAGATGCTATGCTAATGGCAGTGCAATGAGTGAAGACATAAACAAAAGAAAGATGGCATGGGTGGTTGTGTAAGTGCTCTGTTGGTGGACAGGAAAAGCATTGGGTGGTGTTCGGCTTGGGGACAAGAAATGGCGAGGGATGGGGGTGAGTTCGGTTGGGGAGTGGACAATTGTTTTCCAGATTTTGTAAAACGGCTGAAGGAGTTTAGTGAATTTTTAAGCATAACCGTCGAACTCCAAAATTCACAAAAAATTTTGGGGACACAGAGGACACAATGAACATTATGGTGTAAATTTTCTAGGGTTTGTAATGTAATATATTTTTCTCTATAATTATTTTAAGTTCCAGTTTTTGTTGGTTGAGTTACGTTGGGGAGGACATAAATAGCAGTGCAGTTCTTCCTCTGTTTCTCGAACTCGCCCAAACGACCTTGCATGCGCAAACTAACCGCCAAAATGAAATGCTCACGAGACAACAAACGCGATGGGATAACATGCGTTAGCGGATTCTTGATTTTTGGTTGTGATTGCGAGGAGAGAAGTTGGGGAAAGAAATAGACTCACAGGTGTCTCGCCTGCGGTCGGTCGGACTGAAAAAGAGTAGCGGTACTAATGCATGCATCATGATTTTTTGTAATGCATGCTAAAACAAGAAATCAATGTAATTCAATTTAAATGCAGACTTTCAATTCGATTCGATTTTAAGAAGCAACATTTTAATTAAACATGTGAAAATTTTAAAACATTGCCAAATATTTATTAGATCGCCAAATTAAATATTAGCATCCCGATTCTGAAAATCAGGATGTTACAAGTGCCAGGTTCGCCACAATCCTCACCGTCACCACCCCGGTGAGCTCCGACCTTGAAGGTCATCATCCATGGCATCGCCTTACATAACTCTTGCTAATGCTTCTCTCCTTTTTCCAGTTGGAGCACCAGAGCGCTGGAGCTCCCTTCGGCTCGCCGTCGGAACAGTGCGCCGCCGAGCCCCTTCTTCCTCTTCTCGTCTCTGGTGAGCTCCTTCCTCCTTTCATCGTGTCTTATCATGTTCCTAGCTCCTAGAAGTGTCGAACCCGGATTTTCTAATCCCGAATCCTCTGTGAAAACGCTGTGCTATTCCCTGGATGAGTAGATAGCACTCACAGGCATTGCTGAATCATTCATACATGGCGCGAACTAAAGTATCAAATTTATTACAACCAACAGAGTGACATAGACCACGTCGGGTCGAGTTTTACAAAAGGGGCCGATCAGGCCAAATTGATTACATTACAAAAGAGCGACGTAGACTACAGTGGAAGCAAAAGGGGTAGAGCTCATCTCTTCACAGGCAAGCGACTCGGGCAACCTGTGTACGACTGATATTAACCAAGGACTGGATAATATCGGTTATACGCAAGTACCGACGAGCCCACTAGACCGAGACGAGACCTAGACTACAGAACTAGACTACTCTTCAGCATTTCCTTGCCCATCGACTTCTGGATCCTCGTAGTAGGCATAGTCTCCTTTATTGGCGTCATTTGAAGGGTTTGGGGGAGAGCGAGAATGAGCACAACTTCCGTGCTCGCAAGCCAATGCAATAATATACATGCAAGGCTTAACAAGGATGGCTCGGGTTCTTTTATTTGCGAAAGCAATAATTTCAAATACCATAATTACAAATTCCTATCACTTAGCAATTTTAACAAATTGCATTTTATTTAAAGAGAGTAATTGTGCAATATTGTATCAGCAGAGCTTCCCTCCGCCTTATACTTAATTTGATTGGGGTTAACCCCACGTATTAACATCACTGAGTCTGAAAACTCAGGCCAAAACCAAATTCAGGGCTAGGTGAGCCCGCCACAATTTTCATACCACCCAACAAGGTTTTTGAAATAGAACTAACTCAAGTTAAGTTCCCATGTCCGCCTTTGACCGTAGGCACGGCTGTTTAAACAGTTCATAACTCTGCAGAGATTATACACTTTACCCACAAGAGACGATTAACCCGTTGCCCTACATGATTCCTTGGTCATGTAGTCGAGAGGTCGTCACAATAATCTTTCTAAATATCTCATCCTTTCCATCGTCTCACCCATATGGGGTTACGCCCATACGTTGCACGGGATGTCCACCTCAGCGACTGGCGTAGCGTGGCTACACCTCAGCGACTGGCAAACTTCACCCTTGACTCGGTGTCCCTTCAAGCCCGACATACACAAAGCTTGTGCCCCTTTATCCCTCCAGTGAGATAACTTTCAGAATTTGATAAATTTACTAAGTCAAGTCGCAGTTTGTTGCAGACTTGTGGTTGTACTTGTTATACACAGGAGGTCGTGACAAGATTTAGTCCTTAGGGGTTACCTGGGCGGTTAATTCCACATTCCATCCATAAAATGACATTTCGTGGGCTACATTAGCACCCATTGTCATACCATCCACCTCTCCATCCACCCAGATAGGGTAATAGAAATTTTAGGGTTTTTTAGAAGTAAAATACAACAATTCAACCATCTCAGTCATTTATCCGTAATGACTGCCCAAATTATTTTATGTTTGAAGACATGATGATTGGGACGGTTTAATATCCCGGTACTTAAGCAAGGCTAGCATGTCGCTTAAGTACAACCTATAGCTAGTATTACCACATAGTTACTAGGGTGACAATGGTTAAGGGATTCAAGTTGTCAAGGATGGCATAATAATTTACTAATCATCAAATGGGTATTTAATTACATTAAATTTTAACATATATTTGATTAAATAATTAAAGCATGCAATTTGCTATTTTAAAAGAATATAATTTGCATAAAATGTAGGCTCAATACGATCAAAGTATTGACTCGTCTTGGTTGTAGGGAAGAGGGTCTGGGTAGTCTTGTTCTTGATCGACGTGGAGGCCTCCGGCATCTTCGAACTCTACGCGGGCGATCGTACCGGAAAATAAACAATAAGCAAACAAGAACAAATAAATACAAATGAAATAGCAAACGAACTTCAAATTAAACAAAACCTATGCCATTAGCGAGATATTAAATTTACAAATTTTTAGAAATTTATTTTATAATTTTTGGAGTTGAAATGTGGGAGTTATATATTTTTAAAGCCTCACTTTAGAATTAAAAAAATAGAAAAAGGAGATGAAAATCAACAAAAAAAAAGAAAATCACTGGCGGCCCACAACCAAAATCAGCCCGGCCCAAAGCTTGGGCCGAAAACCGATGCGCGTGGCCCATGGGGGCAGGGCGCGGCCTAGAAGGGGGGAGGGGGTGCGGCCCACAGTGGGCGTTGCCCTAAAAACCGCGCAGGGGGCGCTCGGGCCGCGGCCGAGAAGGGGAGGGGAAGGGGAACGGGGGCAGCGGCAGCGCTCAGGAAGAAAGGGGGCTCAGGGCGCGTCGGCGATGGCAACGGCGGTGGCCGGAGCGAAATGGTGGCGCACGGGGCTCACCGGCCGGCAAGGGGAGGACACCGAGCGGCTGCGGCGAAGCTCGAGGGGGAGGGTCCCGGGGCTCATGGCGGCGACGCGAGGGAGATGGCGACGACGACGACGGCGATGGGGAGGCGCGGCTAGGGCGGCGGCGCCAAGGTAAGTGCTTCGGTCTCTTCTTCTTCCTCTCTTCTTCTTGCTCTTCTTCCTCGGTTTCTTCTTCTTGCTTGGGGGAGGGGAGAAGGAGAAATGGGGAGGAGGGGAAGGGAGGAGAGGGCGTCGGGCTTTAAAGCCGAAGAGGGGAGGAGCGGGGAGGCTCGGGGAGGAGGGGGGTCTGGCGGGCGTGCAGCGAGGGTGATGATGGAGCTACGGTGGCGTGCGGGAGGGCGCAGCAGGGGAGCAGGCGGAGGTGCCAGGAGGTGGCGTGCGTGCGGCGGTGATGCAGAGCATGCGAGGGGAGGTAGGTGAGGTGCAGGCAGCGGTGACTCTAGCGCGCGCGTGCGCACAGCCCTGATGATGGCACCATGGCGGCGTGCACGCGGGCACTGGTTGGGCGAGGACGGCAAGGACAGCCGCGACGGGACAAAGCGAGGGGGGGGTCCGGGCAGGGGTTGACGGGGGAGAGGGGGGCCGGTGGGGTTGACCCAGAGAAGGGGGAAAAAGGGGCATTACAAGAAGTCTTTTAGGTTAGATAGCGTAGCCGGTTGACCTCGGTAGCACCGCCGCTGCGTCGGTCGTCTTCCTTATTGCCGGCCACCGCCGCCTGTGCACTCCATTGCGTCGTTTTGCACATCGCCACCGTAGACCACATCGCAGTAACATGTAGAAGCTCCCCTAGTGTTGGTTAGTTACCAATAGCCTCGTACCATAGATTGCCTCGGTAGCACAGTAGCACCGCCGTTGCCTCTCAGTCGTACCGCCACGTTGGGCCACCTACCGACGCGCTGCCGCCACCGATAGGTTCGTTGTAGCCACCGCAATCCATTTTGCCCCACCTAGGTGCCAGTCGAGCCTCGCCTCACCGGCGGCGAACTCCACCATGCCGGCAATGGAGCTCCCCTACGTCACTCCTCTGTTCTCGAGGATGTTGACATGGCGTGATGATGTGCCCATCATTAGTTGTAATTGCCAATTAGTTTGCATTAAGTACTTAGTTAGCGAGACTATGACCTATAGACCCAATGCAATTAAAAGTTAGTTAAAATCGTAGGTTAAAGGATTGGTTTGTAGACCGAGTCTGTGGACCACTATGCTCTGACTAGTGGGCCCTAGCTCCCGTGGGCCACCGTGTGGACTATGTCCAATGGACCATAGCCCCACCTGTCAGTCTCTCGGGTTTTTCTGATTAAAAATAAAGAGAAAATAAAATAAAATAAAAACCTCGATAGACCCGACCTCTCGGTCACAGTGGAATTTATTAAATTAAAAAAAATTAAAATAAAATAAAATCCTAGTGGGACCCACATGTCAGAAATGTTAGATTTTTTGGAATTTCTCTCGGGTCAATTTTTTGGAGAGCTCGTTCTCCCTTATTTTAAATCAAATAAATTTATTTTTGTTTCTAAATTCATCTAAATTCAAGATGTTTCGAAAAATACAAAAAATCATAATTTTTTGAGTTCATTTGAATTTATTTGTGTTATGAGTATTTATTTGGAGTCATCGTTTTTGCGTTAAATAGATTTGAATGTCACCGAAGTCCCCATCACTGCTTCAAGTCAAGACCAAGACCCATCCACATTTGAGCAAGCCAAGTTCTTACCATTGATCATGTTGAACCTACTTTTCAAATGCAAAGTATCTCGATTCAAATTATTACTTACATGCTTATTATTATTTATAAAATGATATATCGAATGTTGTACCTAGCTATGCCAAAGTTTATACCTTGTCACCCTAAGGATATTTATTACATGAGTAAAAATACCGTTGTTATATACGCATGGACTATTGGTTGTGCTTAGACACTATTTTGTAACTGAACATGAATAGGACACATTGCTATTACGAGAATTTGGATACTTTGAACCGTAGTGTGGTAACATGGGTTACCATTGGAAACATGAAAATGTATTTATAAATGGTTGAGACTTTGGCGAGTGGTTGGTTGAAATCGGTGCTATGTGCACACAATGGTTTGGTGGATTGTCTCGCCTGAGTCGCCTAAGAATCGAATCATGTGTTCCCTTGTAAACTACCAAGTCGTGCAACCGCATGTCTAGTATGGGATAAACCTGACTGAATAATTTATTGAGTCATCATGCTATTGCCAAATTACGGGCAGTCTGGGTCGGGCCGTTGCACCTGGGCTAGAGGGGGACCTATCTCTGTGTACTCACCTTTGAGTATTGTGGTGGTACTAAGTCGGGATACGTACTCTCCCAACGGTAGTTTCTTTAGAGTTAATGTGTGCAAACACCCGAAGATTGATCCATTGGATGGTTTAGTATTATGGTGAGTTATTGTAAAGGCCTTGTTATGATCGTCGATGTCTATGGTAGCGTGCCATGGCCGATCTTGTGGGTAAAGCTATACAACCTCTGTAGAGAGTTTTTAAAATCTATTTGAATAGTCATGTCCTCAGTCACGGGCATTGCGAAGAAAGACACACTAGTTAGTTTTATTAGCTTAAAATTGTGAACTAAAATATGTTGGGTAATCATGGTGGTTGTGATGTGTGACGTGTTGGTTTAAGCTCAGTTGTTGTGAACGGGACATTCTGGTCTAAGCATGGTCACTAGAATCGGGACATGTTGGCTTAAGCATGGTCTCCGTGGTTTGCGACGTGTTGGTTTAAGAACGGTCGCTTTGTATGGGACATGCTGGTTTAAGCATGGTCGTCGGTAATTTAAGATATGTTGGGTGGAATTGCAACATACTGGTTTATGTATGGTTGCCAGGGACGTGGTCATACTGGTTTAAGCGGTCGGGATAACAGTTGCTTATGCAAAATAACTTTGGTTTTGAAGTTAAATATGCTAAGTCATAGGTTTGGAAAATATCTATAATAATTGAGCAAACTGGCTTTCTGCTAAAATAAACATACGACCCATCCTTTCGAAGCCTTGTATATATAATTGTATTTGCGGTAGGGGCTTGTTGAGTACTTTTATACCCATAGTTACTCAAACATGTGGAGTCAGACTATGAAGCTAGAGACCCAGTATATGGATATTTCTATGCATCCGGCTACGGAGACGACGTTAAATAGGTCCTAGTCCAGTTGGTTGTCTGTGGCAATGCATAGATGCCACACGCTCTTATGACATTCTTTCCACCGCTATGTTTACTTTCCGCTGCTACTCTACTACTCTGAAGTATTTGACCTGCTAGTCTGTTATGTAAACTTTGGCATTAAGGCACATTTACTCTGTTCTGTAATAGTACTTAAGTACCGTTTATGTATGAGTTATATTAACGTGATATTTGCCGATATCCAGGTCCCCACGGTGGCCCACACAATTGCGCGGGCTAGTGTGTTCATGTATACATTAAAAATAAAAAAAATTTGTATTCGTAAGTATTTTACTCTTGTGAGCTTACAAAATCAAGTGAATGGTTGTAAGCGACGGTCAGAGATAAAGGCAGCGGTAGATTAGCACAAAATCAAGGAAGACATGCAACGAAGGTGATTGTGCTCGAGCAGCTCGGCGGTTGCGCTCCACGCCAAAACACCTTTTATCGACGTTTAATCTATACCTAGCAAAATTGCCCACTCAATTGCATGGCTAGATACTAAACTACATACACACTTATGTTTAAAAAAATATCGTATTTGTTATACAATTATAATTCTTATGATTGGAAATATAGTCTTATTTCTTATACAATTGTCACAGTTCTTAATTATATATATCTAATTAATCTGCACTATAAGTGGTGTAGATCTTTATTTTTTTTTCCATGAGGGTTTTCTAGCTCTTGCTCTTGGAGTGAATGAGGAAACTCCTTTTAGCCTTATTTTCATAATATAATAATAGATAGATTAATGCACGACCTGTGGCAAAATAGTATATCCTTGCTGATTTTAGGTGAGTTATGATTCAAACCAATTCTCATCGGATGCTAGTGCTTGCATGTGTTCGGCATTAATGCAGATATTATATTCTGTCTTGGTTGCATCTTGTTCACCGTACGTATTAGGTTTGTTGTGTTTTTTTAGCTTATGTGTTCGGTTGGTTTCTCACCTGAGGTGCTTCATCATTTTTCGAGGAGGTTATATGACTTTTTATTCCTATTAGATATTAGTACGACGATATACAACTCTCATGCGTATTACAAAAAAACAATTGTACTCAAATCGTACTTATTCCATTTGAATTATCTTGCCTATTTTCACTGGTCAACTCTTTTAAGGGCACTTATATTGTATACAAAAAATTATTTTGTGCTAAACTTACGATACTGTGTGGTTATAACAATTGTTAAAGATGACTACATGGACTATATGGAAACTCACGAATAACCAAGTAACATGATTTCTACCCATACCGAGTAATTGGAAATTGCAAAAAAAAAAAAAAATGCCCACACGATGACCCGTGTTCATGTTCATTTAACATTCTTTCTTATCCCTAATTTAAATATAGAGCTCTTTTAGGTACCCACCAATCGTTTTTAGTTGTCCAATCTTCTGGACATAAAGCATCATATTGGTTAAGAAATTATTCTACATCCCCACCACACGATGCAATTCCTTGACGATTTCTACAGTTATCATTCTACTCGATGGCGTTTCATGAGAGCAAGACATTCAGGGTGTCAGAAGCGAAATCACACAATCATTCTTTCTCCTGTATGAAGGGTCATCTCCATCACTGTCATGAATCCCAGCTCAACGTATTCCCCAAGGCTCAATCCACGTCTGAATCTGCTGTCAGCGGGACTCTTCCCAGTTACTGTTTCCAACACTAGAATTCTGTAAATATTTCCATGTATCGATACCATGTCACCGGCGCCATACTCTATTGCATCCAACATTTAGAAGAAGAAAAATGTACTTCTTATAACAATTCTAAATTTAAAATTAAGTTGTAACATCTATTATCTTATTAAAACAAAGGAAAATCAAGTCGTTCTCTCCCAAAGGCCAGAAATTACCATGTTAATCGGTGAAAGAAAATAAATATCTACATCATTGATTATGGTGGATCCAGATTATAATAGTGCGTATTAAATATACATATACACAAGAATTTTGTAAAAATACACCTTCTATACGAATACAACTCTTATATTAAGATAGCACATCAACTCTTCTTATACTAAGATAGGCATCGTGAGAGACCTCCGACCGTCAACGTGTGTCTTGCTTCTCTATGGACTAGACTAGATCACTACGACGAATTCATCGCGAGGACTTAGCTAGCCACGATCATGCATATGCATGGTGTCCAACGTCTGACGGGCATGCATCGGAACAATTAAGAACCTACGATGAATTCGTCGAGAGGACTTAGCCACGATCGTGCATATGCGTGGTGTCCAACGTCTGACGGGCATGCATCGGAACAATTAAGAACCTACGATGAATTCGTCGAGAGGACTTAGCCACGATCGTGCATATGCATGGTGTCCAACGTCTGACGGGCATGCATCGGAACAGTTAAGAAACCAGCTGTCCGCGGCTGATGTCTACATGGAAAGGAGCAAGCATTTAGAACTAGCATAGAAAGATCAAACAAACAACCCCATCCAGGTAAGTTACTCATCCTTTCTGTCTGTATCTGATGCTATGCTTTCAAATTAGAAGTCTTAGTGTTAGATGAACACTAAGGTTCTGTTTGGTACAGCTTCTACTCCTAGCTTCTCAATCAATTCTCGTGGAGCCGTACCAAACACCCCGTTTCTCAAAACCACAAAATTCTGCTTCTCGCGATGAGCTGTCTCGAAAATAAACTAGCAACGAGAAGCAGCCTTCACGCAGATTCTCATGAGAATCCAACCTTCAGAAACGAAAATACCCCTAGAAATTTGATGTATTTACCCGCAAATGCCATTGAACTACCCCATAGGAAATCTCACCGCGCTCTACCCCAGCCTTAACCCTTCGCCTTCCCCTCGCGTCGTCCTCTCCTCCCGCTGCTCTCACGATAAGGCGAAAATCGTGCCTCTACCCCTTCCCCCACTCCTCGCGCATAGGAAAGAGGTACGGTCCGCCTTCCCCCTCCTTCCACCCTAGGGTTTCAAGCTCATCCACTTCTGCCTCCCAGAATCCTCTTTTCTTGGCGAGAAGTCTGGGTTTTAACTTGTTCCTTTTGGTTTTTTTAATCGTTTGGTGCAGAGATGGCGGCGGTGGTGCGTGGGACCGAGAGGATAGTTGTGGCAGCGTTGGAGGGGGCGGTAGTGGTGGCCGTCGCTGCCGTCGCGCAGAGGTGGCTGGCTTTGCTCTCTCTCACGGTGAGTGGTTCTTCTACCATCCATTACTATCATGTGCCTTTTTATTGTTGATGTGTGATTGCTAGATTGGGGGATATGCTTGTTCACTGGGAGAAGCTTGCGATCTTGCTGCTAACCGCGCTAATTCTTGATGAAACATGGTGTATTTTGTGTTCCTAAAGTGTTTGACTGAAAATTCTCAAGTAAATTTAGTCTGCAGATCTGGATAACTGGATATATATATATATATACTCATGTCCTCTGTTTTTTAGACGATTTTGGAATTTGTCATGGGGAAAACTTTGGCATTTTTCTGCCAGGGTTAGTGCTTGCAAATAGATCTAAGCAGCAGATCTGAGTGGTTATGTTCATGATTGATCTTCAGAAGTGCAGTTGTACATAATATATTGATACAAAACCATATGCCTTTTGCTCCTCTTGTATTCTTTCTCTTGACCTTAGTCTTACAACATTACATGAAACTTTCAATTTATATTATTTTCATAGTGCTTTGTTAGTAAAGAAATCTTGATCTACTCTGCCTGTTAGTAAAATTTTCCTTCCATGTTGATAATGTGTCCTAGGACATGATATTATTTTGCTTAGTTTTGGGCTTCATGCTTGCATGAGCTGTTGCGGTGCATGATCGTATACTGCCGGTTTGCTTAGGGCCAGACCAAGACATGAAGATTGGTCAGCTTGTACAATGATTCATGCCCAATCATACCAAGTATTTTGGCATTGTCAGAATTAGGAATTTGATCAAACCTTGACTCTTGATTGCTATAGTGTCGGGACCCAAAAATACAATTCTAGACTCTCTATGTATAATGCACTAGTCCAGGATCACGCTAGTGTACACAGTGTCAACATAGATGAATATCGATCCACACAAACGATTAATAGTATAAACGAGTAATTTGAATAATAAATATTAGTTTTGACCTTATGGTCAAGTTTACACTTATTAAGCCACGCAGGGCTAACAATAAAGAAATCAACAGCGAAACAAAATAAACTTCAGTATAGATCTCATCAATTCACCACAGGCAACCAACCGGGATCCAGACCCTAACGATCAGCAACCTTCGTTGAACTCCTCCTCGAAAGCAGGCGAAGACTCCTCTTCTGTAGATTGTTTGCAAAGCAAAATGAGTACACAACTGTACTCACAAGACATACCACAGAATGCAATTTATAGATGCAGGCTTATTCCAAAGGAATGGCTTCTATGGTTATTTTGCAGAAATACGATATATGCAATTGAATACAATAATAGATTGAAAACACAATTCAAAACAAATAGACAATAATAATTTAACAGTTTGTTTTCACAAAGGACACAAAACTAAACAGATTAATTCACAAAGCCACATGACTTAAGTCACACAGCTGTCCCTTCCCAAAGTTTTATGAAAATCTACCACTCGTGTGAAATCCCTGAGCATATCCATGACTGCAGATGCAGCTATTCGAATAGATTGTTTAACACTCTACAGAGGTTGTACACTTTACCCACACGATACGATCAATGTAGCTAGCACTAATCATAACAAAATGTTTCAGAAATATCATCTCAAGCATTGACACTCCCATTGTGCTTTACCGCTCTACCAAAATCCAACACAGTTCTTTGGCATAACACACACTGCTGGACAGGGATACAGCGAACCATCCCACGATGCGACTACCTGGTAGTACACCTCCACCCATTCCAACACAGCCTAACCTACTTCCTGAGTAATCAATGTCAAGAATCCATAACTTACTAAGTTAGGCCCGTCCCATACCAAGCATGTGATTGTACAGTAAGGCTCAGTTCAATGGCGCACAAAGTAAAGTCCTTAATTGACCAAGGCAAGACTTTCAATTTCTAACTATACTATGAAAATTATCATTCCCATCCAACACAGATCCACCATAACAAAACACAGCCACTTGCCTCAGTCTAAATCTTTTCCCACCCTATTGGTTAAGTGCAACATATGCCATCAACGAGTAATAGCACATAGTACACACAAAGTTTTATCACATAGTTCTATAATCACTTATTAAAGTTTATAATTGCAACTCATATGAGATGGTGACTCATAGCATGGCTAAGCAATCTACTCGTACTAACCAACCCACGTTGGTGCTATAGCATTACCTACTAGTAATGAACCAATCTAGGGTGACAGAAGATTACGACAATACAATAGACAAGGTGGATATAACAAATTAGATAGGTAACTACACCCAAAAGTATTTAAATAATTACTTAAAGTAAATGCATTAATTTGAAACAATATAGTTTTTGAAAACTGGGATTCAACATGATCAAAGGTATGACTTGCCTTGGAAAAGGTCTAGTGTAACAGCCTAATTTTTTTTCAATTTCAGAAGAAAATAAAATTCAATTATTTTGTGAAATTTTTTGGAATTTTAAAAGCTTTTTGTAATTATTTTAAAGTAAAAAAATTATTTGCAAAATTAAAAGCTAACTTTCAGTTGGAAATAATTTTATTAAGTCCAAAATAAATAAGGGAATTTTTGTGAATTTTTTTCTTCATAATTTTGGATTTATTTTGCTATTTTCTAAAGCCTTTTCGAATAAATCTGATTATTTAAATAGCTAAATCAATTAAAATCCGAAAACCTTCTTTGGGCCAAATCTCCTTCGGCCCATTTTCCATCACTACAGACGCGGCCCACTCTGGCTCATTTTTCCTCTCGCTCCCGCACGCGTGATCGCGACCGTCGAATTGAAATCCAAAGGCCAGCCGCGCCCCGCTCCCTTTTCCTTTTTTGCCGTCACCGCCATGTGGACCCTCTGCATCTTCTTCTTCCACCGCGCCCTTCTTCTCCGTTCAATCACGCCCGACGTCACCGCCATTGCTGCGCACACCGAGCTCGCAACGACCACCCCTCAACCAACCGCGAGACCTACACGCACGTGCGCACGAACCACACCCATTTCTGCCTCCACCCCCACCTTCTCCCCTTTTTCCGCCTCCAGTTCGCCCGCGTGCTGCAACCGCTGCCGCCACGACCTCCCACTACTCCTCGCTAACCCGGTGCCCCTCGGCCCAATAAGAGGGAGCACCGGGTGCGCGTTCCCTCACTCGTTCCACTCCCACCACCCACTCCTCCTGTCTCGCTCCCCCCTCGCTGGATTTGAGGTTTTTTTTGCCGGCCGCCAAGAGATGTCGTCGCCTCTAGCGTCGCCGTTGTCGTCGCCTCGCCTCCGCCTTCACCCCATCGTTGTCATCGCGTCATCACCAACCTGGTGCACACCTCGCCTACACCGGAGACCCGTCGTATCGTCATCGCCGCCGCGAGCCCGCGTTCGCTGCCATAAATCCTTCTCGTCGCCACAAAATAACCTTGCCATTCTCATTTGTTTACCTTATGCATGCATCTTCATTCTATATTGGGTGTGACTTGCGAGCACGGTAGTTGTGCTCACTCTTACTGAATAATTTTTATTTAGGAGAAGATTTCTTCCAGGACGGTGAGGACCTAGACGTTTAGGCCTATGCCCCCAGACGATTGCCTATGGCGAATCGTGTGGCCTACATTTATTGCTTTGCTTCCGCTATGTTATTTGTTATTTGTTTATCAAACTCATTGTATTAAACTTTGAATATTTAATGTTATTTATTTCCCCATGATATGATTGTGATACTAATTTTGCAAGACTATGTATACTGGAAATCCTGAACTGGTGTATGAACACAGAGAATTCGGGATCCTTCGTTCCCAGGTTCGACATCTAGGTACTGATCTTGATCTTGAGGCACTCCTTCTTCAACAAAGCTTCTCGAAGTATCAACGCCTACTCACGAATGAAGCAAATAAACAAAACAAATAAATAATAGAGGCAAAACTAACTCAAAAAATTAAATAAAAATCTCAGATAATTAGATCTTGAATTTAGAAATTTGAATGGGCTCAAACGGAGTTCGGATGCAAAAGATATGGGCTCTGGAAGTTTGAATCTAAAGAAAAACCCTAAAAACTGAATTACTGGAATTTCTGATTTATTTCTTAACAGAAAAATCAGATTAGTACACAAAATAATAGAGGCAAAACTAACTCCAAAAATTAAATAAAAATCTCAAATAAATAGATCTCAAATTTAGATGAATTTAGAAATTTGAATGTTCTCAAACGGAGTTCAAATGCAAAAGATATGGGCTCTGGAAGTTTGAATCTAAAGAAAAACCCTAAAAACTGAATTACTCGAATTGTCGATTTATTTCTTAACAGAAAAATCGGATTAGTGCGCAACAATGACGTCGACAAAGGATTTTTGGGAATAAGATAAATAAAAGAAAATACTGACATACGGGACCCACAAGTCAGTCTCAAGGCTCACGGTAGACGAAATCCACCGAGCCGATTGGATTTGGGCTTGGTGGGCTGCACACGCGGGCACACGCATGGCGCAGATGCGGCTCCACGCAGGACAACACGCACACATGGACGCTGAGATGGCTGCGCACATGGAAGGCCACATCGGATCGACGGCGGTGGCGCTCGAAAACCAACAGCAACAGTGAACGGCGGCGATCTACTGGTGGTGAGTGGTACTAGCGTGAAGCTGAGGTTACTGCGAACCTCTGGGTGCAACTCCAAGTGATTGAGGACATCGGTGGTGGTTGGCGGCGAGCTCGTAGCGGCAGAAACATTCTTCTATTGTCGGACGACAGCTCCGACGAGGTATTGGCAACGGCGAAGGGTCCTAGAGGTAGCCTGAGCGACGTAGAACACAGCGGCATGGTCCACAGAGGCAAGGGGACAATGACAGTGGCGCAATTCGAAGCAAACAATCTACAGCTGAAACCCTAGAACTCGGATTTGCGGTGGCACTGGGGCTCTCAGGGTGGAATTGACCTAAGGCTCATGGTGTAGGCGACAATGCGATCCCGGGGGCGCCTTATATATGGCTCAGGATGCACGAGATAAGGAATCCCCAAATCGGGGTTCAAACGAACTCACTGGTTTTTAGAGATAGAGATCAAATCGAGATGCGATTGTGACCCCAAAAGATGCAGAAGAGATAAAGATTAAGTTTGGAAAGATTTGTCGGGATCATTTAGTTGGAAAGTTTGATTTGCCGGATGAGCTTCTGGAAGGCAGCAATGGCAGATGCGGTGAGGAGTCTGCGAAGAAGACAGCTCTAGAGATGAAGGCGGTGGGGTCCACCAGCCAGAGAGAGAAGGGCACTGGCCCACGCATCAGTAGACGAGAGCGAGCGCGTGCGTTTAGACTCAACTTGATCTAACCGTGCATCCCTAACCGGACGATCCAAAATGATATGACATTCGGACCGCCAAATATCCTAATTCCATCGGGCCGTTCAAAACAGATTGAACATCTCAAGACGCTGGTGACGTTCGGACTGCCAAACGTCCAAACACAATCTGACCGTTGAAAGACGATCAGACGGCTCGGACTGAGTCGTGTGCGCGAGGAGAGGGGGAGAAAGAGAGACTGACAGGTGGGGTCCACCTATTATGCGACAATGGGTGTCCCGATCTTTTGGTGAGAACGATAACTCGATTTGGTGGAGACGACTCCCACGATTTGGCTACCAATCGCACATTACCAATATGCCCGACAATCGCTGAACCAACTTCGAGTTCGTTATCGACCTTACTTGAAGCACGATCGACATGACCATGAAAGTCTATTCCTGCATGCAATCGAAGAACAAGTAAGAACAAGATAAATAGCAATCTAAAATTGCAAATAAGATTGAAGCACTTGATAAGGTGGGATTTCAATTAAGGATCTTGACCAGGTGGTCTAGTTGACACATGCAAAAGATACAAGTTACAACGAAGGCGAACTAAACATAAACGAAATCCAAGAAAACTCGTGGGCGGCGGCCACTATGTACAGGAGGAAGAGGGAGGGGCGGCTATACTGTTCATGCATTAACAGTACCCACGTGAACAGTATGGGCCTAGGGTTTCTCCGAATTACAAGGCCCACTGCCCAAATAGGTGATGCGGCATTTTCAGTCAAGCTTTTAGTCAAGTACTTGTGGACCTCAAACGGAGTCTGTATGTGAAAGTTATGCTCGTTTGAAGTCATGGCTATCTCCGAAGGCCGAACTGGATTCCAGAATGTGTCCAACTTGAACTCTTGCTTGGCTTGGACACAAAGTGACGTGGTGCTGCATAAATATACATTTTTATCATTAGGTAGCACCATATAGTTTATATAATATAAAAGCACTCCTAAAAACGAGCTCACCTGATAATTTAAGTGAAATGTACGAGCTCTTGTATTTGGATGATCACTAAATTTTAATTTTCTCTCATAATGAACAAGATTTGGCACATAAGAATTGTTGTTCAAAACAGCAAGCTTCAATTCATCCATATGATCATAAGTTATGCATATTCGATAAACAAAAAATTGATTATCTACCCCATAATCTCCAATCAAATTAAACTTATACCCAATGGTGTAGGCACTAGACAAGGATTTTGAACATACGATTTCAGAAACTTTCTCCATAGCATGTAACAATTTTATAGGTGAATCTAACATAATGTAACACAAAGAATCAGTCGGAGAAATTCTAGTCAAAACTTCTTTATGTCTAACCAATTCCACATGATCATTATATGCAATTAACTCATCACATGAATCACTCAAAACAGCAGGCAATTCAATTATTTCATTACATGGTGCACTCAAATCGGCAGATAAATCAACAATTTTATCACATGGTGTACTCAAATTAATGCAGTTGGAATTCTCTACTTGAAATATGTGCATATTAGAATTGTTTTCTACTAATTTTTGCTCTAAAACAGCATGAATTGTAGACAATTGTAGTTCTTCACAAGCATACTCACATTGAGTGTTGATAGCACCATGATCTTTACCTTTTTGGCTTTCCTTAGATGATGTAGGTGCATCTATGTCCTCATCTTCCTTTTCAACCAATGGAGTCGATGGTTCAATCAACTTATTCTCCTCTTTGGTAGGGTTCTCAACTTCCTGCAAGTTGTCAATCACAGAAAAAGATACAAACACAGGTTTGTTCTCATGTTCCCTATCATCAAGCATTCTCAATTTCTCCTCAATCTGACGTTCAACTTTACAAGCAAGTATAAACAAATGAATTATATTCTTTGTGAACAAGAATGTCCTAAATTTCTTGATTAAGCCCACTTAAGAATCTATTCTCTGTAGCTTCAGTATGTTCCTCTAAGCCACAACACAACAAATGAGTTTTCAATTCATGATAGTATTCCCTAACAGTTCTACCACGTTGTTTTAAATGTTAGAATCTGGCTAGCAAATAATCAACATGATATTTAGGAACGAAGTCATCTCTCAAAAGTTTTTTAAAAGCATTCCAAGTTTGAGGCACTCTTCTATGTCTACGTAAATATTTCCACCAAAGTATTGCATCCTCAACAAAAACACTAGTGGCAGCTTTAATCTTTTGCTTATCGGATAATTCATAATATTCAAATTCTTTGTCTAAAGCTATCTCCCAGTCAACATAGGCATCACGATCAAATTTACCAGCAAAACAAGGCACAGTGAGTTTAGTTTTACCAGATGTACTATCACGATCATGTACCTCCCATGGGGGATAATCACGTCTCAAGCGTGTATCTTCCTCATGAACTTTCTTGCACTCTGTTCAATGGCTCGAAGAAGGCGTAGATCTATCTTGTAATCATCCCGTGAACCTGACATAGTTAGTAGAAAATAAGGAAACAAATCACAAGTATATGTTCCTATCAACTACTAGGGTCTAGAAGCTCAAAGTTGCTCACACTCAAGCTTATACCAAGTTCTTACCAAGCAAACAGGCGTAGACTGGCAACTAGTGTCGGTGCTAAACGATCTCTGAATATTGACAAAGCGATTGCAAGCAACTGGTACATATACAATGGTAGTAGGTGGAGCTAGGATAGGCTACAATATGGTAGCAAGGATTAGCAACAATCAAATCAGTAAATGCAATTTAAAAAATTGCTCAAAGTACTAGTCAAACTTGCTGATCCTAGCCTATTCAAAGCTAGCTAATCAAAGCCTATCAAGACAAGTGTCTGCACTCACATGCAAATATCAATGTGACTTGAGGCAAGCAAAGAAAATTCTCACACCAAGTACTAGGAGAGACGCTAGCCAACTACTCAAACCTCTCTGTGGAGGCACAAGATTGTTCACACGATGTAGAGCACAAAGATGCAATAACGTGCAATGTAAACAGCCCTCTAGTTTAAGCAGTAAACAATAACTAGTCTCAAGAGATAAAAAATCCAAGTTTTATATGGCTTATATATACTCTTTTGAAAGGTTTCGACGAGATCTAAAACTTTTCAG
This sequence comes from Ampelocalamus luodianensis, assembly GCA_036346255.1. Taxonomy (NCBI): domain Eukaryota; kingdom Viridiplantae; phylum Streptophyta; class Magnoliopsida; order Poales; family Poaceae; genus Ampelocalamus; species Ampelocalamus luodianensis. The sequence goes on from CM070638.1 coordinate 15,251,784, forward strand.
TTGAGGCAAAGCCCACTTGATGAACCTCAAAGGTCCTGATTTGGCCCGATCTTTCGATGAGAAGATAAGTTCAGTAGTAGTCGTTCAACTCTCACGATCCTGGCTACGAACTCGTAAGGCCTGAAACCACACAATTCCTGAACTGCTCCACAAGTCGTTATCAACCGTGCACGAATACCCAGATGACTTGACCATGAAGGTCGATTTCTGCATACACCAAAGAAGCATGCAAGAACAAGATAAAACAATCTAAAATTGCAAATAAGAATTGAAATATTTTGATTGAGTTGGGATTTTTAATAAGGATCTTAATTGGGTGGTCTAGTCGACACATGCAAAAGATATAAGTTGCAACGAAGGAAAACTAAACATAAACAAAATCTGAGGAAAACTAGAGGGGTGTGGCCTCCTTATATAGGGGAGAGGGAGCAGTACATATCTAAGAGCTAAGGGGTGGTACTATTCATAAGTACTGTTCATGTGAATAGTATGGCCACGAATAGTACGGCCCAAGGGGGTGGCCAAGGAGGTGACCGGCCTAAATAGGTTATAAGGTCCAAATTGGCCCAAACAGGTGATGCAGCACCTTTTTTCAATGATTGCGATGTGCATAGAAAGAATTTGGAGGTGAGGCCAGATTCGTTTGAAAGAGGACGAGATAAGCTTTCAATCAAGTACTCGTGGACCTCAAAGGGAGTTCGTATGTGAATGTTATGCATATTTGAACTTAGGGCTGTCTCCGGAGGCCAAACTGGATTCCAAAACGTGTTCAACTTAAACTCTTGCTTGGCTTGAACACAAAGTGACATGGAAACCTTCCTTGTACCATGGCGTGGAGTAGCACTCATATTCGGAGGGTTGATGTCCTCATCATCCTCCTATTCTTGCATTTGAGTCGTCCTCGACTCAAGCTCATCCTCCAATTCCAAGAAAAGCTTCAAAACTTGTAGCAATGCATACTCTTCTTCCTGCAAAATGTTAGCAACAGCGAGTGGCAAAGAAATAAAGAAAACTTTGCAAATTAAAGTTGAGTGTGCATACATCAAATAAGTAAAGCTACATTTTCTCACAGCATTCATTTTGCAACTCAATTTGCAAGTATAAGTGAAGTATATAGTAAAGTTATACACTGCCTTGTGAATGAGCAGCACAACAATTGAATTCAAAGTGCACAAGTCATTGATATAATCAAATGTCAATTGAGCAATAGCAAATTCATTTAGCAAGAGTGAAAATATTTGTAGGTTCTTCCATACTTCAATATTATGCTTGATGGTGCAATAAAAGGTGAACACATAAACATTGGATGAGTATTAAATTTTATTTTCCTCTCATATTGTCCCAAACAGCAAGCTTCAATTCATCCATGTGATCACAAGTTATGCATATTCGATATACCAGAAATTGATTGTCTACACCATAATCTCCAATTAATTTTTTAAAAATAGGTGTAGGTGCTAGAAAAAGAATTTAGAGATGAAAGTTTAGAAACTTTCTTCACAGCACATTCCAGACTAAATGGGTCATTAAGCATGATATAGCACAATGCATCAGTAGGGGATATTCTATCAAGTACTTCCTTATGTGTAATTAATTCAACATGTGCAAAATTATGTGAATTAAGATCAGCACATGGTTCGTTCAAGTCAACAGAAGGAATATCAAAAGATTGCACTATAACAGGTATATACTCACAAAGTTGCTCTATGTCTTGCTGTAGTACCAAATCAGTACCTTTGTCATTATCGTTCTCATCAGATACTATAGGTACCTCTAACTTCTCCTCTAATGGCATAAGATGCACCGGATCATTGTTCATTTCTTCAAGCGTCTCGACGGTATCTGGAGATGGAGTAGAAGCCAAAACAATGTCAGCATTTTCAGTTACCTTAGGTTGTGCCTCGCTTGTGACTGTGGATGGTGGGGGTACAAAATAATGTTGTAATTTCTTCTTCATCTGCTCCCATATGTACATGAAGTGGTACTCTAGACTCGACCACCAATGTTGAACATCACCATCAGTGTCATCCTTGCCATGCTAATCTTCTCATAAGGATCAAGGTCCTGTCTTTCAAATTAGCTTTCCAACATAGTAACCCATAGAAAGTAGTCCAATGACGTACTCTCAGTAGTGAGGGGTAATATGTATGCAGGTAATTGTTTCCCTTTGAGTTCAAATCGACCTGCGATGACATCGTAATCTACCAAATTCAGCCAACCTGTCATTGTTAGTAGAAAACAAGGAAAAAATCACAAGTATATGTTTCTATCAACTACTAGGATCTAGAGGCTCAAATCAAGTCACTCACACTCAAGCTTATACCAAGTTCTTACTAATGCAGCAAGGAAGTGGTACAACCAGTGGGTGGTTTGTGATACTCTCACTTGCGATTAGCCCAACGATTACGAGGAATGACACCTGCTGACTTAGTAGGAAGTGGAGCTTGGAAGGCTTCAATATGGTTTCGATGAGATCTACAACTTTGCAGTTGAGGCAAACTCCAAATTCTGAAAGGAAGATCGAAGAAAATCGCAAAAAACAGAAACCAAAAACTTGCAATGCGAATTTGGGGCCGAAGATGGCTGATTTTGGGGCACCTGGAGGGCAACTAGTGGCTTAGGTGGAAAGGATGCACCTCGTCATTAGCTTCGAAACGAGTAAAAGAACATCACCGTATGCAAAAGTTATGCCCGTTTTACTGAAGGTATCTTAGACATGGAATCCTACTCGGATTCGAAACCGTCTCAGGTTCAAATTTGAAATTGCTATATCTTTTGATTCCTTGGGCCAAACTTACTGAATTTTTTTATGGAAGCTTGTGGCTATATGTAGAAGGTCTCCACTAATTTTTATGCACTTTTGTTTTATTTTTGTTTTTCTTCTTTCTTTCTCTCTACCTTGGCTTTTGTTTTTGCGGTTGCCTCTTTCTCCTTCTACTATCTGGCTGGCCCTAGAGTTTGCCACAAGTCGCAAATAACATCAACTCTCCGAAAAGATCATAGCAATCCTCTTGTTTTTTTTTATATTAACAATAGTATGAATTTTCTGTTTTTTGGTGCGGATTAGAGGAGTTCTAACTACAAATTTTCTGTTTTAGATGCAAAAACTAAGAACTCTAAAAGAACGATCAAGCAACACGAAGAAAAACACGAGAAGCAATCTAGACAATGACCAACTAGACAATATATAGAACTAAAGATTAGTAACTAGACACGACGATGCAACCAATGATTCAACCATGCAAAAACCGAAAAGAAAAATTGCAAAGGCTCAACGGGCTCGGTATGGATGATAGATGCAAAAAATTTTGGGGCAATTTTCTGGACTCTAGGTATGAAAAAAATCTACTACTAAGGGTAATGATTTCTCACCGAAGAACTGTAGCTCTGATACCACTTGATGAACTGTAGTTGTCCTGATCTTTCGATGAGAATGATAAATTCCGATTGGGTGATGATTAACTCTCACGATCCAAGCTACGAACGCAGCATGTACGAACCAAGCAATCGCTGAACTAATCACCAATTCGTTATCAACCGTGCCAAAGACCCGATTGACCTGATCACGAGGATCAATTTCTACAAGCAATCGAAGAACAAGCAAGAACGAAGTAACAAGCAATCTGAAATGCAAATATATAATTGAGTTCAAAAGGTGGGATTCTGCAGAGGTTCTTTACGGTTGGTCTAGTCAACACAAGCGAAGAACAAGAGTTTTCACAATGGAGAAACTAAGCAAACGAAATCCGTCGAACCCTAAGGGCGATGGACACTATGTATAGGAGGGAGAGGTGAAAGAAGGGGGTGGTGGTACTGTTTATGTGTGAATAGTAATCATGTGAACAGTACAGGCTGCCTAGGGTTAAATGGCCCATGGGCCCAAGTTCGACTCAAAAATAGCCTTTGACTCTTTTGGTGATTGCGGTGTGATCAGAAGGAGTTTGGTAATGAGGCTGGATCCATTGGAAAGAGGATGAAATAAGCTTTCAATCAAGTACTTGTGCGCCTCAAACGGAGTTTGTATGTGAATGTTATGCACGTTTGAAGTTGATGCTATCCCCGTTGACCGAATTGGATTGCCCAAACTTCTCTTCATGATCAGCTCCTAAGTTACTGATTAAAAGAGCATCATATGTATTAGGTAGCAGCATATTCTTATTAGAAACAAAATGCACACATAGAAACAAAGTTACCTGATGGTTCAATTGACGTGCACGAGCTCTTGTGATTAGACCTTGCAAGTGCATAGGTTCAGATCTATTGTGAGGAGTGTTGTTTGTATGCATGGAAGTGATGTACTCATCACCACATTCCGAAGGGAAGACAAAAAGAAATGGCAAAAATGGAAACTAAAAACTTACGATGCGAATTTGGGACCAAAGATGGCCGATTTTGGGCCCCGAGAGGGTGACTTGTGGCTTAAGTGGAAGGGATGTGCCTCGTTGTTAGCTTTCAAATGAGCACAAGAGCGTCAAAAACGAACAATGTATGCAAAAGTTATGCCCAATTTACTAAAGGTGCCTCGGAAACGGAATCCTACTCGGACTAGAAACCATCTCGGGTTCAAATTTGAAACTGCTATATCTTTCAAACCGATAGGCCAAACTTGTTGAAATTTTTTATGGATGCTTGTGGTTATATGTAAAAGGTCTCCACCAATTTTTACGTGCTTTTCTTTTCTTTTCCCTCTTTTTTTCTCTACCGCGGCTTTTGTTCTTGTCATTGCCTCTTTCTCCTTCTACTGTCTGACCGGTCCTAGGGTTTGCCGCAAGTCGCAAATAACATCAACTCTCCCAAAAGATCACAACAATCCTCTCGGTTTTTTCTTTCAGATTAATAGTATGAATTTTATATTTTTTTATGCGCATTAGAGGAGTTCTAACCCACGAATTTTCTGTTTTAGATGCAAAAATTAAGAACCTTAAAAGAACGATAAAGCAACGCAAAGAAAAACACGAGAAGCAATCTAGACAATGACCAACTAGACAATAACTAGAACTAAAGATTAGCAACTAGACACGACGATGCAACCCATGATTCAACGAACAAAAACCAAAAAGAAAAATTACAATGTCTCAAAGGAGTTTGGACAGGGATGATAATGGCGCAACAAATAATTTTTTTGGGCAATTTTTTGGACTATAGGTATGAAAACGAATCTGCTACTGGAAAACTAGAAAATCTCACTGATCAACTGAAGCTCTGATATCACCTTATGCGACAATGGGTGTCCCGATCTTTCGGTGAGAACGATAACTCGATTTGGTGGAGACGACTCTCATGATCCGGCTACCAATCGCACATGACCAATATGCCCGGTAATCGCTAAACCAACTCCGAGTTTGTTATCGACCTTGCTAGAAGCACGATCGACCTGACCACAAAGGTCTATTCCTACATGCAATCGAAGAATAAGAAAAAACAAGATAAATAGCCATCTGAAATTGCAAATAAGATTGAAGTACTTGATAAGGTGGGATTCCCATTAAGGATCTTGACCAGGTGGTCCAGTCGACACACATAGAAGATACAAGTTGCAACGAAGGCGAACTAAACATAAACGAAATCCAAGAAAACTCGAGGGCAATGGCCACTATGTATAGGCGGAAGAGGGAGGGGCGGCTATACTGTTCACATGTGAACAATACCCATGTGAACAGTATGGGCCTAGGGTTTCTTCGAATTACAAGGCTCACAGCCCAAACAGGTGACATGGCATCTTCTTTCGATGATTCTGAGGTTCTCTGAATGAATTTGGAGGTGAGGCTAGATCCATTGGAAAGCTCTCGAAATAATATTTCAAACAAGCCCAAGAACACCTGAATCTGGCTCTGTTTACGAAAGTTAAGGCCTTTTTACTACGGGCCTGTTGGGCTGTCCCTGTGCCGGATTGTTTTTGCGATTCCAACATGCACACAAGGAATTTGAAGGTGGGGCTAGATCCATTGGAAAGAGCATGAGATAAGCTTTCAATCAAGTAATCGTGGACCTCAAACAGAGTCTGTATGTGAAAGTTATGCTCGTTTGAAGTCAGGGCTATCTCTGGAGGCCGAACTGGATTCCAGAACGTGTCCAACTTGAACTCTTGCTTGCTTTGGACACAAAGTGACGTGGTGCTACATAAATATACATTTTTATCATTAGGTAGCATCATATAGTTTATATACTATAAAAGCACACCTAAACACGAGCTCACAGAATAATTTAAGTGAATTGTACGAGCTCCTATATTTGGAACAGCAAACATAGCAAATTTGATCAAATCTATAGGGGTCATGTCCTCATCAAACTGTCAGTGGAGGCGGGCGTGAGCACAGGCTTGCTGGGCCGCAAAGGACTGGGTCAAGGTTGGAAAAGGATTGGGTTTTGGCCCAAAGAGGTTTTCTGAGATTTTAATTAAGTTTTCTATTTTATAAAAATATTAGAAATTCAAATAAGCAATAGAAAATAGCAAATGAACTCAGAAAAATTATAGAAAAATCTAGAAAATATATCTGAGCACATAGAATCCAAATAAAATAGTTTTGACAATTGTTCATGTTGGAATTATTCATATTAAATATTTTTGATACTAAAGTCCAATTAAGCTTTTGAGTCAAACTCCAATAAAGCCAAATGATGAAGTTTCTCCCTACTAACTATTCGAAAGATTTTTAAAAGCTCAGAAATTAGGATGTTACATATAGCCCTGGAGAATGACTTATTCTTGGCTCACTTATGAGTTGTGACGTCCATAGTCGTCATACCACTAATTACCATTGGTTACCGACACGCATAATTTTCCTCAAAATGACTGGTTGCAATTTGCCCAGCTCGATCATTTGTTCGTTGGTACCATACGTGTGTTTAACAGAGGAGTATCTATCGAGCTTTGATTCGTTAGTAAGGACCGTATATATACATTAATATGGTCTTAAAAAATTTGAATTTTTTTTATAATTTGTGTACAAATACAAAGCAGTAAGATATAAATACAATTGAAGTATTACAACCAGGGGTAGAATGGTCTATTTGCCTCTAATCCCCTCTTATGGTTTTTTGAGTCAACCAACTAGCCAAACACTTTCAATAGATTGCTCCAGATCCTCAGAGCAGTGGATTCTCAGATAATCTGGAGCAGAATCTTGAAAATGAGAATCTAGAGCTCTACCAAATAAGGCCTAATATATACCACGTTAATTGGAATAAAAGGAGATATCTACACCACTATTTTTTGGGTAGGTTCAAATTATGATGGTGTAGATTTCATTAGTTAGGAAAGAGAATTACATGATAGATTTTAGATATGGAATTAATAAATGTCTGTATGAAAACCAAGTCTCTCTCTTACGTATCCATCCATGCACGTTTGTAATTTGGAATGATTATGGCAAATAAGTTTGGGGCCAAGGCTATCAGAGTCCGATCCTAATCAGTGTATACATGTCCACATGAGTTCGAACCTAATAAGTTTATACATGTCCACATTATCCAAGCAGATTTGGTTAAAAAAGCTAGGCTTTGAAAGCCAACTAAAGTGGAAAAGTAAACTCTTTATCTTATTAAAACAAGAAGACAATGAACTGTGGTATAATACAACGTGTAGATTTTCTTTGCGAGTTCTAAACGGTGATCGGTATTTATAAAAGAAGTACATACACAAATTTTGCTATAAAAAGTGGACTTTGATGAAATTTTTCATGGAACTCACTTTGGAATATTTTTATTGAAGTTTGGGACACAGGTTTTTCACAACAAACAATTCAATTCTCGCAAAAATTAGGAAACATTTTCTAAATTTTCAAATGTGACCTTTAATTTCGACAGGAATTGGAGTGCCATGCATTGACCTCACCATCATTCGTAGAGTCATAAATATGGTTCACAACCTTATTAAAAAAATTCAGAAAGGAAAAAGTGGAACAAGCCTCCTCACTCATAGACTTTTCCAATAAAGAGTCCAAATTTTGACACAACTACTTTATTCGACTCAAAGACCAACTTGAACCCATCTCAATATAGAAGGGAAGCGCTCATGAGATTCTTATTTATTGTACGGGCATGCTACACGTTCTTCAAGTGCACGATCTTTCCTGAAGTGAACTTCAGATCTACCGTGCCAACACTAAGAACAAAAGCATATGACCCATTCTCCATTAGGACAGAAGAACCCATGCGACCTAGTAAGAAAAAAACATAGATGTATAAGCGCATTCATGAATATTAGCCTCAGTGTTAATCCAGCAATCAGTTGATTGACATGCCGAAAAGACACTAGGTAAATTACCATACCTAGATGCTTTAGCCTCACCGATAATCACATTAGCAGACTTCTTCTGCACTGGATGATTTTTCTTGTCGATCTGTTTGTGGCATTTCTTAGCCTAATGACCAGTCTCGCCACAAACAAAGTAAATAATATCATTCATGTTCACTTTCTTCTTATTGTTGTTGGTCCTTTTGAAGTTGGTAGTCGAAACAACATTGACTTGTCCTTTGTCAATATGTTGCATGATGTTCACTCTAGACTGTCCCTCTTGCACCATTAGTATCACATCCTTTGCTGTGGGGACCCTGGTAATTATCTCCGTAAGACCGAGATTAGACAAGGTCTTAGGGACATAATCACGGTCTCATTAAATAATTCAATTTAACTCTATCCAAGTGAGAGGCTTGGCGAATACTAGAGCCTCAACGATCATGCACGCTGCTCCTTTGAGCGCTACATGATTGTCGATTCTCTTCGATCTGAAGCACTACACTTAGTGAGTTAAATGGGAATTCATCAACAACAGTATGACTTATATTGGCTCCCAAGATCAACGACCAATATACTCATACCCTCATCCAACGTTGATTACATCCATACAACGCATACAATAAGAGATTAAAAAGACATCTTGCATAATAGTTAAGGTCTACACTTATTACAAACGGTAATGGCCAAATTCAAGTAAAGTATCAAGTAGCAGTGAAGTAAATAGATAAAGCAAAAGACCAGCAGTGGTATGCCCATCACCCATCGACAACCGATCGGGGTTAAATGGTAGCACACTACTCATTAGTGTCACCCAAGTCAACACTAACGAGATCGTCATACTCATAATCTTCCTCACCAAAAGGCCAAGAACATCCGCCGAGTACAAGTGTACTCGCAAGTCTTACACAAATAAAAATAGTTATGCATAAGGGTCATTCAAAGGATGGCTCATATTGGTTTAGTTTTGCGAAAGAGACGCAACAATTAACATCCTACACATACTAGTTTTCATGTGCCCATTTAAAATCAGATTTGAAGTAGAAGTAAAACATATAGTAAAACATTTCAGTAATGAACAATTGAATCATACAAAGACCAAAGTGGCAGCCCACTTTGATGTACTAAACACATGAACATCCCGCTCATGACGAATACCAAGTTCAACCACAATTTTTAATTAAAAGTCTAACAATAAGCGACCACAAATTTCAAGCGGTCGTCCATAACCGTGGACACGCTATTCGAATAGATTTATACCTGCGGGGTGTACTACTTTACCCACACGACTTGATTAGCCCGTAAGCCTCCGAGAGGCCTCCGAATAGCACACTTCCTATGGTATGCCTCACGGGTAAATCAAGATATAGTCATTTTCAACAAGAAAGCCCTATTGAGCTAAGTCCCCCTTGTGATATGGTTCCTTGCCTAGTACAAGCGTCTGATAGCACTTGCTAGGGGGCTCACAAGTTATATCGGAAATACCGATGCAATCAAAACAAAAGAATTGGCATTCCCTTGCACACTATAAAGGATTACATCGGCTCCTAAAGAACATAGGATTTCACGGTCGCTATGCCCCTTACACCACCAAGGACTTAACACAATAAAACCCTCCCCCTACTTAACCATACGGCTCCCAACCCGCGTGTGGCAGCACGAGTGTTGCTTGAGGACCCAAAGTTCGGTCCTCAATTGTCCAGACAAGTCCTTCCACTTACCCAATGCTCGTGCACAAAGCACCATCACTAACCAACACTTGTCCAGACCAAATCTCATTTTAAAAATGACAAAATTTAACTCATAAAACAGCTACAAAGATATGAAATATAAATCATAAAGTGAGAGTTGTGTTTATCCCAAAACCGCCGGGTTATTCCCGATGATCGAACTACCGTGTCTAGACTTGCATGGCTAAGCAATTCTATAACCCATAATTCACACATCCTATCTTAAGCATATAGGAGTGGGCATAATTCAAGATTAACCTCAAGCATAGGACATAACTAAACTACACATCACAAAAATATTGACATAATCAAAATAGCATGCAAGCAATTATCATTGCACTAACTTAACCAAACCGGGATCAAATATGATGCAAAAGAAAGTTCAAATGATGCTTGCCTTGCTGGTACAGTAGCTGCTCACTCAGTAGCGTAAGTGTCGATATCAATATGCTCGGGATCTATATAATTATAACATCAAATAAATACCGAGAAAACAACTCAAAAACCAAAATGCTAAAAAATGCATGATTTTTCTACAGTAGTTAGGTCATGATTTTAGATGAATTTAGGTAAGAGAATTATTCCATTTGGAGTTATGAATTGGAAGTTATGCTATTTTGAATTTCAGGTTTCGATATGCCCATTTTGAGTAATTTAATTATGAAGTGAAAATTTGTAGGGCAGTGGTGAATGCAAGGGTTACATGATTAAATGGGCAATATTATCACAAGTTCAAAACAGTTGAGTTTGCTCCATTTGGAGTTTTCATGATTCAGTTATTGATTTATAAAGTTATCAGCATTATCAATGCAAAAATAATGCCCTTATGGAGCATTTTCTTCAAACCATAGTTTCTGTGATAGAGGTAAGTTTGAAACCATTTTTATAATTAAGTTCACTGAAAATGAAAATCATCAAAAGTGGTCTCACTATTTTTGGAGTTTCCAATAATTACCTATGCATTTTTGGAGTTATCAGTCATTTTTCTATTGTACAAATAATGGTTTTAATGGATTAATCTCCAATCAATACTTTCTGCTACAGAGAAAGGTTTGAAACTAATTTTAATATAAATTTTATCAAAAGTGAAAATTTCCAGAAGTGGTTTCATGTGATTTGGAGTTAATATGAAATAGTTATGCATTTTAGAAGTTACCACTGTTTTTGAGTGTATAAATAAACCTATTTCGAATTTTTCAATTCATTTTCGGTTTTCCCAAACGAATTTAACACTTCAGTTACTCGCCTTTAGCCACCGCATGGATCGACAAGCGGGGCCGGGGCAAAGCTTGACCCACCAATCTTGACTCGGTCTCACTTGAACAGAACTAAAGGCGTATTCTAGTGAATACGTCTTCTAACTACAAAGGTGTATTCTGAGTTCTAGTGCTTAATGATTGCGCCTTCATAAAGATAAAACATCTTTCAGAACTACATTTTCACTTAACAGGTCATACGGGCCCACATGTAATAGAAACTACACGCATTAACGCAAAGACTAAACAATGATTTACGCTAATTAAACCGGCTTAAGTTAATTAATCTAGCTAACGTTGTCGGTTGTTGGATACGACAACAGAGCGCAAAACCGCGACGCTTCACGCTCGTCGGCGCGAGGAGGCCGGAGGTGCGTGGGCGAGGTAAGATGGGAAGAGAATAGGAGGGCTACCTTGGCGAGGTCGCGTCGACGAGAGGTACGGTGGCGCGCGGCGACGAGTTGCGGAGGGAATGTACGGTGCGACGACGCTCGATGCGAGGCTTCTCGAGGAAAAACCAACACCAAGATAGGCTTCAGCCCTTGTGAAGCTTCTGGGGGTGAAATTGGGGCGAGGAGCACTAGGGGCTCTTTGTCGCTAGCAATGGCGGCAGTGGCGCGCGTTCATGAGCGAGACCAACTGCGCCAAGAAACCAACAAAGAAAAGTTGGGAGAGGTCCAGAGGTAGCGAAGAAGGTAAACGCGATCAAAAGAGGAATGGCTCACCAAATCAACAAAAGACCGTGAATAGGGTCTTCGGCCGACAAAGCGCAAATTCCAAGTCCACCGACTCGTGAAGAAAAGACCGAAAGGTTGAGGAAAGCAATGTTGGGTTAAGGGGCACAAGATGACGCTCTAGAAAGAGGTAGGAGCTCACCAGAGACGATAATCGCACGTGGCGGCCTCGGTGCGGCAAGGCCTGAAGGCAATGAGAGCTTGGTTTTGCCGGATCCTACAAGCAAAGACATAAGCTCAAATGAGCTAAAATGGAGGGCATGGATCAAGGAAGTGGGCGAAACCATGCGGAGGAACTCACCCGTGTAGAGAGCAAGCACAAGCCTCTCTTTCCTCGCACCGAGAGGAAAGATGAGGGAAAGGAGGCGCTCGGAGGTGACTTAAGCACGGGAAGAAGATGGAGATGGAGGCGGCGTGAAGAGGAGGAGCTCCAGGAGTGGTTGCATGCGGCGGTGGCTAACGGGGGTGACGGAGCTGCAACGGGCGGGAGCAGAGCGGCGCGGCCGCATGGCGCTGGTGTTCTGAGCAGACGCGACGGGAGGAAGACGAAGCTGACAGCTCGGGCCCACCGGTCAGCAGCTCTCCGTTCGCGCGTAGGAGGGAGGACGTGGTCCAATAGCGGCCGTTAGTTCTCGATCGGAAGGTTGAGGTTTAAAGAGGTTAAGTGGCGCGGGGGCGAAGGGGTACGCAATCTCAGCCGCTGAGTTCCCATCGGACGGCTCACGTGAGGTGCGTTTAGTTGATTGGGCTCGACCGCTTGGCTTTGGGCTCGGTCGGGGGAATAGTAGCTGGGGTTTAGGTTTCAGAGTTTGACTGAGTTTAAATTTGAAAGCCCTACTTTGACTGAGGCTTAAGAATTAGAAATAAAATTCCAAAAATTATGAAATAATTTGTGGGGGTTCCTGGGAGTATATAGTTCCTATAAAAATTATTAAACCCCACTGTTCCTGTTATAATTTGTGATATTTAAATCCAAACATGTTGTATGTCTATGAATGTTGTTTGAATTTTAATGAGGTTCAAACTAGTCCCAAAAATTTGGGAAAAATTATATTAATTCCTGATAATTAATGTAGTATTTAAATAAATTGATTCCAGATGATGATCACAACTTTTTATTACTGATTTGAAGTGAAATCTGAATTTTGATGTGTATGTTCACCTCAAATTAGATTTTCCAAGTGCAATATATTATGGAAATGTTTTGAAATAAATAATGCATGCTAATGAAATACATATTAATCCATTTTAATTCTTGGGGCTGTGACAAACCTCCCCCCTTACAAAAGATCTCGACCTGAGATCTGGGTGGAGAAGAATTAGAAAGTTTTCATTATAAGTTATAATTTACGTTGTCTTGATTTCCTTCAAAGATAGTGTTGACATGTTATAATCATGCCATAAGAATAATTTTGTTTACATTGCTATGTTTTACCTTTCCTTTCTTGATCATGAAGGCACTTGGTAGAGAAGAGGTCCGATATGCCGCCGCATCCGGTCTTCACGTTCCCAAGTTGCTTCATTCTCCGTGTGGTTGCTCCATTGAACCTGACGAACTTGATGTTACGATTCCTAGTCTTACGCTCGGTTTCCTCAAGGATACGAATCGGGCTCTCTCGATAAGATAGATCGGGTTGCAAGTCGAGTTTATCCAACTCGGTTGCTTCCGTTGGGACTCGAAGACATTTCTTGAGTTGGGAGACATGGAAGACGTCATGCACGTTTGAAAGTGATGATGGCAACTCCAACTGGTATGCCACCGATCCCAACTTAGCTAGAATACGGAAAGGTCCAATATAGCGAGGTGCTAATTTACCTTTGATTTGGAAACGATTTAACTCCTTTCATAGGAGAGACTTTAAGATAAACATAATCGTCCACTTCAAACTCAACTCGCGACGACGGCGGTGCGGATATGACTTCGACGTGATTGAGCCGTCCTAAGTCATTCGCGAATGACACGAACTTGTTCTTCAGCATATTCCACCAAGGTTGGGCCATAGAATGGCCTCTCCCCGGCTTCAGACCAGTTCAAGGGTGTTCTACAAGCTCTCCCATACAATGCTTCGAAGGGTGACATTTGAATGCTTGATTGGAAACTATTGTTGTAGGAGAACTCCGCAAATGGCAAACACTTCTCCCAGTTTTTGCTATAGGACAACACACAAGCTCGGAGAAGGTCTTCTAAAATCTAATTCACTCTTTCAGTTTGTCCATCAGTTTGTGGGTGGTAGGCGGAGCTGAAAGATAGACTGGTCCCCATCGCTTTATGTAAGCATTCCCAGAAATAGGATGTGAATTGAGGGCCTCTATCAGAAACTATCACCTTTGGAACACCGTGGAGACAAACAATTCTGGCAATGTAAAGCTCCGCTAACTGGTCCCCACGGTAGATGGTCTTGGCAGGAATGAAGTGAGCAACTTTCGTCAAACGGTCTACAATTACCCATATGGAATCAAATCCAGATTTAGTTCTAGGAAGGCCAGTGATAAAATCCATGCCAACTTCTTCCCATTTTCACTGGGGAATGGGCAGGGGATCTAGAGTACCAGCTGACTTCAAATGCTCAGCCTTAACTCTTTGACATAGATCGCACTCGGCCACATCTTGTACAACGTGTCGCTTCATTCGGCTCCACCACGCTTTCTTTTTCAAATCTTGATACATTTTCGTACTCTGGTGGATAGAGAATTTTGAGTTATGAGCCTCCTTGAGAATCAATTCCCTCAAGTGGCGATCAAATGGTACCACCATACGGTTTCCAAACCATAGAGTACCTTGTGCATCTTGTTTAAAACATTTAGCCTTGCCTTGTTTCATTAGTTCTAAAATTTGAGCCACTTCCGCATCAGTTTTCTGGGCTTCCCTAATCTGGTCCTCAAGTGTGCAAGTCACACTGAGGGCTGCAAGTGAACCTTCTTCAACTATCTCCAGGTGTAGGCCTTGCAATGCAGCACATAAGCCCGCAGAAAAAGGAGTTACCGACAAACAGTTGCATTGAGATTTTTCTGCTCAATGCGTCTACCACGACATTAGCCTTCCTGGATGATAATGGAGTCCCATATCATAATCTTTAATCAACTCAAGCCATCTTCTTTGTCTCGAGTTCAGTCGGTTTGGGTGAAAATATATTTAAGGCTCTTATGGTGGTGTAGATCTCGCAACGATTCGATGAGGTAATATCGCTAAATCTTCAAGGCATGAACTACAGCTGCGAGCTCTAGGTCGTGTGTGGGATAATTGGCCTCATGGGGCCTCAATTGCCTCGATGCATAGGCCACTACTTGGCCCTCCTGCATGAGCACACAACCGAGCCCGTGGCGAGATGCATCACAGTAGATATCAAAGCTCTTGTGAATGTCTGGCAGAACAAGCACGGGAGCTTCTGTCAGGCATTCTTTCAGGGTTTGGAAGCTTTGCTCGCATTCTGCTGTCCACTCAAATTTCTTTTCTTTCTTAAGAAGTTGGGTCATAGGCTTTGCGATTTTTGAGAAATTCTTGATGAACCTACGGTAGTATCCCGCAAGTCCAAGAAAACTACGAATGTCAGTGACGCTCTTAGGTTGCTTCCATTCAAGCACATCTCGTACCTTACTAGGATCAACAGCGACACCGCCTTTAGATAGGATATGTCCCAATAAACTAACCTCTCGAAGCCAAAATTCACATTTGCTGAATTTGGCGTACAACTGATGGTGGCGAAGCTTTTCTAACACAAGTCTCAAATGTTGCTCGTGCTCAAGATCGGACTTAGAGTAGATAAGGATATCATCAATGAAAACCACTACAAACTGATCTAAGTATTCCATGAACACCGAATTCATGAGGTTCATGAAATAGGCTGGGGCATTGGTTAAACCAAAGGACATGACCGTGTACTCGTACAAACCGTAACGAGTAGACAAGGCGGTCTTCGGAATGTCCTCGGTTCTAACTTTAATCTGATGGTAGCCTAACCTCAAATCAATTTTGGAGAACACCTGAGCTCCACTAAACTGGTCAAATAGGTCATCGATCCGCGGAAGCGGATACTTGTTCTTGATGGTGACCTCATTCAGCGGACGGTAGTCAACACACATCCGTAGACTCTTGTCTTTCTTCTTGACAAAGAGAGCTGGGCATCCCCAAGGCGAGGAGCTAGGCACGATGAAACCCTTGTCTTGCAACTCCTTAAGTTGTTCTTTCAGTGCGCTAACTCATTGGGCGGCATCCGATACGGCCTTTTTGAGATGGGCGTGGTACCGGGTGCAAGCTCAATGACAAACTCTACCTCTCGGTCAGGGGGCATGCCTGGAAGTTCCTCAGGGAACACATCAGGATACTCACTCACTACTGGGACCTCCTCTAGCGCGAGAGAGGTACTCGCCTCTAAAGCATATAGGTGAGAACTACCCACTAAAGGTGCAAAGACGACCTGGATGCCGTCCTCGCTCGTCACGGAAATAGACCGCTGGGCACAATCAATCTTCCCCTGATTCTTAGATAACCAATCCATCCCTAAGATAACATCGATGCCCACTGAACTTATCACTATTAAGTTTGCTGAAAAGTTAACATTTTGTATTTCAATTTTTACGCCCCTACAGACTTGATCGGCGTAGAAAACCGACCCTGGGGACTGAATATGATAAGGTGGGTGTAGTGCGTGTATCTTGAATTGGTTAATTTCAGCATATTCGTTTTTAATAAATGAATGAGATGCTCCATAATCAAATAAAACTGGTGCAGGACATGAATTAACAAGTAGTGTACCTAGCACGACGTTAGGTGCGTCGGTCGCCTCCTCTGCTGAGACGTGGTTGACGCGACCACGTGCATGCTGGGGTGGAGTAGGTGCTGCTCTCTGTGGTGGTGGCGGTGGCCTCGCTGGAGCTGGGGCTGGTGGTGCTGGAGCAGAGTAAGTCTGGGCCATCCCTCGCTGCTTGGCGAGGCACTGCGAAGCATAGTGGCCCTGACGGCCACAGTGGAAACAAATGACGCTGGGCTTTTATGCCCCGCTAGTCTGTGGTCTCTGGCCCCCGCTGTGCTGCTGAGATGCCGGTGGAGAAGGTCGTGGAGGTGCCACAGGAGACCTCGAGGGTGTGAAGCCGGGCATGAGGTGCTCGAGGTAGTCTGGCGTGGCACAGGAAAATCGCCACTCGCCATCGCCGTGCAGAAGCCTTCCTCCTCTTCCTCGACTCATCCACCGTCATGCTCTCATGCTCCACCACTATCACCTTGTTGACCGGATGCGGAAACTCCACGAAATCATGTGCGGCTAAAACAAGCCGCAACTCCTCCGATCCATGGAAGAACTCGCTCGGCGACGGCGTCTGTCGAGGCGTCGTCCGAGCATACCGGGCCAAATAGTTGAAATCATGCAGTACTCGGTGGTATCCTCCGCCTCGTCTCAAGGCAGGAACTGCCGCCGCTGATAAGCGTGACTCCCTCCGTATATGGGCCTCTCGAACGCGTCCCAAGTCGGGGCGTAGCAGTGAGCTGCATGGCGAATAACTATCCCACCACGCTGCCGCACTCGCCAACCGATAGGCGGCAAACAAGGCGCTCTCAACTCCGGTACATCTGCGCAATGTTCGACTTCTTCTCTAAGTTGTGCGGCGGTCCTTCCGCCTCCATCGGGTCCTTGCCGCGCGCAAAGTCGGAGAGTTGGTCCGCCGAACTCGCCGAGACCTCCGGGCCTTCGGTGCGGGCGCCTCCCATCGGAACGGAGCCGGAGCGGTGTTGCGTCTGTCGCCTCAAGCATCGGGTCTGGTCCATCCGGTTGCGCTCAATCATCATCATAAACTCGACCATGGATGGCGGCGGAGGGAGCACCTCCTCAGGCGGTCCGCCCTTCTGGGACGGCGGCTGAGAGGGCTCGCGATGCTCAGACGGCTGCTGGGACGACTGTCCCTGATCGTAGAAATCGCTCAAGAGTGCTAGACGGGGTGCCCTAGAGGGGAGCCTGCGCGCAGGCTCCTAATCGCGTAAGTCAGTCCCACATCCTGTATTAGACAAGGATGGTTAGTAAATAAGATAAAAGCCATTACTTGGCTATACATGCACAATCAATATCAAAGAGCAAGAAAATCGTAACATCAAATGGAACACCAAACATTAATCAACATAAAACCAAATCGATACAACTCCGTACATAAGTGCCCGCAGGCTTAAGATTACAACTGAAATAGTAGTGTTTGCAAATAAAACATAACAGTTCGACATCCACTACCCTATTACATAAACCTAAGGATACAAGCTCAAACATAGAGCCCTCTGCCCTAACCGCCTAGATATTATTCCGGTCAAAATTCACCGGAAATTCGTCCAGAATATGTGCCCCAGGGGATCCAAATCATCGTGGTCCCTAGATTAGAAGACGCAAGGGTGATCCTATGGCGTTAATGTGACCTTCTACCACGGGAAGGCGGCAATCTGCTGGCGCAGAAAGATAAGGGGAGATCATATTAGTGCCATATAGCACACTGGGATGAATGAGCCTCATGTCATGCATGAGCCTTAAGTGCTCTGAAGCTTCAATGAGGCGCCGCGCGCTCCCACAACTCATGTATAGTGCAGCGGTGCATCTGATCCATGATGTGCACCAGTCTTGCCAGTTGTCGGACCTGAGGGTCTTCACCGAACTGAATTCTAGCAAACGAGTTCACATCCCTAGCGCGTGCGCGCATCGGAAAGTGATCATATGGGGGCTGGGCTAGCTCTGTCAGGTCATAGCGAAGACGACTCATGGCCACCAAAGCCACTTCTTGTAACGCCATGGCCTCAGAAGTGCCATGCGCCTGGAAGCGGTAAGGTATTCATGCACAATCAATATTTTTTGTCAATGATTTTGAATACGGATGTTGGAAGCCAATTTCTTGATGGTCATTGTGGACTTTAAAATTAGTGTGGTTGCTAGATGACTATGGGATGTCGGACAGCGGGCATGGAATACCCGAAACCTTCGTGTGTATACCGTACTAGTCCCATGATCAGTGACTAGTATACACATCCACAACATTGACATACACATCCATACGCAATTACATACAACATGAAACCAATATGGTACATAACTTAAGCGTTTACATAGTTTACAACACAAGGGCCGACCGGCTAAATAAAAGATCAAGTATCAGAAGTAGCAGTGAAAATATAGTAATTTAAATGCAAAAGTCCAACAGTATGCCCATCCAAGCCCTCAGGTAACCGACAAGGATAAGACCCTAGCAAGACCCGACCCCGTTGATCAGCGGCGACACAAAGGAGGCCCATGGTGCTGGCTCTCTACAACGATGGAGATGTTACAAAAAGTGTAGCATTAGCTCACTGCATCCTAAGGATGGTGTAGACACGTGGAATTGATCGGGGACTCATCGGGCTTCGAGGAAGATCAAAAATGATGACGATGGCCGTGAATGAGAAAGATGATGGTGATGCCCAGTTTTACTGCGAGTTTGCCTATGTTGAGTGAGGGGATTAGATGAATGAGGGCTAGAACACGTGATGACGCTTTTAGGAGAGGTCCAAACCTTCTGGAATGGTGAGGACGCAGCAGCTCAGATAAGGTACATGCGCCAGAGTTGGGGGAGATGATGGTGTTTCAGCGCTAATGGCTCCCGGAGCTGCATTGAGCAAAGGAGAATGATGAATGAAGTGTGCACGATGACACAGGTGTCGCGGGCAAGGAAGCTCACCCGAGGAAATAGAGGCGGAAAGCTCTCATTCCTGGTGAATCAGAGCGCGAGAAGCTTTGATTCTTGGTAGGAGTTGAGGAGTTCGTGATGCGGTTTGGGGATTAAATACGGCTGAGATTGGTGCGAGAGAAGCGGTGAGAAAATGGCTGCCGAGGATGAGTTTCTCGTGCACGGTTTCAGTCTCTTCATCCATACGAGAAAATGGTGCATTAGTGGGGTGGTTAGCATGGGCGAGGGCAAACGGAGGTGACAGGGCGGTTGAGGCACAAAACTGTGGGTGAGTTGGCATGCTGGCGAGCATGCGAGAGATGGACGGAAGGTCCTGATGGGCGGGGCCACCGTGTTAGTGAGAGGGAAGCATGGCGCTAGCATGGGCAGAGGCCCGGCACAGTGAAATGGGCCGAGTTGGGTTTTGGGCCCATCGGACGAGCGAAAAATTCAAATTAGTTTTTGAATTTTCCAGAAATGGCTGAGATTTTGCCAAATTCTTAAACCTATCAAACTGGCTCCAAAATTTATGAAATTTTTTGTCGAGGCTCCCAGCATAGTATGATTTCTTGTGTAATATTTTTAGAATTTTGTCTGTTTCGTATTTTTCTCAAAAATTCTCCCAAGTTGTTGTTTTCATATAATTGCAATTGTTGCTATGATGAAAAATTCCAAAAACATGTAATATTTTTTTCTACATATAAACATGCCTAAATTTATTCCCTCACTTATTCTTAATACATTTAGCTAAAATTGAGATTTTTGGGATGTTACATGGGATGACCTAAAACGAACATTAGAAGGAAGATTTAGCACATTCAATACAGATGAGAAATCGTACATTGTGCTTGACGTAACGACTCAATTAATTTGCTCAGCCGAGAGCCCGAGATCGAGTAGATGCAAACAACTTGTTTAATTTTTTTCAGCAGAAATTTGATCTGATGCAATGTACTTGCACAATTTATGTTTATATAATGACTACTGTTTGTGTAAGAGTAGAAATTAGCAAACCAAATACGGGAGTTCCCGTGTTTTTTGGATTTGGATATAACAATACGGAGGAATAATATTGAGCTGTTCGTATATGTGTGCAGGGCCCATGTTAGCGTTGCAGTCCAACTCAGTTTGGTGATCGTAGGGCTGACGATTCCATTAGAGTTGCAGAACGCAAAGTTTTTTTATCTCCTTCGGACAAACTAGATTATACAGTAGATGCGATGTGCTTAACTATACTATACAATAAAGGAGCTCTTAAGTGGAGAGTCTGAGTAGACTAGTCCAAATACCAACACATATATTGCGTGATGTGCATGAGCCCATATGGTGGGGAGCACTCCCAAAGGTGGGAGCGAAAAAAAAGCTAAGCCGACTTAGACCGAGTCCTACGAGTACGGTAACCTCATTGGATAAGAGTCAATATGAAGATTGTTGAGAGAGGTGATTCATATCCTAATCTACGAGGACTTCGAGAGGTGTGCTTCAATGATTCCTAAATAGATCCTAAATAGATTAGGATTCTTATATCTCTTTGTAGGAGGATAATGGAAATGATATAAAGTCACGAGGTGTGATAATAAAGAACCCAAGCAAGCCAACAAGTCAAGTAAGAGGAACTCATCCAAAACAGAGAGCGCACAAGAGGATTAGAGACTAGGTTATTCTTTAGTACTAGATTCTTGTATAGGACAAGGATCCATTGTTCTTAAAGGTTCAAGTTAGTTGTGAGAGAGTGAAAATCCCTTGTACCCAATTGAAGTTGTAGAATTTTCAATCGGCTTAGTCAAATCTCTCTCTCGTCGTGATTTTTTTCATCGATGTTATTTCGGTTTATGTCGGACCCGGATTTTCTAATCCCGAATCCTCTGTGAAAGCACTGTGCTATTCCCTGGATCAGTAGATAGCACTCACAGATACATTGCTGAATCATCCATACATGGCGTGAACTAAAGTATTATTATTACAACAATTAGAGTGACATAGACCACGTCGGGTCGAGTTTTACAAAAAGGGCCGATCAGGCCAAACTGATTACATTACATAAAAGCAACGCTCGGCTCAAGCGAAGCAAAGGGGTAGAGCTCATCTCTCCACAGCAAGCGGCATCGCAACTCAGGTAATGATCGATGTTAACCAAGGACTGGATAACATCGGTTGTGCATAAAGTACCAACGAGTCGACTAGATCGGGCGAGACCTACAATACTGAAACCTATTCTACTCTTCATCATTTCCTTGCCCATTGACTTACGCATCCTCGTAGTATGCATAGTCTCCGTCTTCAACGTCATCCGAAGGGTTTGGGGGAGAGCGAGAATGAGCACAACTTACGTGCTCGCGAGCCAATACACAATGCAATAATATACATGCAAGGCTTGACAAGAATGGCTCGGGTTCTTTTATTTGCGAAAGCAAATATTTTCAATTATCATAATTACAAAGTCCTATCATTTAGCATTTTTAACAAATTGTATTTTATTTTAAGAGAGTAAATGTGCAATAATTGGATATCAACAGAGGTTCCTTCCATCGGAAACTCTACCTGATGCATAATTTGATTGGAGCTACCTCCAATTCTTAACCGCGCTGAGTCTGAAACTCAGGGAAAATCCGATCTCAGGGCTAGGAGAGCCCAACACATTTTTCATACCACCCACAAAGGTTTTGTAATAGAACTAACTCAAGTTAAGTTCCCATGTTCGCCTTTGACCAGTAGGCACTATTGTTTAAACAGCTTTATAACTCTGCGAGATTGTACACTTTACCCACAAGAGATAATTAACTCGTTGCCCTACACGATTCCTTGGTCGTGTAGTCGAGAGGTTGTCACAATAACTTTTCAACTACCTCGTCCTTTCCATCATCTCACCCACATGGGGTTACGCCCATACGTTCGCGAGGGATGTTGTACCGCAGCGTCTGGATGTACCGCACGACGTTGGCAACTTCACCTTGTATCGGTGTCCCCGTCAATTGGATGTACCGCAGCTTGCGCGCGCCGTTTCTCCACCAAAGTGAGATGACTTTCGTGATTCGATAATTTACTAAGCCAAGTCGCGGTTTGTTGCGGACTTGTGGTTGTACTTGTTGTACACGGAGGTCGTGACAAGATTAAGTCCTTAGGGGTTATCTGGCGGTTCTTCCACATTCCATCCACAAAATGACATTCCGGGCTACATTAGCACCCATTGTCATACCATCCACCTCTCCATCCACCCAGATAGTAACAGCAAGCTATAGGGTTTTTGAGGAGTAAAATACATCAATTTCAACCATCTCAGTCATTTACCCGCAATGATTGCCCAAATCATTTTATGTTTGAAGAGATGATGATTGGGACAGTTTAATGTCCCGGTACTTAAGCAAGGCTAGTATGTCGCTTAAGTACAACCTATAGCTAGTATTACCATATAGTTACTAGGGTGACAATGGCTAGGTGATTCAAGTTGTCAAGGATGGCATAATAATTAATTAATCATCAAGTGGGTATTTAACTACCTTAAGCTTTAACATAAGTTTGCTTAAAGAATTAAAGCATGCAATTTGCTATTTTAAAATAATATAATTTGCATAAAATGTAGGCTCAATATGATCAAAGTATTGACTCGCCTTGGTTGTAGGGAAGAGAGTCCGGGTAGTCTTGTTCTTGATCAACCTGGAGATCTCCGGTGTCTTCAAACTCTACGCGGGCGATCGTACCGGAAAATAAACAACAAGCAACCAAGAACAATAAATACAAGAGAATACACAAATGAACTCCAAATTGAACAAGACCTATGCCATTAGCAAGATCTTGATTTTACAAATTTTTAGAAATTTATTTTACAATTTTTGGAGTTGAAATGGGGGAGATATACATATTTGGAGTCTTACTTTTAAATTAAAATAGAAAAGGAAACGAAAATCATCAGAAAAAGAAAAATGAAAACAGCCCACAACCACTTCCGGCCCGGCCCACGTCAAGGGCGGCTCACACCTGCGGGCGCGCGCACTTCAAGACGGAGGCGGCCCACCCGGGCGGAAGAAAAGGAGGCGCGCGCGCTCTGCGAAGAGGAGGGGAGGCAGGCGGCGCGCGAGGGAGGAGAGAGAGGGGGCGCACGCGGCTGGGGGAGGCGAGGAGGCTTAGGAGCAGCGACCGGAGAGGGGTGGCGACAGAGGGGAGCGGCGGCGCACGGGAGGGGAGGAGAGCTCGGGGCGACGGCGACCGAAGGGGAGAAGGAGGGGTGGCGGCGCCACTGGAGGTCGGTCAAGCGGCGACGGCGACGGGGCTCGAGGGGGAGGGTCTGAGGCTCACGGCGGTGGCGTGAGGGAGACGACGACGACGGCGACGGGGAGGCGCAGCTAGGGCGGCGACCAGAGGTAAGTCTCGGCCTTCCTCTTCTTCTTCCTTTCTCGCTCTCCTTCCTCTCTTCTCGGTTCTTGCTTGGGGGAAAAGGAGAATGGCAGGGGGAGGAGGGGAAGGGAGATGTCGGGCTTTTATAGCCGGGGAGGAGCTCGGCGGGGAGGGGGGTCCGGGCGAGCGGCGCGGCAAGGAGGCATGCGGCGCGGGCGGCGAGTTCGATGGGGGCGCGAGGCACGCGGGAGGGCGGCGGGCATGCGGCGCGGGCGTGCACGGGGCACGGAAGCGAGGGAACCGGGGCGGAGGTGGCAACGGGCACGACGGGACAAGACCGGTGCGGCGGGGGCGGTGCGCCGCGATGCGGCGGCGACACGCGCGCAGGCGCGGCGGGCTCGGGCGGCGAGGCTGCGCTGCGAGGAGAGGAGGGGGAGGGGTCGGCGGGAGGAAGAAGAGAGGGAAAAAGGCGCTACAAATCCTACCCACCTTAAACAGAATCTCGACCCCGAGATTCGAGCTGCTCCGAGAACAGGGACGGAAAATCCAGCTTCAGTTGATCTTCTTGCTCCCAGGTGGCTTCCTTGGCGGAGTGGTGGCTCCACTGGACCTTGCAAAGGCGGACTTGCCGTCTTGTTCGCTTCGGCAGCGTCGAGGATCTTGTCGGGTGTTCGGATCGTCAAATCTTTCTCAAGTCGCGATGGCTTGGCGAGTACGCTCTTGGTGCCACGAGACATTTCTTCAGTTGAGAGATGTGAAACACATTGTGGACGCCTGACAAGCTTTCTGGTAGCTCTAGCTGATAGGCGACTTCTACACGCCTGGCGGTGATCGGGAATGGGCCTATGTATCTTGGTGCGAGCTTGCCTTTCACCTTAAATCTTGAGTTCCACGAGCGGTGACACTTTGAGATACACGGCATCTCCAACTTCAAAGTTAAGTCTCTTGACGGTTGTCGGCATAACTCTTTTGTCTTGGTGAAATTGCTTGAAGGCGATCTCGATCGATCGAACTTTCTCTTGACTTGCTTGAGTGTATCGGTCGAAGATATATCCTTCACGATTACGACCAATGCGAGGAGTTACGCATTTTCTTCCATAGAGTGCTTCAAATGGGGACATTATCGGACTTGGTGATAACTATTATTGTATGCAAACTTCGGCTATACGGTAGACATTTTCGAGTCTTCATGTAAATTCCAAAGCACAAGCTCAAGCATGTCTTCTAGAATCTAATTTGTTCTTTCCGTCGACCATCGATCTGCGGATGATGCGTTGTACTAAAATTCAAATGGGTTCCAAGGCGTCATGCAGACTAGCCTGTAAATGCGAGTAAATTGAGAACCTCGATCAGAGACTATCCTCTTGGGTACTCCATGTAAACACACAATACGAGCTATGTATAACTCGCTAACTTGTCTCCTTGTAGGTTGTCTTCACAGGGGATAAAGTGGGCGACTTTAGTCAATCTATCAACTATAACCCATCTTTGAGTCACATCCGGACTTGGTTCGAGGCAAACCGGTAATGAAATCCATTCCGATTTCTTCCCATTTCCACTGAGGGATCTGTAGTGGCTGTAACAATCCGGCTGGTCTTTGATGCTCAGCCTTGATTCGTTGACATACATCACAACAAGCTACATACTCGGCTATATCTCTTTTCATTCGTGGCCACCAATACAAAATCTTCATGTCTTGATACATTTTGGTGCTGCTGGAGTGCGAGTGTAAGCGAGTGTGAGCTTCTTTTAGAATCAAATCCTTGAGTTCCTTTTGGTGGGGAACAAAGAGACGTTTCCCATACCATAGGATTCCTTGCTGATCTTCGATCATTTTGGGGGCTTTTCCTTTTGTCATGAGATGTTTGAATCTCTGGACTCCAGGATGTTCTTCTTGAGCAGCCTTGATCTGCTCTTCTAGAGTTGGATGGGCTTCCATAGCATCTACATTGCCTTGTTCTAATAAACAAAGGTTGAGCGCCTCAAATTCCTTGTAGAGCTCAGGTTGATGCTCTTGAACCATGATATTACTGCAGTAGGACTTCCGGCTTAATGCATCAGCAACTACATTAGCCTTTCCAAGATGATAATGGACATCCAAGTTATAATCCTTTATTAACTCTAACCATCTTCTTTGTCGGAGGTTGAGATCTGATTGAGTGAAAATGTACTTGAGACTCTTGTGGTCTGTGTAGATATTACAATGATTTCCAATCAAGTAATGCCGCCAAATTTTTAGGGAATGCACTACTGCTGCTAACTCCAAATCATGAGTTGGATAGTTGTCTTCGTGAGGACGGAGTTGTCTTGAGGCATAAGCTACAACTTTTCCTCCTTGCATAAGCACGCAACCAAGACCTTGGCGTGATGCATCACAATAGACTTCGAAGTCTTGATGTATGTCCGGTAGGATCAACACTGGGGCAGAAGTTAACTTCTTCTTCAATTCTCGGAAACTCTTTTCACAAGCTTCTGTCCATTCATACTTCTTTTCCTTTTTAAGCAAATGGGTCATCGGTTTGGAAAGCTTGGAGAATCCTTCAATGAAGCGTCTGTAGTATCCGGCCAAACCGAGAAAACTACGCACTTCTGTTACTGATGTGGGTTGTTTCCATTCCATCACGGCTTCTACTTTGGATGGATCAACTGCGATTCCTCCAGCGGATACAATGTGCCCGAGGAAACTAATTTCATGAAGCCAAAATTCACATTTACTGTACTTGGCATAAAGCTGGTTCTCTTTAAGCTTTTCTAAGACCAATTGTAAGTGTTAGGCGTGTTCTTCATCCGTCTTTGAATAGATCAAGATGTCGATCTATGAACACGACAACAAACTTGTCTAAGTATTCCATGAATACTTTGTTCATGAGGTTCATGAAGTAGGTGGCGCATTGGTCAAGCCAAGCGGCATGACAGTGAACTCATCTGAGCCATGCCGGTGGTGAAAGCCGTTTAGGAATATCCTCATTCTGATCTTAAGGTGATGGTATCGACGACTCGAGTCTATCTTGGAGAAAGCGATGCTCTGTCAAGCGATCGACGGTCATCAATGCGAGGTAAGGATACTTGTTCTTGATGGTCACCTCATTGAGTGCTCTGTAATCCACACATAATCTTGCGGTGCCATCTTTCTTCCTCACAAAGAGTACTGGCGAACCCCAGGGGGAAGAACTAGGTCTAATAAAACCTTTTCTTGCAAGTCTTCAATTTGCGTCTTCAATTCTTCAAGTTCGTCAGCGGCCATTCTGTATGGTCTCTTAGCAATTGGGGCTGTACCTGGCTTCAAGTTGATGAGAAACTCAACATCTCTGTCTAGTGGCATGCCTGGTAATTCTTCTGGGAAGACATCAGGGTAAGCTTGAACTACAGGCGTTGTCTCTAGGGATAACTCTCCAAGGTGGTGGATTGCTCGATCCAAGGGAGAGGAACGATCCACACTAACTCTTATTGTGGTTTCTGGGTTCTTGGTGAGCACCACTTTTCTGTTGGCACAATCTATTAATCCTTGATATTTGGCCAACAATCCATCCCTAGGATGATATCGAGTTTGGGATTCTAGCACAAGAAGGTTTGCTAGGAATCGGAACTTTCAAAGCAATCTCTACTTTGGGACTTCGAGGTAGCATATAAGGGTTCCGGGTGAACTAAGTACCACGGGTTTCTTTAACTTATAGGTTGGCAACTTAAGCCTTTCAACAAACTTTCTTGAAAAAGAGTGCGAGCTCGAATCAAACAAAACTTGTGCGGTGCTGAGGTGCAGAGCGTGCCCATTAGCACTCGGAGGCATCTTGAGCTTCCTCGGCGGTGGCGTGGTTCACGGCCAGTGGCTTTGTGTCGGGGTAGACCTTGATACTTGTGAAGTCCGTGACTCTTGCTTGGGGCGGATGTTCGTCCTTGAACTGGAGCGGCCTTGGTGGCGATGCTATGGCGTCGAGGGCACCGTTAGCGATGACCTTTTTCTCCTGGTAAGCAGTGGAGGTTTCTTCTGCTGGGTTATTTCTGCTTGGCTGCCGGTGGGGCGAATCTGAAACCACTTCCTTGGGGACGTGGGTGGAACTTGAGTTCTCTCGAGGAGGTGTAGATGATCCGAAGGATGAGCTGCCTGGAATGTTGACTGGGAAAGCTACCTTGTGGCCTCCGAAATGACAACTTCCTTTGCGGCTAATCTCCGCAGATCTTTTCTCATTCTCACGGATGAGAGCTTTGTTGACCGATTCTTTGGAAGTGGAGTAGTCATGGAGGATAAGTGTCCTCTCATATCTTGGCGCATTCCTTCCACGGCGATCAATCTTTTCCTCTTCATCGGCTACATCATTAGGGCGTGGCGGGCAAGTTGATTAAACTTAGTCGGATATTCATTAACTGACATATGGCCTTGCTTTAAAGCTCTGAACTCGTTCTTCTTCATCCTCATTGTACCGGCTGGCACGAAGTTAGCTCTGAAAGAGGCTTTGAATTCAATCCAAGAGATTGGCTGCCATGCGGGTTCAATTTCTGCTTGTTGTATTTCAGCAACTTCCTCTACTGCGGTGGCAGCAGTAGAGGGCTCTTGTGGGGCTCCAATCGTAGATGCTACAACTTCTGTTTCTTCTGCTTCTTCTTCTTCTAGACTTTCATCACCTTGGGCAGCGAGGTAATTTTCCCACCAAGCAGCGGCGGCGCCTTTCAGCTGATGGGTGGCGAAATCCACCTTGTCCTCATTTGAGCAGCGGGCAAGACGAAGCTTCTTCTCGGTGTCCCTGAGCCAATCTTCAGCTTCTAGAGGTTCATTAGCTGCAGCAAAGGTGAGAGGTCTTGTCCTGAGAAAGTCTGCTAGCTTGGAATTTCGACTGGCTGCTCCAGCCTGTTGATTATTGAGCAAAGCTTGGAGGATCTGAGACTGCTGAAACATGACTTGAGCCATGGTTGGGTTTGCTGGTGGTGGAGGAGGCAGATCTTGTCCTCGGCCTTGGCCACGACCACGGCCACGGCCTCTTCCTCGGCCTGCTGCAAAGGAACCACGAACTGGGGCGGCAGCTCTTCTTGGCGGCATCCTGAAGAAACGCTGATGCTTAGAACTAGAGGGTAGGGTATATGAGGGTTTACTAGCCCTCTAAGGCACACATAGACAACAACAAAACCAACGAAAAGATCGAAACCAGTACAATACAAAGCCTAGAGTGGCTGCACTAAATTAAGGGGGTTAAGTGTTACATGACCCTCAAACGAAGCTTATATGCTAATCTAAGTCATGACACAGAATACAAACATAATGTCTACAAAAGAAAGAAACAAAAGTGCTTGCAACCCAAAAGACTGCCTAGCAAGCACTGCTAGCTAACATAGTCTAATCTGACAACTACCTCAGGGGATCGACCACGTGATGCAGTTGCCGAGGAGCGAGAGCAGAACGGCTCGACCAAGCTCGGCGGCGGAGCAATCGCTGCGAGGTTGGGCGAGCTGGGCGGAACGGTGAGTGGCGCCACGCTGGACTCGTCGAATCAGCGGTGGGTGGGTGTATCCTGGTGAACTCTCTGCGGCGGCCGGGACGGCGGCGGCGCGCCTTCTTGCGTCTTTGTGGCGAGACGGGTCCTCGGATGGGGCGTCGGCTGCACTGGAGGACGAGGCGACGCGCAGTGTGCAGGCTGGGCGGGAATCGTAGCGGTGGCTCACGGCGTGCCAGTGCGTGAGGGCGCATCCTTCTCTCGTGCTGCGGCATCCCTCTCTGTCTTTGCGGTGGGTGAGCTTCATCACTCCGGATCATGTTGCTACGGAGGGTGTCGAAGTGGCGTAGCTGCCGTGAGAGTGTCGAGCTATCGATCTCATCCATGGCGGCCCGATGGTGGCCGTCGTCGCTGCGTAAGCCGGACTCGCTGCGTCAAGTGAAGTCGTCATCCACAGTGTCGAAGATCTGGGAATGCGCTCCTCATCAGGGAGATACGGGTAGAAGCAGAAGGGTGACCTTAGCAAGAGATCCTCGTACTTCCAACACAGGCGGGTGGAGGCAACGCGTGCGGTGTCCTGAATGGCGTCAAGACTGCTGCGCCGGGGTGCCTCGGCCTTGAAGAGGTAAGCAGTGAACTCGCCGACCCTGGCGGAGCGGTACACCTCCATCGTCTAGGACTCACGGGTCTCGATCCTCGTCATCCTACCCCGGAACATAGGCTGACGGGGAAAGCCGAGTCATCTTGCATCAGTTGGCGATGTCCGTCATGAACCCTCCTCGTTCTCTCCGTGAACGAGGAGGTCCCACGGGCCATCTGACGACGGGGTAGCCATCTACAAATTTTGAAACAGGAGAAAGGGTAAGTAAAATTTAATGAAGGTAGAGCTAAGCATAGAACTAGGAGTGATGAGTAGGAGAAATAAGTACTCTATATTTTAGCAAAAGCTTTTTCTTAGTTTTTGAAAATAAGATCCAAGTCCTTAAGGCAACAACCAATCTAACTAAGACTCTCTGATCGTATGCTCGATACCGCTCACATGGGACCGGATTTTCTAATCCGAATCCTTTGTGAAAGCAATGTGTTATTCCCTGGATCGATAGATAGCACTCACGATACATTCTTTGAATCATCCATACATGGCGTGAACTACGAGATCATTATTACAACCATCGAGTGACATAGACCACGTCGGTCGAGTTTTACAAAGGGGCCGATCGAGCCAAGCGATTACATTACATAAAAGCAGCGTCGGCTACGTGAAGCAAAGGGTGAAGCTCATCTCTCTACGAGCAAGCGGCTAGGGCAACCAGGTGTGTATGGCGATGTTAACCAAGGACCTGGATAACATCGGTTGTACGCAAGTACCAACGAGTCAGCTAGACTGGGACGAGACCTAGAATACAGAACCTATTCTACTCTTCATCATTTCCTTGCCCATTGACTTCTGGATCCTCGTAGTATGCATAGTCTCCGTCTTCAACGTCATCTGAAGGGTTTGGGGGAGAGCGAGAATGAGCACAACTTACGTGCTCGCGAGCCAATACACAATGCAATAATATACATGCAAGGCTTGACAAGAATGGCTCGGGTTCTTTTATTTGCGAAAGCAAATATTTTCAATTATCATAATTACAAAGTCCTATCATTTAGCATTTTTAACAAATTGTATTTTATTTTAAGAGAGTAAATGTGCAATAATTGGATATCAGCAGAGGTTCCTTCCATCGAAAACTCTACGTGATGCATAATTTGATTGGAGCTACCTCCAATTCTTAACCGCGCTGATGTTTGTCGAAACTCGGGGAAAATCCGATCTAAGGGCTAGGAGAGCCCAACACATTTTCATACCACCCACAAAGGTTTTGTAATAGAACTAACTCAAGTTAAGTTCCATGTTCGCTTTGACCGTAAACACATTTTAAACAAACGATTTATAACTCTGCGAGAGATTGTACACTTTACCCACAAGAGATAATTAACTCGTTGCCTACGATTCCTTGGTGCGTGTAGTCGAGGTTGTCACAATAACTTTTCAACTACCTCGTCCTTTCCATCATCTCACCCACATGGGTTTACCCATACGTTCACGAGGATGTTGTACCGCGCGTCTGGATGTACCGCACGGCGTTGGCAACTTCACCTTGTATCGGTGTCCCGTCAAGCTGGATGTACCGCAAGCTTGCGGCGTGCCGTTTCTCCACCGATGAGATGACTTTCGGATTCGATAATTTACTAAGCCAAGTCGTGGTTTGTTGCGACTTGTGGTTGTACTTGTTGTACACGGAGGTCGTGACAAGATTAAGTCCTTAGGGGTTATCTGGGCGGTTCTTCCACATTCCATCCACAAATGACATTCCGTGGGCTACATTAGCACCCATTGTCATACCATCCACCTCTCATCCACCCGGATAGTAACGACAAGCTATAGGGTTTTGAGGAGTAAAATACATCAATTTCAACCATCTCGGTCATTTACATAATGACTGCCCAAATCATTTATGTTTGAAGAGATGATGATTGGGACAGTTTAATGTCCCGGTACTTAAGCAAGGCTAGTATGTCGCTTAAGTACAACCTATAGCTAATATTACCATATAGTTACTAGGGTGACAATGGCTAGGTGATTCAAGTTGTCAAGGATGGCATAATAATTAATTAATCATCAAGTGGGTATTTAACTACCTTAGCTTTAACATAAGTTTGCTTAAAGAATTAAAGCATGCAATTTGCTATTTTAAAAGAATATAATTTATAAAATGTAGGCTCAATATGATCAAAGTATTGACTCACTTTGGTTGTAGGAAGAGAGTCCGGGTAGTCTTGTTCTTGATCAACTGGAGATCTCGGTGTCTTCAAACTCTGTGAGCGATCGTGCTGGAAAATAAACAACAAGCAACCAAGAACAATAAATACAAGAGAATACAAATGAACTCCAAATTGAACAAGACTGTGCCATTAGTAAGATCTTGATTTTACAAATTTTAGAAATTTATTTTACAATTTTGGAGTTGAAATGGGGAGAGATATACATATTTGGAGTCTTACTTTTAAATTAAAATAGAAAAGAAACGAAAATCATCAGAAAAAAAAATGAAAACAGCCCACAACCACTTTCGGCCCGGCCCACGTCGCCGGGCAGCAGCACCTGCGGCGTGCGGCCACGGCACGCAGGCGGCCACCCGGGCGGAAGAAAAGGAGGGATCTGGCGGCTCAGGCGAGAGGGAGAGAGGCGGCGGCGCGAGAGAGGAGAGAAGCGAGGCAGCGGTGGCGCTGGCTGGGAGGCGAGGGCTCGAGAGCGGCGGCGGTGGCGGCGACGGAGAGGTGGCGGCAGAGGAGCGGCGGCGCCGGGAGGGGAGAGGCTCGGGCGGCGGCGAAGGGGAGAAGGAGAGGCGGCGGCACGGCGGCGGCGCCCGCTGGAGGTCGGTCAGCGGCGGCGGCGGCGGGGCTCGAGGGAGGGTCCGAGGCTCACAGCGGTGGCGCGAGGCAGGCGGCAGCGGCAGGCGGCGGGAGGCGCAGCTAGGCGGCGACGAGTAAGTCTCGGCCTTCCTCTTCTTCTTCCTTTCTCGCTCTCCTTCCTCTCTTCTCGGTTCTTGCTTGGGGGAAAAGGAGAATGGCAGGGGGAGGAGGGGAAGGGAGATGTCGGGGCTTTATAGCCGGGGAGGAGCTCGGGGGGGGGGTCCGGGCGGCGGCGCGGCAGGAGGCGTCGGCGCGGGCGCGGGTTCAATGGGGGCAGCGAGGCACGCGGGGAGGGAGGCGACGGGCATGCGGCGCGGGCGTGCACGCAGCGAGGAACCGGGCGGAGGGCAACGGCGCGGCGGGACAAGACCCGGGCGAGGCGGGGGCGGTGCGCCGCGATGCGGCGGCGGCACGACACGAGCGCGGGGGCTCGGCGGCGGGCTGCGCACGCCGCGAGGATGGGGAGGGGGTCGGCGGGAAGGAAGAAAGAGAGGGGAAAAAGAGCGCTCAGTTTATCTCTACAAGATTCATTTACTTCGTTCTTGATACCATGCTCGCTCGTGTCGTATCTCACAATCACTAATCTAGTTTCGACGCTGATATGTATAAGAAGAGGTATCAAAGTATAAAAGATGCAACTCTTAACTATTATAGAAAGATACGGAATTTTTTTGAAAAATCTTAAGAGAACGGAATTTGGCATGTTGTACAATCAAAAATCAGTATCCTAACCAATCAAGATTATGATAACGGAAGGAGATGAGTCAAGCAAAACATTGATTTGGCTTCAAAAGAAAAGCAAAACACTGATTTCAGGTATGTATTCTAGCAAAGTTGTAGAACACAGTACACTCCAAAGACAATTTTTATTTTTATTCTCGTACTGTTTTACACTACTTTTCTGTGATTTTAAGCAATAAGTCTAGTTTGCATTAGAGGCTTTCTCAGAATAAATACGGGTATGGAACCGAGTTGCCGTCTTTCCTGACTTGCCATGTTCGATATCGAGGATCTTGTTTCCGCGTGCTGCATTGCTCACGTCTATATCAGCAAGTCGTCGGTTACTAGTCATCTAGTCGCCTTGCCAGTCTTTGGTAGCTGGATGCTCGTTAGCACTTGCCTCCTTGGGCATGGATGCATCCACGAACTGAAAAATGCCCACCCAGTTCTCCACTAGTAGTCATCGGTCAGGGCCACCATCACCAGTCATCTTTGGGCGGGACTAGCTTTTAAATAGTCAGTCAACAGATGGAATTGTCCTATCTATATATCTATAAACAATTAGTGAGATTAAAGGCATCTTCTTTGGCTAAGAATTTCCACAATAATATTTAAATCAGAAAAAAAAACTTAGAAATTACCACATTAATCGATAGAAAAAAAAAAAGACAAGATCTTACTTGTCTATTAGATGAGCCGCATATAATGGGGATCAAAATACTACAAAGTACGGGACATAACCTTATCAAATCGTATGAGATTTGTGATCAACTGAGTCTGAATATAACTAATGCAACTTCGAAAGAGAGAGAGAGAGAGAGATCCTTGTGTCATCGTAGGAAAGCAAAGCCGTTGCCCATGCTTCTCCAGTTCCACCCATGATTCTAATACCAATTTGATTATTGCAATGATCATGCAATTTATTTTCCAATTTGTCTTGCCAAGCATGGAGGTTTCGACGGCGGCGGCCGTCGTGTGCGGGGTCTCGAACAACGGCAGTCGTGCGATCAACCACGTCCACCGACGGTTCTCGGCTGGAGGCAGACACCTAGCAATAGCTTGCTTCTGCCTCTGTCCATAGATCTATGATGCCCTTCGGCGATGACGCATGTCCTCCTCCGGCAAGCAAAACATCATCAAAGTTCTCCTGGGTGATTTGCAGTAGGTTGGGAAGGCACGACCTCAGCATGTGAAGCGTTTGTCGATCATGTCATGACCAATTAGTCTTTTCAAAGTCAGTCTTCATCAAGTCATGATCAATTAGTCTTTTTAAAGTCAGTCTTCATCAAGTCTGTATGCATGGAGAGATGCTAATAGAAATCTTGTCGGACCGGATTTTCTAATCCCAAATCCTATGTAAAACTACTATGCTATTCCTCGTATCAGTAGATAGCACTCACAGATACACTGCTGAATCATTCATACATAGCGTGAATTAAAGTACCAAATTTATTAGAACCATCAGAGTGACATAGACCACGTCGGGTCGAGTTTTACAAAAGGGGCCAATCAGGCCAAATTGACTACACTACAGAACACCAAATACGATAGCGGAAGCAAAAGGGTAGAGCTCATCTCTTCACAGACAAGCGACTGGGGCAACCTGTGTACGACTGATATTAACCAAAGGCCTGGATAATATCGGTGGTGTGCAAGTGCCAACGAGTCTGCTAGACTGGGCCGAGACCTAGACTACAGAATTAGACTACTCTTCATCATTTCCTTGCCCATCGACTCCTGGATCCTCGTAGTATGCATAGTCTCCTTCGCCCACGTCATCTGAAGGGTTTGGGGGAGAGCGAGAATGAGCACAACTTCCGTGCTCGCGAGCCAATACTCAATGCAATAATATACATGCAAGGCTTAACAAGGAATGACTCGGTTCTTTTATTTGCGAAAGTAATATTTTCAAATATCATAATTACAAATTCCTATCACTTAGCATTTTTAACAAATTTTATTTTGTTAAAGAGAGAAATTATGCAATAATTGTATCAGCAGAGGTTCCCTCCACCTTATGCTTATTTTGATTGGGGCTAATCCCACATATTAACATCACTGAGTACGGCGACCCAGGAAAAATCCCAACTCAGGGCTAGGTGAGTTCGCCACAATTTCATACCACCCACAAAGGAATTTTTGAAATAGAACTAACTCAAGTTAAGTTCCCATGTCCGCCTTTGACCGTAGGTACGGCTGTTTAAACAGTTTATAACTTAATTTTCCCCAATTTTTTTATAGCTTTGATTGGATTTTAAACTCCACTTTAATGCATAGACAACAAACGCACTATACAATTTAAGGCCATAAATTCAACATATCGGAGTTTCTCTTGAAATGCTTAAGATAGGATGTGTGAATTTATATTGTCCGGGTTTGCTTAGCCATGCAAGTCTAGAACCGGTAGTTTGATTGTCGGGAATAACCCAGCAATTATGGGATAAACACAACTCTCTTTATATATTTTTGGTTCAGATCTTCGTATCTGTTTTATGAGTTAAAATTTTGTCATTTTAAATGAGCTTTTGGTCTGGACAAGTGTTGGTTAGTGATGGTGCTTTGTGCACAAGATTTGGGTATGTGGTTGGCTTATGCGGACAATTAAGGACCGAACTTGAATTTTCTTTGTTCAAGCAACGCTCGTGCTATCACAAGCGGTATATGGGTGCCGTATGGTTAAGTAGGGGGAAGGTTCTATTGTGTTAAGTCCCATGGTGGTGTAGGGGCATTTGTGTTTGATCATTTGTCCTTAGGAGCCGATGTAATATTCTATAGTGTGCATGGTAGCACCAATTACCCTTATGTTGCGTCGGTATTTTCAATATAACTTGTGAGCCCCTTAGCAAGTGCTATACGCTGTTTGTACTAAGACCGGAAACATCTCACATGGGGGACTTAGCTCAATAGGGTTTTCTTGCTGAAAACGACCGTATCTCGATTCTCCCCGGCCGGCATACCAAAGGAAGTGTGTCATTGTTCGGAGGCATCCGGAGGCTTACGGGCTAATCGAGTCGTGTGGGTAAAGTAGTACACCCCTGCAGGGTATAAATCTATTCGAATAGCCATGTCCACAGTTATAGACGACCGCTTGAAATTTGTGGCTGCTTATTGTTAGACTTGGAATTAAAATTATGGTTATAACTTGGTAACGACATGAATGGGATGTTCATGCTTGTTGTTGTATCAAAGTGGACCGCCACTTTGTTTTTGGTATGAATCATTTGTTATAGAATTGATTACTTATTCACATGCTTTACTTCTACTTCAAATCTGATTTTTAAATGGCACTTGAAAACTAGTATGTGTAGGTTGTACATTGTTGCGTCTCTTTCGCAAAACTAAGCCAATATGAGCCTTTCCTTTGAATGACCTTATGCATAACTATTTTTATTTGTGTAAGACTTGCAGTACTCTTTGGTACTCAGCGGATGTTTGCTGGCTTTACGGTGAGGACGATATCGAGATCGATGAGTTCGCGGTGTCGATTTAGGGGACACCGACGAGTAGTATGCTATCTTCTAACTCCCAGTCGGTTGCCGATGGGTTGTGGGCATACCACTGCTGGCCTTTTTGGTTTATTTACTCGCTTCCGCTATAAACTTGTTTAATTTGGCCAGTTGGCCACTTTTGTAGTTGTAAACTTGAAACTGTGATGTATAACTTTTGTACTATTTATGTATGAGCGTTGTATGGATGTGATCGACATTGTAATAAGAGTATGAATATATTGGTCGCTGATCTTGGGAGCCAATATAGGTCATGCTCGCTGTTCATGGCTTCTTATTTAACTCGCTAAGTGTAGTGCTTGACTGGTTGGAGAACCGACAATCATGTAGTGCTCGCAGAGGAGCGGCGTGCATGATCGTCGGGGCTCTAGATTTTAGTTAAGCCTCTCATTTGGACTGAGTTAAGTTGGAATCTATTTACTGGAGATCTAGAGTTATGTCCCTAAGACCTTGATTAGTCTCGGTCTTACGGAGATAACTCTGGGGTCCCCGCAGCATTGGTATCAGAGCCATACTAACTGTAGGTTAGAGATAGCATGGCCGTTAAGTTTAGTAAGCCTTTTGAGTCAAATTATTTTGAAGTTATCAAATTCATTTCAGAAAGTATAAGTTAGGAATATCTTTTATTCCTCATCCATCTTAGTATCATTCCTTACCTTATTCTGGTTTTGTTTTGCACAACTAACTTACCTTGCCCTTCTAGTCCTTTAGATGAACCCTCAATACCTTGTCCGTGAAACTCAAACTGAAGCTGTGGACGGATATCCGGCGTTTCTAGAGATATAATATGAAGAGCAAACTTCACTTATCAACACCAATACTCCATCTATCATCGGGATCAAGGACCAAGGATGGAGGAGTATTTGGCAGTGATCAATATCATTGCCAGACACGTGACAAGGAGTATCCCATACGAATTCCAGACATGTGACAAGGAGTATCCCATACGGATTCCAGGCGCGTGGCACCTCTGAGGCCACGACATTGCAGGAAGTGGCTCGTGTGGCACTGAGCCATCTTCATCATGACTTGATGAAGTTAGCTCACCCTCCATACTACCACTTTCGTATGCAAGCACGTGGCGCAGAAGTGAACACTGTTGTCAGGATCCGGTCTGGGAAAGACACTCAAGTACGACAGTTGGCAAGATTGATACACATCAAGGATCAAATCTATAATTGCTCTATGCATGAGTTATGGGAGACATGGCATCATCTCACCGTGGCTCAAGAGCATCTACAACCCATACGCAACATGGGACTTGTGGACCGGCATGTGCTTTATGGGGAAAACGAGGTCTTCCCATATGCGTCTGTACCACCGGAGTATCGTCTTCCTGAAGTAAGAGGCAAGTACTCAATCATGGACCAAGACATCAAGCTCGTATGTTCGTACGTTTCTTTCGTGTCCAGAGCATAGGCGAAAGGGTGAGAAGACGATGCCTTGCTGCAATTTTAGGAATAAAATTAGGGCTTATTCTTAGTTTATATACTCCCTAATGATATTATTACTTAGCTGGTAGACGTTGGATTTTGTGGCGATCAATTGCTCTCTTTTCCAAGTAGTTGTGCATCGCCTACGGGTGGGTTGTATCGCAACTATGTCGGAAAACTAACCATGTCCGTTTGTATCATGTGTTGTCCCTACTTCTTTCTTTTTTCTTTTGTTTCGAGTTGGTTCTTGTGTTTTGGATCTTCAAATCTCTAAATTGAATTAAGGACCTTACCCCTGTTGTTTTCCCTACCTTATGCTTTTCCTTCTCATCTCTCTAATGGAAGTCGCATGTTAATTAAAAGCTTGATAGCGGAATCGGTAAGGAAACATATATGATTGAATAATTGCTATTTTTATCTTCAATTAGATCCTCTATGTTAGGTTTATGTTAGTGGGTTTGCAGGGTCGAAGTGATAATTGATGATCAAGAAATTGGATTATTACTCATGATTCCCGAATATGATCTTAGATGAGTAATTAGATTTTTGAACCCTAAGATGTTAATCTTTGTGAGATCAATTGTGGATTATGGTAGACGTTACCATCAGAGGTTACGATATGAGTATAAATGGAACCATTGTAGTGAGGTGTCAACTTGCCAACGGATGACGCTGGGCCTATATCGGAGGATTATGCAAGTACAACTCATGGAATACATGAATAGAATTGAATAACTAATTTTGGTAGTCCACTTGTGGATTTAGAGTTTAGATATGTCTTAGATGATATATCGATAAGATTGTGAGTCAGATTCGGGTCTAGCGTGATAAAGTTAGAATTTGAAACTGCAATGAGATTATAAATTTTTCTTATGATGATCATTTGGGACTTTTAAAGTTATATTTGAGTATATAATCGGATCTTAATACTTCTAGAGATGGAGAAAGATTAGGTGATTGAGTGGTCATACAGTGGATGACTATGAGGATTGAATATGAGATTTATCCTTATGGGAGTAGTTGCTCCAAGAATGATATAACTAGTTTAATTAGGGATGATTAAAGGTGATGGTTGAATTTAGATAATGTTTGAGGATAAGTAGACTCTGGAAGACATCGAGTTAATATCGCTGAATTGACCTAAGATAATTATTGCGGATAACTTGATTTGGACAAAGTTGTTGATTCAAATTATTTGGATTATAGTCGAATTACAAATTCACCTTGGGTGGATGGTCTTTTGATAATTTGATTTATTTAGGTCGGAGTTGACTATGGATAAAGGAGGCATATCTATAACCTAGGATAATTGTGTTGATTTTGGAGGTTAATTTGATCCCATAGCAGGGATGAGTGGAATAGACCTTAAAATATAAATTGGTGATTTGGGAGAATCCATCGAAGTAAGTGATTTCGAAGGTTAACTTATAAATTGTGGAACAATAGATTGGAGTGTGTTTGCCTTAGACTAAATATGATTGATGAATTATAATTCGAGGTTACCGAACCAAAAATGTCGAGATAGAAGTGGTATTGGTTGAAGATCGAATCATTTGGGCTTTGGAAAGAAAATTGGATTTTAACAAAGCGACTAAGTTTTTGTGCCCCTATCCTTTCCTGCCCGAATCTCGGGGACGAGATTCTTTCTAAGGGGGGGAGGTTTGTAACATCCCGATTTTCATAATCAGGATGTTAATAGTTAATTTGGCAATATATTAAATTTTTGGCTAAGTTCTAAAAATTTTCTAGTGTTAATCAAAATGCGGCTTTAAAAAAAATGAAATAAAATTAATTGTATTGATCTCTTGTTTTCACATACATTTCAAAAAAAATCATACCTTGATGCATGCATTAGTGCCATCACTCTTTTTCAGTCCGACCGACCGCAGGCGAGGCGCCTGTGGGCCTATTTCTTTTATCTAACTTCTCTCCTCGCAATCACAACAAAAAAACCAAGAATCCGCTAATGCATGTTATACCATCGCGATCGTTGTCTCGAGAGTGTTCCATTTTAGCGACTAGCTCACACATGCAAGGTCGTTGGAGCGAGCCGGAGAAAAGAGGAAGAACTGTACTGCTATTCTTCTTCCGAGCAAACAGGAACTTCAAGATTTTTAGAAAGCATCACACTTTGGATAAATTCCTGAAAATTTTACCTAAGCACTAACATTATGTCAGGCACCTCCCCTAAAAATTTCATGATTTTTCGAATTAAACTTCTATGTCCAAATATTCTTTAACTCTCTCTGCTGTTTTTTTTATTGCTGCTCACTGTTCATCCGAATTGTTCCTTCCCAACCGAACTCACCCCATCCCCTGCCATTTCTTCTCCCAAACCGAACCAAACGCTACTACT
This sequence comes from Ampelocalamus luodianensis, assembly GCA_036346255.1. Classification (NCBI taxonomy): domain Eukaryota; kingdom Viridiplantae; phylum Streptophyta; class Magnoliopsida; order Poales; family Poaceae; genus Ampelocalamus; species Ampelocalamus luodianensis. Next base: position 15,292,634 of record CM070638.1, read on the forward strand.
ATTTTATTCCTCTTCCCAGCACCAAAGCCACCACAACCACTCATCCACCCCACTGTCTAATATTATATCACAAGCACAACCATTTCTTGTTCTTTCCAGCCGAGAGCCACCCATTTCCACTTCTAGTAATTCCAAAGCTTTTGTACTAGTTCATCTTCCACACCTTCTCTCCTTCTGATTACATTCAAAAACCCAAAACTGAGCTACGCATGTTATACCATTGGATTCTTCGTCACCTAAGCTTTCTATTCCTACCTCTAGTTCTCGCATGCAAGATAGTTTGAGTGAATTAGAGAAGAGGTAAGGAAATGATACACTGTTCATTCCAAAATTTCTTTACCAGCCGAACCATTCCCTAGCCACTCACCCACACTGCCATCTTTTTCTTTATTTATCACTCACTTTCCTCCTCAATGACGACCATCTCCTGCTCATTTTTTCCAAATTAATCACAAAGCTAGCTCACTGCCATTCGGTTTTCTCTTCCCCCCCAAAACCGAACCACTAAAAGTCACATGCATGACCATTGTTTCATGCCCAGCCCAGCCACCCCACTGCTACTCATCTTCTCCCACGCCACTTCTTCCCCCAAAACAGCACAACTCCATTTATTTCTCACACAAGCTCAAGTTCCTATCTTCTCTCCTTCCAATCTCCAGCAAAGACCGAAAATCTGCTCATGCATGTTATGCAATGGTGTTCATCATCTCATGAGCATCACATGCATACAATCGGTTTTTGCATGCAAGCTAGTTCGCTCTTTGCAAGAGGAGAAAGAGGTGGGCACACACTGCATCTTTGGTTGGAAGGGGCAGCGGTGGCTTGTCGGCGGCAAAGAAGATGCAAGGCAGCCACGGATGCCGGCCAATAGCAGCGGTGTCCCGTGTCACTTGTGCACGCCGGGCGCCAAGGAGCCGAGGCCGCGCCAGCCGCGACGCATTGGAGCGAGAGCGATGGATTGGTCGGCACCAGCGATGGCGCGGCGGCGTTAGCGCACGCCAGCGCAACCGATGGCGGGCGAGCCGAGGCACTGGAACGGCTTCGAGACGCAACACGGCAACGACATACGGTGGCTCGAGCTGTGCGATGCGGCGGCGACACAAGGAGGTACCGGTTTGGTACCGAGAGGAAGCCGACCAGTGGCAAGACGGCGGTGTATGCATGCGCAGCAGCGCGGCACCTAGGCATAGCCGGTGGAGCTACGACGCGGCATCGACGTGGGCGCCGAGGAGCTGAGGATGCGAGGACAAGGGCTGTCCAGCAGCTTCATGCGGCCAGCGGAGCAAAGACGGTGGCGTGGAGGAGCTGGCCGAGAACGCGACGCGTGCATGCAACGACCATGCATGCAGCGGAGATAGAGGCAAGGCGAGACGGTATGGTGTGCCGCGTTTGTGCGTGGTGTCGACAAGGCGGCTCCTTGGGCATGGTGAGAGCGACGGCGGCGATGCGGAGCGGGACACGGATGCGGACAGCGGAGGCTCGCTACGGTACGGTGGTACCGAGATGACGAACATGGACGAGGAGCCGGATGCGGAAGCGGCGACGACTACGGTGGACGCGGACGAGAGCCGAGAAGATGATGTCCGGCCATATTAGGCATGCCTAGTGCCGTGGTAAAATACTTCGCGTTAAATTGTGCTATCGCATTACGATATTAGTTGTGCATGTTGCATATTAGTCATGAGCATGGCATCTATTTATGCTTGTTTATTTGTAAAAATATTTTGGTAGCTTAAGACCGGTGTAACCATCCGGTTAGGACTTATTTGTGCGTAGGTGTGATTATGTGATGAAATGTCGTGGATGCGAATAACTAGACCGTTGTAGCGGATTATGTATGTTGTTGATGGATGGATGTTAGGTCAAATGTATGATTAGATTATTTGATCGGACGATATTATTTTGAAGTTGCATGGAAGTTAGTGGTGATCTTTGGTTAATAGATTACTTAGAGGTTTTTCCTCACATCGAATTAGTAATTTTTGGAGTTAGGACGCATAAGGATTTTATGATTTATTACTTGATGGATAGCTCTTGTGATAACATTTATTGTGATATGTAGGTGAATTGGATAGTTTATTAATGACGAGAAATTTGGTCGGATGTCTTAAGTAATAGTTATGTGAGTCATAGATGCTAGAATTTGGGAGATGGTAGAATAGATTATTTGATTTCAGATAAATATTTGGATTGCCATGTAATTAGTAGGTAAGTCCCATGTGCCGAGTTGATGCAATTGTACTCTCTATTGGGTTAGTAGCTAAATGATTATTAGTCGATCGTAGAGATGCATATGTGATTGGATTGGTAGTTGTTGTACACGACTAGTCCGGTAAAATGGATGTAAGTTGAGTTATTAGTGAACTATTAAATGTTGGATGTGCTATTAAATTGTAAAGATCATTAGGTATCGGTTTGTCAATTAAACCTTGATCGGTGGAAAATTGAGTGTATACCATTGTGATTTGCCGAGGCGAGACTAGTAGAGCTAGATAGTTAGTATTAGCTTAAATAGTATATCGGAGAGCGATCGATGGATTCAATCATAGTCATATGCCCATGAGTTGGTGGATTTCATGTAATTATCGGATAGGTTGTATATTTGGAAGATCGTGAGTTCGGGCATCACTCGATGGATAGACTACCTTGATAATATCTTAATAGAGGTTAGTACGGGATTTAGAACAAGATATGAGAATATGATTGGAGAGTGTTATGCATGTGATTGGATTCGACACCGGAGAATCGGTTAAGTATATGCTTATGAGAAGATTAGATTGTCGGTAGATGTTTTCCTTTAGAAAATAAATGAAAAAGAAAATAAAATAAGTAGGCCCCACTTGTCATGGCAGGGGCTAGGTCAGCCCATGTATAAAAAGGATTTAATTCCATTTAAAATGCAGAAAAGAATTATTTTTACACTAGACATTGAATTAACCTTGAAAATTCATAGAAAATTCATATGAACTCCAAATGGGATGAATACAATTGGGTTGTCCATAAAATATTATTCTATATTTAACTATGTAGTTTTTATCTCCACTAGAAGTCTGCAAATTTTCACGACATAATTAAATTCGGATGAACAGTAAACAGAACCACATTTTTCTGCATTTTCTAGAAATCTGATTGTGAAATTACTATAACTCTCTCATATAAACTCCAAATGGAATAATTTTTATACTTAAATTAATCTAAAATCATAATCTAGCTACTGTATAAATTTCATGCATTTTTGAGCAATTTGAGTTTTTTGCTGTTTCTCGGTGTTTATTCGATGTCGTTATTTTCTTAGAGTCCGAACTGCCGCAAGCAAGCGATTACGTAACCGAGAGTGAGCAAGTGAACTCACAGCAAGGCAAGCATCCTTTGAACTTTCTTTTGCATCATATTTGATCCCAGTTTTGTTAAGTTAGTGCAATGATAATTGCTTGCATTCTATTTTGATAATGTCGCTATTTTTTTGTGATGAATAGTTAGACACACCCTATTATCTTGTCATTGTGGCTATCCATGAATTATTCCAGTACTGAAATGCTTAAGATAGGATGTGTGAATTTATATTGTCCGGGTTTGCTTAGCCATGCAAGTCTAGAACCGGTAGTTTGATTGTCGGAATAACCCAAATTATGGGATAAACACAACTCTCTTTATATATTTTTGGTTCAGATCTTACGTATCGTTTTATGAGTTAAAATTTTGTCATTTTAAATGAGCTTTTGGTCTGACAAGTGTTGGTTAGTGATGGTGCTTTGTGCACAAGATTTGGGTATGTGGTTGGCTTTGTCGGACAATTAAGGACCGAACTTCTGCACTTTTGTTCAAGCAACGCTCGTGCTATCACAAGCGGTATATGGGTGCCGTATGGTTAAGTAGGGGGAAGGTTCTATTGTGTTAAGTCCCATGGTGGTGTAGGGGCATTTGTGTTTGATCATTTGTCCTTAGGAGCCGATGTAATATTCTATAGTGTGCATGGTAGCACCAATTACCCTTATGTTGCGTCGGTATTTCCAATATAACTTGTGAGCCCCTTAGCAAGTGCTATACGCTGCTTGTACTAAGACTGAAACATCTCACATGGGGACTTAGCTCAATAGGGTTTTCTTCTTTAAACGACCGTATCTCGATTCTCCCACGGCATACCAAAGGAAGTGTGTCATTGTTCGGAGGCATCCGGAGGCTTACGGGCTAATCGAGTCGGTAATGGGTAAGTAGTACACCTGCAGGGTATAAATCTATTCGAATAGCCGTGTCCACGGTTATGGACGACAACTTGAAATTTGTGGTGCTTATTGTTAGACTTGGAATTAAAATTGTGGTTATAACTTGGTAACGACATGAATGGGATGTTCATGCTTGTTGTTGTATCAAAGTGGACCGCCACTTTGTTTTTGGTATGAATCATTTGTTATAGAATTGATTACTTATTCACATGCTTTACTTCTACTTCAAATCTGATTTTTAAATGACACTTGAAAACTAGTATGTGTAGGTTGTACATTGTTGCATCTCTTTCGCAAAACTAAGCCAATATGAGCCTTTCCTTTGAATGACCTTATGCATAACTATTTTTATTTGTGTAAGACTTGCGAGTACTCTTTGGTACTCAGCCAGATGTTTGCTGGCTTTTACAGGTGAGGACGATATCGAGACTGATGAGTTCGCTGGTGTCGATTTAGGGGACACCGACGAGTAGTATGCTATCTTCTAACTCCCAGTCGGTTGCCGATGGGTTGTGGGCATACCACTGTTGGCCTTTTTGGTTTATTTACTCGCTTCCGCTATAAACTTGTTTAATTTGGCCGGTTGGCCACTTTTGTAGTTGTAAACTTGAAACTGTGATGTATAACTTTTGTACTATTTATGTATGAGCGTTGTATGGATGTGATCGACGTTGTAATAAGAGTATGAATATATTGGTCGCTGATCTTGGGAGCCAATATAGGTCATGCTCGCTGTTCATGGCTTCCTATTTAACTCGCTAAGTGTAGTGCTTGACTGGTTGGAGAACCGACAATCATGTAGTGCTCGCAGAGGAGCGGCGTGCATGATCGTCGGGGCTCTAGATTTTAGTTAAGCCTCTCATTTGGACTGAGTTAAGTTGGAATCTATTTACTGGAGATCTAGAGTTATGTCCCTAAGACCTTGATTAGTCTCGGTCTTACGGAGATAACTCCGGGGTCCCCACAGTGGAGGTCTCCGGCGTCTTTGAACTCTACGCGGACGAAGTACCGGAAAAATAAACAACAAGCAACAAAAGCAAATAAATACACAGGAAAACACAAATGAACTCCAAATTGAACAAGACATATGCCATTAGCAAGATCTTGAATTTACAAATTTTTACAAATTTATTTTATAATTTTTGGAGTTGAAATGAGGGGGTTATATATTTTTAAAGCTTCTCTTTAGAATTAAAATAGAAAAAGAAAAGAAAATCAACAAAAAAAGAAATCTGGCGCGGCCCACAACCAAATTTCGCCCACCAGCGGCATTGGGAAGCGATGCGTCATGACCCACAGGTCAGGGCCCTAAAAGCGAGAGGGGAGGGGGGCTTTCGGGTCAGGGCAACAAGGAGGGGGAGAATGGGGGGCGGCGGCGGCGCGTGCGACAGAGGGGAGCGACGGCGCACGGGATGGAGAGGAGAGCTCGGGGGTGATGGCGACGGAGGGGGGGTCCCAGAGCTCACGGCGGTGGCACGAGGAAAACGGCGATGGGGAGGCGTGGCTAGGACGGCGGCGGCCAAGGTAAGTGCTTCGGCCTTCTCCTTCCTCTTCCTCTCTACCTCTTCTTCCTTCTCGGTTCTCTTTGGTTGCTTGCTTGGGAAAGAAGGGGATGGGGGTAGAGCAAGGGAGATGCCAGAGGGGGGGCTTTATAGCTGGAGGGGGAGGGGGACAATGGGGCCAGGAAGGCATGGGGCACCGACGGAGGCGAAGCCGGGGGAGTCGGTAAGAGACGGTGATGGGTGACGGCTGTTGACGCGGGGAGTGCGGGACAAGACACGCACTAGCGAGTGGGATCAGGTGGGGGGTAGACGGTGTGGCAGAGGTGGTCGTGGGCGGGAGCATGGGGGCTGGAGTGATGCGATCAGCGAGGACGGAGTACTGGCGATGGGGGTTCCAGTGAGGACGAGGAGACGGGGGAGGCGACGGCGCCAGCGCCACTCAGGTTGTCGACGCCGGGGTCAACACTAGCCAGGGGAGAAGAAAGAGAGAGGGGGAAGGAGGATGTTACAAACCTACCCACCTTAAACGGAATCTCGACCCCGAGATTCAGGCTGCTCTGGGAACAGGTACGGGAAGTCCATCTTTAGCTGATCCTCGCGCTCCCAGGTAGCTTCTTTTGTTGAGTAATTGCTCCATTGAACTTTGCAAAGGCGGATGATTTGGCGTCTGGTTTGCTTCTCCATGACATCAAGAATCTTGATTGGATGCTCCGAGTAAGTTAGATCTTTCTCTAGTGCGATGGCTTCGACTAGAGTCTGTTCTTCAGGTACTCTGAGACATTTCTTGAGCTGAGAGACATGAAACACGTTGTGGATGTGTGACAAATTGCCTGGCAACTCCAGTTGATAGGCTACTTCTCCTCGCTTAGCGGTGATTGGAAACGGACCTATATATCTTGGTGCGAGCTTGCCTTTCACTTTGAACCTCCGGGTTCCACGAAGTGGTGATACCTTGAGGTACACAGTATCTCTGACTTCAAAGGTTAATTTTCTTCGACGGTTGTCGGCATAACTCTTTTGCCTTGACTGAGCAGCTTGAAGATGATCTCTGATCAGTCGAACTTTCTCTTCAGCTTGCTTGAGAGTATCTGGTCGGAAGACATATCCTTCACCAGACTCTGACCAATGCAGAGGGATTCTGCATTTCCTTCCATAGAGTGCTTCAAACGAGGACATTTTCAGACTTGACTGATAACTATTATTGTATGCAAAGTCGGCATACGGTAGACATTTTTTCCAATCTATGGTAAATTCCATAGCACAAGCTCGAAGCATGTCTTCTAGAATCTGATTTGTTCTTTCCGTCTGACCATCGGTCTGAGGATGATACGCTGTACTGAAATCTAGGTGGGTTCCAAGGGCGTCATGCAAACTAGCCCAGAAATGTGAGGTAAATTGAGAACCTCGATCAGAGACTATCCTCTTAGGTACTCCATGCAAACACACAATACGAGCCATGTATAGCTCGGCTAACTTGTCTCCCTTGTAGGTTGTCTTCACAGGGATAAAGTGGGCGACTTTAGTCAATCTATCAACTATAACCCATACTGAGTTAAACCGGACTTGGTTCGAGGCAAACCGGTGATGAAATCTATTCTGATTTCTTCCCATTTCCACTGAGGAATCTGTAGTGGTTGGAGTAATCCGGCTGGTCTCTGATGTTCAGCCTTGATTCATTGACATACATCACAACAAGCTACATATTCGGCGATATCTCTTTTCATTCGTGGCCACCAATACAACATCTTCATGTCTTGATACATCTTGGTGCTGCCCAGGTGCAGAGTGTAGGCTGAGCTGTGAGCTTCTTTTAGAATCAAATCCTTGAGTTCCTTCTGGTGGGGAACAAAGAGTCGTTTTGTCAGACCCGAGATTAATTTCCCAGATCCTCTGTGCATTTCCGAACTAGTCCCATGATCAGTAGCTAGCTCACACAGTAAAGAAATTTGGTAACAAAATTATATCACCACTTTATTAATAATCAACAGAGTTTATTACGAAAGAGGCTTACAAGCCGGCAATAAAGAACACAGCGGAAGACGGAAAGTAGTAGTGGAGTCCAGCAATCTGCCACAGGCAACCGACTGGGGAAGCGGCCTAGTCGTCGGGGTCCACATCGATAGCAAAGTCCTTCTCCTCTGAAATTTGTTTGCATAAAGCAAGGTGAGCACAACTTCCGTGCTCGCAAGTTACACCCGTCAAATAACAGAATGACATGCATACATGGATGTAACAAAGAATGGCTTCTAGGTTTAATTTGCATAAAGCAGCATTTTCTTTAAATACTTGTACTAAGTTCCAAGGCAGTTAATTTATAACTAAAATTCATTTTCTAAATTCTCAATTTTATAGTCAGATAACATTCACACATGAATGGTGAAGGATATCCTCCTATCACATGGCTTCCCGCCCAATTCTCATTTGGATAAACCAGTTTGAAGCAGTCTTTTCAAACAAAACCAAAGTCTAACTTTGAGTAGTTCTGCCAGCATGTCCATGACCGTGGACACGGCTATTCGAATAGTTTTACACTCTGCAGAGGTTGTACAACTTTACCCACAAGAGATAATCAACTTTTAATGTCCGTTTGACACACTTCCGAAGGTGTGCGACTAAGTGATTATCACGAGGCCTTTACAATGTTCTGTCTTAATGTATTTATGCCCGCTAAGGTTTCGCTGCCATTGGACTAACCATCCTCCGGAAGCCCCCTCTTGCGCCAGATGGGTCTACTATCTGACCAACACCCATACCAACAACATAGCACAAATGACACTACGACATCACAAATTATTTAGCCAAGTCCCGCCCATACAGGACATGTGGTAGTACGGTAAGGCATAGCATCATGCACTCGAAGACCGGTCCTTAACTGACTTGGCGTCTTCCAATAAAACCACGGGCCTTAACCCTAACAGATTAAGCGGGCATAAACCTGCACCCACCAATCATCCATTTCGCCCAAGTCCAAACCCATTTTCATTTCATTTTCTAAGTCATTTATAAACTTCCATAACACACCAATGTCGTGGATATAATTTAAACAATAATTGATTTCTGGCTGAAATTCCCCAAAATAAACATGTTTGGTCTATAAGCATGGCTAAGCAATATATTTTTCAAATGATTCTAGTTCATACTATCGTATCAACCAGGTTCTATGTAGGGTGACAATGTGTTTGATTCAATATCAATATTGGCCATACAAAGGATTTAGGTATAACTATGAATTTAAAAAAAGGGATTTAAAATAAGAAGTATAAATAAGCATGCAGTATTAATTTAAAAACAGAATATAAATACTTTAAAATAATGGGATCAATATGATCAAGGGTATAACTTGCCTTGCTCGATGAGGTGACGTTGTTTTTCTTAACAGGTCACCTAGTACTCACAAGCACTTTCTTCAGGTAGTCCAAGTGTACAATCACGATGATCATACAGTCAAAATCAATCCTCTTAATGTGCTCTTCAAACAGCGTCGAAATCTGACTCTCCGAAGTCGTCGAAATCTAATCGCGAAATAAGCCCAATTCAAATAACAATTCAAATGAACTCCAAATTAAATAATTTTGGTTTGGTTGGCTATATCTTGAATTTATACAAATTTATAAATTTGAATGGGCTCAATCGGAGTTCGGATGCAAAAGATATGAGCTTTTGTAGTTTAAATTTACATGAAATGATAGATTTAGGGTTTAAAGGAATTAGTGGTCAAATGAGCTCAAAATTAAATAATTTTGGTTTAATTAGCTATATAATAATTTATACAAATTTTGCAATTTGAATCACCCAATTTGGAGTTCAGATACAAAAGTTATGAATTTTAGAAGTTTTAAACCTAATTCTGAAATTTAATTGGATTTCCCGAATTATTTTTCTACTGAAAAATCTATTTATTGCGCAATGCTGACATCGGCTACAGTATTTCGGAATTAAAGAATTAAAATTAAAATTCCGACAGGTGGGCCCATCGTGTCAGTGACACGGTCCACATGGACCGAGCCCACCGAACCTTGAGGACGGCACGGTGGGCCGTGCACGCGTGTCGGTGGCGTGGCGACGCCGCGGCGCCACACGGCGCGTCGCAGAGGTGGCGCCCAGTGGCGTGCACGCGGCGCGCAACGACGTTGAGGGCTCGGCCCGACGGCGGCGCGGACGACGCGACTTCGCCACGCGGTGAGTGGTGCCAACGCGGTAGCTACGACTATTGCGATCACATTGATACCTGACTTGGCTCAAGAGGTCGCCGAAATTGTCGTCGGAGCGGAGGACGAGGTTCGGCTATTGTCGGGAACGACAACCAGATGTGTTCCGGCGCGGCGAAGGGGTTCCCGAGGTAGTCCTTGCGACGGGGGTGTCGGCGGTGAGGTCCACGGTGGTTGGGCGTCGCTGGCGGCGGAGTACTTCGTGGTTTTCACCGGCGGCAGCAAAACCCAAAAACAAGAATTACGACGGCGTTGGAGTGAGAGGGAAGGAGTGAGTGATGGCTTTGGCTTCCGTGGAGGATCGCGCACCTGGGGCTGCCTTTTATAGGCGCCGGGGAGGTCTGAGACGGTATGTAGGAGGTGGGGGTCGTGCGGCGGTTTTGTGGCGACCGTGGGTTAACCGGTTGCGGAGACGAAGGAAGATCGTGGGGGAAGTGCGGCGGTTGTGGACCTGGTCTCGTGCACGTACACACGAAGAGTGGAGCAGTTGGAATCTAGCCGTTTATGAAGCTCGAACGTGGGCGAAAATGGCGGCGGCGCGGTTTCGGCGCGAGGAAGAAGAGGCGAGGAAGACGATGGCGCAGAGCCGTTGGATTTTAATCCAACGTCCACAAGCGTTAGTCGCGACGCGAAGGGGTACGGTGTGCGATCTGACCGTTGATGTAGAATCCACGGTGCGGGAAGAGGGAAAAAAACGTGCGTGGTTTGTAGCCGTCCGATTTAGATCGGACGGTGGGAGGAGGTGAGAGGCGCGGCGGTGTGAGTGGATTGGGCGCACATGACACATCGCTTTGGGACGAAGCTTTAGGTTTCGGCCCAATGCCATTTCGAGTATTTCTTTTTGATTTTCTATTTGATTTAATTCTGGTAATTCATATAAGTTTTAGAAAATAGCAAAATAACTCCAAAAATTATGGGAAAATTCACAGAAATTCCCATACTTATTTTTGACTTAATAAAATTATTTCCAACTTTATGTTGGCTTTTAATGTTGCAATTAAATTATTTTAGCTTTAAAATTATTAAGAAAAAGCTTTTAAAATTCTATAAAATTCCAGAAATTAATTAAAATTTTATTTTATTTTATATCAAACCAACTGAAACTTTAAGAACTTCAAATTTATATTAAATTTTGACTTTTAAAATTGCACAACTTCAAATAAAGCAATGAAATTCTAAGAAATTTCAGAAAATCCAATAAAACAATAACTTTATTTTATTTTTATTTTGGTAACATAACCTTGGGATGTTACACGTTTCCCATACCATAGGATTCCCTGCTGATCTTCTAACATCTTAGGGGCTTTTCCTTTTGCCATGAGATGCTTGAATCTCTGGACTCCAGGATGTCCTTCTTGAGTGGTCTTGATTTGCTCTTCTAGAGTTGGATGGGCCTCTACAATGGCTAGGGTGCCTTGCTCTATTAAATAAAGGTTGAGTGCCTCAAATTCCTTGTAGAGCTCAGGTTGATACTCTTGAATCATGACATTATTGCAGTAGGACTTTCGGCTTAATGCATCGGCAACTACATTAACCTTTTCAGGATGATAATGGACATCCAGGTTATAATCTTTGATTAGTTCTAACCATCTTCTCTGACGAAGGTTGAGATCTGACTGAGTGAAGATATACTTGAGACTCTTATGATCTGTGTAAATATCACAATGATTCCCCATCAAGTAATGCCGCCAAATTTTTAGGACATGCACTACTGCTGCTAACTCCAAATCATGAGTTGGATAGTTGTCCTCGTAAGGACGGAGTTGTCTTGAAGCATAAGCTACAACTTTTCCTCCTTGCATGAGTACGCAACCAAGACCTTGGCGTGATGCATCACAATAGACTTCAAAGTCCCGTGTATGTCCGTAGAATCAATATCGCAGAGGTTAACTTCTTCTTTAACTCTTGGAAACTCCTTTCACAAGCTTCTGTCCATTCATATTTCTTTTCCTTTTTAAGAAGATGGGTCATTGGTTTGGAAATCTTAGAGAATCCTTCAATGAAGCGCCTGTAGTATCCGGCCAAACCGAGAAAACTACGCACTTCCGTTACCGATGTGGGTTGTTTCCATTCCATCACAGCTTCTACTTTGGATGGATCAACTGCGATTCCTCCAGCGGATACAATGTGCCCGAGGAAACTGATTTCATGAAGTCAAAATTCACATTTATTGTACTTGGCATAGAGACGGTTCTCTTTAAGCTTTTCTAAGACCAATTGCAAGTGTTCAGCATGTTCTCCTTCGGTCTTAGAGTAGATCAAGATGTCGTCTATGAACACGACTACAAATTTGTCCAAGTATTCTATGAATACCTTGTTCATGAGGTTCATGAAGTAGGATGGCGCATTGGTTAAACCAAACAACATAACCGTGAACTCATACAGGCCATACTGAGTGGTGAAAGTCGTTTTAGGAATATCCTCATTCCTGATCTTAAGCTGATGGTATCCTGACCTCAGGTCTATCTTGGAGAAAACTGATGCTCCTGTCAACTGATCGAACAAGTCATCAATACGGGGCAGGGGATACTTGTTCTTGATGGTCACATCATTGAGTGTTCTCTAGTCCACACACAATCTGACGGTGCCATCTTTCTTCTTCATAAAGAGAACTGGCGAACCCTAGGGAGAAGAACTAGGTCTAACGAAACTTTTTTCTTGCAAGTCTTCAATTTGTGTCTTAAGCTCTTCAAGTTCATCAGCGGCCATTCTGTATGGTCTCTTAGCAATTGGGGCTGTCCCTGGCTTCAAGTTAATGACAAACTCAACATCTCTGTCTGGTGGTATGCCGAGTAATTCTTCTGGGAAGACCTCGGGGTAAGCTTGAACTACAGGCATCGTCTCTAGGGACAACTCTTGAAGGTGGTGGATTGCTCGATCCAAGGGAGAGGAACGATCCACACTAACCCTGATTGTGGTCTCCAGGTTTTTGGTGAGCACCACTTTCCTATTGGCACAATCTATTAGACCTTGATGTTTGGCCAACCAATCCATCCCTAGGATGATATCTAAGGTTTGGGATTCTAGCACAAGAAGGTTTGCTAGAAATCTGGAACTTTCCAAAGCAATCTCTACTTTGGGACTTACTGAGGTAGCATAAAGGGGTTCCTCGGGTGAACTAAGTATCACGGGTTTCTTTTACTTATAGGTTGGCAACTTAAGCCTTTGAACAAACTTCCTTAAAACAAAAGAGTGCGAAGCTCCAGAATCAAATAAAACTTGTGCGGGTACTGAATTAACAGGGAACGTACCCATTAGTACTCCTGAGGCATCTTGAGCTTCCTCAGCTGTAACGTGGTTCACACGGCCATGGCTTTGTGTTGGTGTAGACCTTGATGCTTGTGAGGTCTGGTGACTCTTGTTTGGGGCTGAGGTCCTGCCTTGAACTAGCGCTGCTCCTGTGTTGAGCCTTGCTGGAGCATTCTGACGGGAAGGACATTGATTGGCGAAGTGTCCTTTTTTCTCCACAGGCGAAGCAGTGGAGGTTTACTGCTGGGTTGACTGCTGCTGGTTGCCTGGCGGGGTAGAGAGCACCGAAACCACTTCCTTGGGGACGTGGGGTGGAAACTTGAGTTTTCTGAGAGGAAGCTGCAGACGATATGAAAGATGAACTGCCCTGGAATGTTGACTTTTGGGGAAAGCTACCTTGTGGCCTCTGAAATGACATCTTCCTTTTGCGGCTAATCTCTGCAGTCTTCTTCTCATTTTCACAAATGAGAGCTTTATTGACCAATTGCTGGAAGCTAGAGTAGTCGTGGAGGATAAGCTGTCCTCTCATATCTTTGCGTATTCCTTCCACGAAGCGATCAATCTTTTCCTTTTCATCGGCTACATCATTAGGGGCGTAGCGGGCTAGTTGGTTGAATTTGGTTAGATATTCATTGACCGGATGGCCTTGCTTTAAAGCTCAACTCGTTCTTCTTCATCCTCATGGTACCTACCGCACGGTTGGCCCTAAAGCGCTTTGAATTCTCCTGTGGAATTGGTCGCCATGCGGTTTAGTTTCGCTTGTTGTACTTCAAAGAACTTCTTCATCGCGCGGCAAGAAGGTGGACTAGTGGAACTCCTGGCCGCAGATGTCGCGCCTCTAGTGCTTCTTCTCGCTTCTTCTTCTAGACTTTCATCACCTCGAGCGGCGCAGGTAATTCTCCCACCGTGAAGCGCGCGCTTTTCACCGATGGGTGGCGAAATCCACCTTGTCCTCATTTGAGCAGCGGGCAAGACGAAGTTTCTTCTCAGTGTCCCTGAGCCAATCTTCAGCTTCTAGAGGTTCATTGGCTGCAGCAAAGGTGAGGGGTCTGGTCCTGAGAAAGCCTGCTAGCTTGGAGTTACGATTGGCTGGTCTAGTCTGCTGATTGCTTAGTAACGCCTGAAGAATCCGAGTATGCTGAAACATGACTTGAGTCATTGTTGGGTTTGCTGGTGGCGGAGGAGGTAGCTCTTGTCCACGGCCATGGCCTCTTCCTCGGCCTGCTACGAAGGCATCACGGACTGGGGCGGCGGCTCTCTTGGGAGGCATCTGAAGAAACACTGAAACCTTAGAGCTAGAGGGGAGTATATGAGGGTTTATTGGCCCTCTAGAGCACACACAAAAGAGAACAAAACCAACAAAGAAAGCAAAATAATTACAAAACAAAGCTTAGAGTGTCTGCCTTATAATAAGGGGGGGTTAAGTGTTACATGACTCCTAAAACAAAGCATATAGGCTAAGCTAAGTCATGACATAGAATACAACCACAACATCTACAAAAGAAAGAAACAAAAATGCTTACAACCCAAAAGACTGCTTAGTAAGCACTACTAGCTAACCTAAACTAATCTGACAACTACTCCTCCGGGGACTGACCACAGGCGGTATAGTTGCTCGGGGAGCGGGAACGAGAACGGCTCTGACTGAAGCTCGGCGAGCGGGAGCAGGAGTGGGAACGGCTGAGGTGGCGCCACGCTAGACTCACAACCGGTGATGGACTGGGCTCGCGGCTCACGGCTGGACTCTCCCAGGCGACGGTCGGACGGCGACGGGCGCACCTTCTTGCGTGCTGTGAGACAGAGATGGGGTCCTCTGGATGGAGAATGTCGGCTCGGCACTGGGAGGACGGGGCGACGTGGCAGTGCAACGGTGGGCGTGGATCGAGCGGCCGCCCGCACGCGTGCCAACTCGCAAGGGCGGCGCCCCTCTCTGTCATCGCAGCTGGAGTGAGCTTCATCACTCCCGATCATGTTGCGGCGGAGGGTGTCGGAGGGCATAGCGCTGCCGTGAGGAGTGTTCAAGTCGCTCGATCTCATCCATGGCGCATGATGGTGGCCGTTATCGTCGCGAGCCGGACTCGCCATGCCATGCGGGGTCATCATCTCGTGTCGAAAACTGCTGGGACACGCTCCTCATCAGGGAGATACGGGTAGAAGCAGAAGGGTGACCTAAGCAAGAGATCCTCGTACTTCCAACACAAGCGAGTGGAGGCAACGCGTGCGGCATCCTGAATGGCATCAAGATTGTTGCGCCTGGGTGCCTCGGCCTTGAAGAGATAGGCAGTGAACTCGCCAACCCTAGCGGAGAGGTACACCTCCATCGTCCAGGACTCGCGGGTCTCGATCCTCGTCATCCTACCCCGGAACGTAGGCTGATAGGGAAAACCAAGGTACTGCATCAGCTGGCGAAGTATGTCCGCGAACCCTCCCTCATTCTCTCTGTGAACGAGGAGGTCCCACGGGCCATCTGACGACGGGGTAGCCATCTACAAATTTTGAAAATAAGAGGAGGTCAGTAACAAGGTAAAATTCAAGTGAAGTAAAGATAGGTACAGAACTAAGAGTGATGAGTAAGAGCAGTAAATATACTATATTTTGTCAAACAATTTCTTAATTTTTGAAAATAAGACTCAAGTCCTTACGCTTGACCAATCTAACTAAGACTCTGTAGTCGTATGCTCTGATACCAGCTTTGTCGGACCCGAATTTTCTAATCTCGAATCCTCTGTGAAACCACTATGCTATTCCTTGTATCAGTAGATAGCACTCACAGATACACTGCTGAATCATTCATACATGGCGTGAATTAAAGTACCAAATTTATTACAACCATCAGAGTCACATAGACCACGTCGGGTCGAGTTTTACAAAAAGGGCCGATCAGGCCAAATTGACTACACTACAGAACACCGAATACGATAGCGGAAGCAAAAGGGTAGAGCTCATCTCTTCACAGGTAAGCGACTGGGGCAACCTGTGTATGACTGATATTAACCAAGGGCCTGGATAATATCGGTGGTGTGCAAGTGCCAACGAGTCCGCTAGACTGGGTCGAGACCTAGAGTACAGAACTGGACTACTCTTCATCGTTTCCTTGCCCATCGACTTCTGGATCCTCGTAGTGTGCATAGTCTCCTTCGCCCACGCCATCTGAAGGATTTGGAGGAGAGCGAGAATGAGCACAACTTCCGTGCTCGCGAGCCAATACTCAATACAATAATATACATGCAAGACTTAACAAGGAATGGCTCGGTTCTTTTATTTGCGAAAGAAATATTTTCAAATATCATAATTACAAATTCCTATCACTTAGCATTTTTAACAAATTTTATTTTGTTAAAGAGAGAAATTGTGCAATAATTGTATCAACAGAGGTTCCCTCCACCTTATGCTTATTTTGATTGGGGCTAACCCCACATATTAACATCACTGAGTACGACGACCCAGGAAAAATCCCAACTCAGGGCTAGGTGAATCCGCCACAATTTTCATACCACCCACAAAGGAATTTTTGAAATAGAACTAACTCAAGTTAAGTTCTCGTGTCCGCCTTTGACTGTAGGTACGGCTGTTTAAACAGTTTATAACTTAATTTTCCCTAATTTTTTTATAGCTTTGATTGGATTTTAAACTCCACTTTAACGCATAGACAACAAACGCACTATACAATTTAAGGCCATAAATTCAACATATCGGAGTTTCTCTTGATCTACACTTTAATTTTTTTTTGTTCAAATATTTGGTGCGGTTCTCAATTGGATCTTTGTTTTCTGTTCAATATTCAAGCTACTTATATGTTTTACTTTAATTTTGTGGTCCCCTAAATCAACAAATTGGCTTACGTGTTCCATCTAATACTTTTTTAAAAAAACTATGTACAGAAATATAGAATAACAACTATGGAATGTATTAATTGTAGATGTACCCCTCGAAGTTGTCTACAATTATATAAAAGTTTGTGTTCAAAATCAACTTATGGTATGACAATTAAAAAAGGAAAATTCTACATAATTTCATTGTCAGATGTACATAACAATGCCTTGGTTAATATCAGAAGTTCTAACAGCTAAACTACAGCTGGTAAAGAAAAAGCTATACTTTATAATTAGTTAATAATTGGTATGCAAAAAGGTTCTAATAGAGATGCAACTGTACATGAAGCTGACGAAAAAAAGAGAAATATGATGGAAATTCTCACAAAAAAGAAAAAAAATATCACCCTTAATTTAGTGGACCCTAATTTTAAATGCTTAGATTTGATAGTTGACTTAGAGAAATATGGACTTGAAATAATAATAAAAATAAAAACATCTATCTCTTAATTTGGTGAACTATAATATTAAAGTCTTAGGTTAGACAGTTGGCTTAGAGATATATTAATTTAAGGAAAAAAAAGCAGCATTGCCTATAATTCAAAGGCTGAGACTGTAAATTTGTTAGAATCCTTTTTTTTCAAATAGGGGTAGTGATTTTCAAAATAAATTGGGCTCATTGAATATGATATCAGATATAAATGTATTTGTTGCTGAAATAGGAATTCCAACATTTGGAATTGTGCAAACAAAACTTTTATACACTATACTATAGCACATTGCACAACACAATTGCGTGGCCAATCAGCTATAAGGTCTACAAACTCCCTCATTAATCCACAAAATAGACAAAATCACAGAAAACAAGCTAGCGGTAAAACTTGAGTTTTAGAGACAGTGTCGATGTCCAAAACAATATGTATTTATGACCGGAGAGAAGTAATTAGTAAATGATAGCTTAATTAGATTCTTCAGATAATCAAATCAATTAGTAAATCATATATTACATAATTTCACCCTATCATCCTATGGCACAGGCCAGGGTAGTGCCCATCTAAATTAAGACAATATATATCCGAAAGAAAGCTGCACTAATTTGGACTTTGGAATCCTAAGAAACACAAACACACACACACACCCCTAAAAATGAACACGAACAAGCTAGCACTGCATACTCTGGTCTTATTTGAACATATAATTGTTACACGCTTATGACAGAAGTGGTGTCATTTTAGGCATTGACATCTCCAAAATGCAGTCCAACAAGCAATCTGAAGAATCTAAATATGTTCAAATAAAATTATAATATTATTAGTTATAAATTAATAAATCTACTTTTGTTATAAATTAATCCTAACTTTTGTTAAAAATTAATAAGTCTACTTTTGTTTCAACAAGATATCTAATATATTTCTGAAACTTCATTAAATTTTAAATGTTATAAATTAATATTTTGAAATAAATCTACTTTTGGTAATTTTTTTATATGGGCAATATAAACAACCGCACATATATTATTAGTTAAATCTAAATTAGTGTAACTCCATGCATACTACTACTGCATTTTTAATTTCAAGAATGCAGTAGTAGTATAAGTTAATATTTTGAAATAAATCTACTTTCTAGTCCTAGGTACCATGTTTCTGATCCGTACAGTTAAGGCACGAAGGAAGAAAAAGTTGAGACAACGATTCTTCAAGCAAAACAGTGGGCAGCTGCTACAACAATTGGTATGTCAAAGAGCAGATATAGCTGAAAGAGTGGTTGTTACTTAATTTGGAAGAGCAGCTAGAGAAGGCCACGAACAACTTTGACAAAGGTGGTGAGCTTGGTGGTGGAGGGCATGGCACAGTCTACAAGGGAATTTTGTCGAGTTTGCATGTTGTGGCCATTAAGAAGTCAAAGATTGTGATACAGATAGAAATCGACGCGTTCATAAACGAGGTTGCTCTCCTTTCTCAGATAAACCATAGAAATGTAGTGAAACGTACTCCTTGGATGTTGCCTCGAGACAGAAGTTCCACTACTGGTTTATGAGTTCATTTCCAATGGCACCCTTCATAACCATCTTCATGTGGAAGCTCCATTATCACTGCCTTGGAATGGTAGGTTGAGGATTGCAGTTGAAACTGCCCGAGCTCTCGCGTATCTTCACTCGTTTGTTTCAATGCCCGTTATCCATAGGGATATCAAGTCTCCTAATATACTTCTCGATGACAATTTAGCTGCGAAGTTGTTAGACTTTGGAGCTTCGAGGTACATACCAGTTGATCAAACAGGAGTGGACACAGTTGTGCAAGGAACATTTGGATACTTGACCCTATGTACTATAGTACGGGACATCTCACTGAGAAGAACGATGTCTATAGTTTTGGTGTGGTTCTTATGTAGAATTGCTTACTAGGAAGAAGCCTGTTTCTTATAGATCCTCTCAAGGTAAAATGCCTTGTTAAACATTTTGTTAGTTTAAGCAACTTAGTTCATATACTGGATCCACAAGTTAGTTCATATACTCGATCCACAAGTTGTCACGGAGCAGGGACGGAGCCAAATAGAATCACCCAGTGTTATAGGACACCGGGTTCCAAAAAAAAAAGATCAACTTATATATACCACATGTGTACTCTCAGCTCAAAAAATGTACACCCCGGAGTCGTTCCACGCGGTGACACGGGCACACATCGCTAATGATGCTAATGATATTGTGGTTCATCACTTTATTAAATTGAAAGAACATAAGTACTGAAAGGTAATTTATTTACTTAACTACTTTTTTTTTTATTGTCCTACTATTTTTTACTTGAGAATTCTAAGATATTTTGTTATCTTCTTCTTTTTAGGCCATTGAGGTTGGATGATGTATTTTGCCAATACGATTATCTTTTATTCGTGATTTCGTCCTTAGCTCCTTCATTTTGATAAGTGTTGACTTGATCTATGCACGTATAATAATAACCAAAAGCACACAAGTCGGTTGTAGTTTTTCACCTGAGTATCCAGGGTTATCGATCTCAGGGAATTGTTGGGATTACAACTAAGGCTGACAATTACTACTAACAAGAACGGTGTATGAAAGATTTAATCTAAAGAACTAAATTACGAGAGAATAGAAATCACTAAGGTTCTACCAAGACTAACTATATCTTCTCCTGGGCTAGGTTCACTTACGCGTAAATCGATAAGTATATTATGAATTGGTAGTGGGCTAAAGTCGCTCTCACCGTACAGATAATACTAGTTTTTTCACCGGTTCACCTGTCACATGATTAGGCTAATCTAAGCTACTAGTTTTTTTCACCGGTTCACCTGTCACATGTTAGGCTAATCTAAGCATAGCAAGCTCTGCACTATTTGATATAAATCAGTTGACTAAATCCAAATACTATGTTTGAATCTAGCAACTAATAAGTTGATTTCGAAAATCAACAAAATAACGCAAAATCAAATGGACTGATCAAAGCAATAAAGTACCATAAGCATCAAATAGATTGATCAAAGTAATTTGGGCCGAAAAGGGTGTCTCGAGGTCCAAAGTGCCAAGCGGCACAAGAGCCTAGCAGGTCGGGCTCCGACAGCTTTTGACCTTCGTAACTTTTGTGTTCGACCTCCGATTTGAGCAAATAATATATGCATTTCAATCAGCTCGACAAGGCGAATGTCATGGTAACCTCCAATTTATCATTTGATAAAATTTATTTTTGCACATTTCCCAAAGGAAGCTCTTTATCGACTCTTTTTAGCCAATTTCATGCGAAAAAAGTGAAATACAGCGTATCTTCGGATTTCGTTAGGGTTAATTGCCAAATGACACAATTTAGCACAAATACCGAGGCAAATGATAATAATATGGGGGCAAGTAAAGCATAAAAAATGAGCACCAATAGTAAGCATATTGATCGCTACTTATTTATCATTGTACATTGCTGTCAGTTATGTCAATTTATTGATGTTAAAAATAGAAGATACGTCTATTTAATACAATATTACTTGAAAAATTCATATGTTGTTATATACATAGTGAAGTAGTGAACCCCGACCAAATTCGTTCTAATTCCGCCCCTGTCACGGAGCGAAATGGGTGAAGTTGACGATGTCGCTCTATTGGCAGCAATATGTGTGAAGTTAGAAGTCGAGGACCGCCCGATAATGAGACAAGTGGAGATGACGCTCGAAGCAATTCAAGCGTCAAAGGAGCATGTTTCGAGTGATACAACCGATTGCACTCGGTTGAATGATCTATCTATTGAAGGAACAGACAAGGAGTCTACGATCTAGGATTAACTGAAGTTGATCCCTTTCTATTAAAATTTAGTTGGAGCTAGTTTGCCGACTGAACTTGATTCGGGTTTTTTTAACTTGCAGAGATCCTGAATACAATGTTGTCTCCAGGTCATTGCTTGGAGTTAGAGTATGTAGTGTGCTATACACCATTGTGCGTGTGGTACTGTAGCGTAAATTCAGCAACACCGTTTTAAGACCACTTTGTACTGGCGCCGTCGATCGATTGTGCCATTCGAAAATCACTGACGAAGTGACGAGCAACCCAGTAGGCCTTCCATTTATTCTCCATTACGTATTCGCGAGACTTTTGGTCGATTCCAGAAACAATTTCCCAAAATGCAACATCATTGCCTACTTTGCTACATTGCTCTAATAGCCCGTACTATTCTCCTCTTCACGGGCAACCACGACCGTTCATACTTACCACTGATCCCACTATTACCCACTGTCCCCACACTGTCAGCTCCCAGAGTTGCCCACATGTCAGTGAGTTTACTCAGAAAACTGGTATGTTTCTCTAGCCCGTTTCTTCCATCACGTACTCCGTCCATACCCACTGCACACGAGCTGCTACCCGAACGTCCGGGAAGCTCAGCCTTAGGGCCTGTTTGAGTGTTTGGCGCTGCATTTCTGGAAAACAGCTTTGGACTGAGCTGAAAAGTTGAGTCGATGATGTTTGCTTCTTGACGCTTGACTTTTAGATACGTTGATTGAAGTTTTTTGTGGGACCCCGGTAATTATCTCTATAAGACCGAAATTAGATAAGGTCTTAGGGACATAATCACGGGTCTCCGGTAAATGAATTCCAATTTAACTCGATCCAAGTGAGAGGCTTAGCCGAATCCTAGAGCCTCAACGATCATACGCGCTGCTCCTTTGCGAGCGCTACATGATTGTCGATTCTCTTTCGATCCGAAGCACTACACTTAGTGAGTTAAATGGGAATTGATCAACAACGGGTATGACTTATATTAGCTCCCAAGATCAACGACCAATATACTCATACCCTCATCCAACGTTGATTACATCCATACAACGCATACAACAAGAGATTAAAAAGACATACTGCATAATAGTTAAGGTCTACAGCTTATTACAAACGGCCGACCGGCCAAATTCAAGTAAAGTATCAAGTAGCAGCGGAAGTAAATAGATAAAGCAAAAGTCCGGCAGTGGTATGCCCATCACCCATCGGCAACCTACTGGGGGTTAAATGGTAGCACACTACTCATTAGTGTCACCCAAGTCAACACTAGCGAGATCATCATAATCATAACCTTCCTCACCTGAAAAGGCCAAGAAACATCCGTCGAGTACAAGTGTACTGCAAGTCTTACACAAATAAAAATAGTTATGCATAAGGGTCATTCAAAGGATGGCTCATATTGGTTTAGTTTTGCGAAAAGACGCAACAATTAACATCCTACACATACTAGTTTTTCATGTGCCCATTTAAAATCAGATTTGAAGTAGAAGTAAAACATGTAGTAAAGCATTTCAGTAATAAACAATTGAATCATACAAAGACCAAAGTGGCAGCCCACTTTGATGTACTAAACACATGAACATTCCGTTCATGACGAATACCAAGTTCAACCACAATTTTGATTAAAAGTCTAACAATAAGCAGCCACAAATTTCAAGCGATCGTCCATAACCGTGGACACGGCTATTCAAATAGATTTATACCCTGCAGGGGTGTACTACTTTACCCACACGACTTGATTAGCCCGTAAGCCTCCAGAGGCCTCTCGAAATAGCACACTTCCCATGGTATGCCACTGTAAATCAAGATACACTATTTTCAGAAGAAGGCCCTATTGAGCTAAATCCCCTTGTGAGATGGTTCCTTGCCTAGTACAAGCGCCTGATAGCACTTGCTAGGGGCTCACAAGTTATATTGGAAATACTGATGCAATCGAAACAAAAGAATTGGTGCCCTTGCACACTATAAAGGATTACATCACTCCTCAAAGAACATAGGATTTCACTGGCCGCTATGCCCCTTACACCACCAAGGACTTAACACAATAAAACCCTCCCCACTTAACCA
This sequence comes from Ampelocalamus luodianensis, assembly GCA_036346255.1. Lineage (NCBI taxonomy): Eukaryota > Viridiplantae > Streptophyta > Magnoliopsida > Poales > Poaceae > Ampelocalamus > Ampelocalamus luodianensis. The sequence goes on from CM070638.1 coordinate 15,315,962, forward strand.
TACCGCTCCCAACCCGCGTGTGGCAAAGACGAGTGTTGCTTGAACAAGAGGTACCCAAAGTTCGGTCCTCAATTGTCCGCACAAGTCCTTCCACTTTCCCAATGCTCGTGCACAAAGCACCATCACTAACCAACACTTGTCCGACCAAATCTCATTTAAAATGACAAAGTTTTACTCATAAAACAGCTACAAAGATCTGAAGTAAAAACATAAAGTAAGAGTTGTGTGTATCCCAAAACCGCCGGGTTATTCTTGACGATTGAACTACCAGATCTAGACTTGCATGGCTAAGCAATTTATAACCCATAATTCACACATCCTATCTTAAGCATATAGAGTTGGCCTAATTCAAGATTAACCTCAAGCATAGGACATATCTAAACTACACATCACAAAAATATTGACATAATCAAAATAGCATGCAAGCAATTATCATTGCACTAACTTAACCAAAACCGGATCAAATATGATGCAAAAGAAAGTTCAAATGATGCTTGCCTTGCTGGTACAGAGCTGCTCGCTCTCAGTAGCGTAAGTGTCGATATCGATATGCTCGATCTATATATAATTATAACATCCAATAAATACCGAGAAAACAACTCAAAACTAAATGCTCAAAAATGCATGATTTTTCTACAGTAGTTAGATCATGATTTTAAATGATTTCTGGTGAAAGAATTATTTCATTTTGATTTAGTATATGAAAGTTATAATGGTTTGAATTTCAGATTTCAATAAGTCACATTATGTAATTTAATTATGAAGTGAAATTTTGTAGAACAAAGGTAGTACATGGATTACATAGATAAATAGGCAATATTATTATAAGTTAAAACAGTTGATTTTGTCCTTTTGGAGTTTTTATGATTTAGTTATTTATTTTTAAAGTTATCACCTTTTATAGTATAAAAATAATGGAGTTAAGGAGTATATTCTCCCAAAATAGTTTCTGTGATGTAGGTAACATGGAGACCATTTTTAGAATTAAGTTCACTGAAAATGAAAATTATAAAAAGTGGTCTCACTGTTTTGAGCTTCCAATAATTACTTATGCATTTTTGAAGTTATCACTATTTTTCTATTGTACAAATAATGGTTTTAATGGATTAATCCCCAATTAATACTCTCACAGAGACAAGTTTGAAACTAATTTTAATATAAAGTTTACTACAAATGAAAATTTCGTATGGTTTCATGCGATTTGGAGTTAAAATGATTTAGTTATGTATTTTAGAAGTTATTCATATTTTTCAAAGTATAAATAACTCGATCTCGAATTTACTAAAGTGATTATTACTTTTCCCACCGAGCGCTTCCCAGCCAAAGTCACCGACTTATGGGCCTGTGTCGAGTTTTGACCCACCACACCCAAGGTTAGCTCTCACTAAACTCAGAGGAAGACGATTCCGAAGCACGCCTCCTAATCTCAAAAGCGTAAACTCGTATTTGAACTACCCAGTACGTGTTCTATTAGGAAAACATAAACTAGCAACTACGCAACCACTTAACGGCCCGTAAGGCCCACATGTAAGCGTTGTTTAACTCGCAAGACATCATTTAACGCTAATGATTGGAGTTAAACGCCAAATGACATGCTACGTTGTTGGTCCGCGCACGCACGGCAATCGCGCGCCCGCTTGCCCTGGCTGCTCGCGGTGCTACGCGCCATGGCGGAGCCTCCGGTGGTCGCGTTAGCTTGGCAATAGCTCGACGCAGCTAGGGAGGTGGTCACAGAGCCGGGTGGTCAGGCCGCGCTAGTCTGAGACGAGCGGCGCGGTTATACGCAAGAAATGGGCATGCAAGCTAAACCGAGCTCCTCGACAACCCGGCGATTGCTTAAGCTACCTAAAGGTTCAGGGAGGTCACCGAGCCGGAAGCTTGGGGAAGTCGGAGGTTGGTCGAGCCAGTTGAGCCGAGAAGACAAGATGGCCAACCCGTTTTCACTGGACAGAGGTTCTGAGCAAAACAACCAAGAGAGGATGATCGGAATAGATTATAGACCACACTAGGATGCTACTTGAGTGAGGAGTCAGCAAAAGGACTTACCAAATCAACGTGGGAGGTGAAAGGTTCCCTTTAGGCCGAAAGTGAAGAGATCTCCAAATCCTAAAGTTGTTGTCGTGACATTTCCAAAATTAGTTGAGGGGAAAACCTAATCATACCGAAAGACACCTAGTGACGCGCAAGGTTTAGTTTAATACCTCCTCGAGACAAGGTGAGCACGAAGATGTCTTTCGGGGGCGCGCTCTAGAGCTCCCGGATGGCACGATGGTGGTCCAAGTGCTACAAGCAACGAGAGCAGCTTGCATTAGCAAAAATGGAGAGGGCATCGAACAAGAAAGAGAAAGGCACCACCCGGTGGAGACTTACTTAAGCGAGGAGCTGGTACGAGCTTCCTCTCCTCTGTCAACCGAGGAGAAGTGAGGAGAATGGAGGGCTTCGAGGTGATAAAGCCGAGAGTCGTTGGGGGTGGGTGCGGTGCGAGGGGAGCTCGGGATAGCCAACGGCGCGGTGAGGTGATGGCGGCTCGGGCGAAACGACCGCGTGGCGAGGAGGCTCGCGCGAGCTCGCGCGAGAGGAAGAAGGCTCACGCGTGGGTCCGGCAACACGGCAGAAGGCGCGCGCGTGCGTAGCAATAGATTTGATCAAGACCGTTGGATCGCGAAAGATCGCGCAGATGAGTGGGGTCTTGATAGGTCGACGGGGTGATGAGATTCGACCGTTGATCTTCGATCCGACGGACGCATGTCTCGGTGCATTTAGGTGGTTGGGCCGAGTCGGCTCACCGGTCGGACTTGAGTCGGAGATTGGTTCGAACCCGAGGAATAGTGCCGCTTGATCGTTTTGAAATCTATTGCTTTTAGTTTGACTGAGGCTTTAAAAATAGAAATAAAATTCTAAAAATTCTGAAACTTTTTAGAGGGGTTCCTGGGAGTATATAGTTCCCATAAAAATTGTAAAACCCTACTGTTCATAATATAGTTTGTGATATTTAAATTCAAACATGTTGTATGTCTATGAATGTTGTTTGAATTTTAATGAGGTTCAAACTAGTCCCAAAAATTTGGGAAAAATTATATTAATTCCTGATAATTAATGTAGTATTTAAATAAATTGATTTCAGATGATGATCACAACTTTTTATCGCTGATTCGAATTGAAAATTGAATTTTGATGTGTATATTTACCTCAAATTAGATTTTCCAAGTACAATATATTATGAAATGATTTGAATTTGATAATGCATGTTAGTGAAATACATATTAATCCAATTTAATTAGTTGGGGCTGTGACACTTTTGAGTTAAAAAATGTCTGAAATATTTCTGAGATAAATAATAGTTTGTTTGATGCTGTTTAACAGATTATGAGTGGATTTGATTTAATTTTTTTTGCACATTCGCATAGAAATATAAATTTAACAAGGAAACGTACTAAAGTCTCAATTGCCAAGTATTAAATACAAAGCGTTATATTTATGGGATCCTTGCTTTGAACTTTCGCATATTCGTTTGCATTGTGTTATCAGAACACCAAAAAGATTACACCAAGTATTAAATACAAAACGTTACACTGAAAATTGAAACTTAATGACAATTTGCATACAAGTAAATCTTAATGATAATTAACGACACTTTGCATACAAGTAAATCTTAACGATAATTTGCACACTAGAAAAAAATTAAAAAGGAAAATGAAGCAGGAGGAGGTCGGAGTGGCGTCGACAGCTAGAGGAGGTTGGGGCGGTGGCGCCGAGGAAGGAGGAGGCCGGTCGGGGTGGCGATTGGAGGAGGTCGGTCGGGGCGAGACCATCAGGCATGTGACGCCCAACAACGCCGTGCGCTATCCATCAGGCCGCCGTCGGGCCCGCCAGTTCAACCTGCACCGCACGGAGGGAGGGACACGCAATAAAAATAAAAATGAAAATAAAAGCTTTGCCAGGGCGAAGGGGACGATGTACCTGTACCCTCCGGGAAGAGGCGCGGTTTCAGCCATGACGAAGCAAGACCTTGACCGCGAGGGGTTTGTCGTAGGTGCGGCCCACTAGCCCCCGTGACCAGGCGAACACCGCAAGCGCCCCCCTGGGGTACCGCTGGGGGTCCAAAGGCCCAAAAAGTCCCAAAGGGGCCCAAAGGAGGCCCGAGGGTACCCGAAGGGGCCTGAGGGCACCCGAAGGCGCCCCAAAAGCCCAAAGAGCCCAAGGGGTCCCGAAGCGTGTCGACTTCCTGGGGTGGCTAAAGCCGCTCGCGCAGGGGGTCCTGTCCCCCCCCCCCTTGAGGGACCATGGTACCGTTGAGCTGAGCGCACCAGCTAGATGGACCAGGATCAGGAGGGTCCACCATTAGCCAAAGGCTACACCTAAGGGTAGGAAAAGCCCCTGCAGCCCTTACCAGTATAGGGCCCTTTATAGGGTAGGTTTGTAATCTCATGTACCTATAGAAAAGTTATAAATAGCCACCTCCCTCCATGTAATAGGGTAGACTGAATTTTTCTAAGTAATCAATACTCTTTTACTTCCCGACAACCAGTCCCCTCTTCGAGGACCCTTTAGACACCCTCGTGGATACCAATGGTCCCCTCTTTCTATTGTTTAGCCTTCTTTCTATGACAGCTTAGTCAAATATTTCTCTCTCGTCGTTATTTTGGTTTATCTCTACGAGATTCATCTACTTTATTCTTAATACCGTGCTCGCTCTTGTCGTACCTCACAATCGCTAATCTAGGTTTGACGCTGATATGTATAAGAAGAGGTATCAAATATAAAATATGCAACTCTGAACTATTATAGAAAGATACGGAAATTTTGTGAAAAATCCTAAGAGAACGGAATTTGGCATCTTGTACAATAAAAAATCAGTATCCTAACCAATCAAGATTATGATAACGAATGGAGACGAGTCAAGTAAAACATTGATTTGGCTTCAAAAGAAAAGCAAAACACTGATTTCAGGTATGTATTATAGCAAAGTTGTAGAACACAGTACACTCCAAAGACAATTTTTATTTTTATTCTCATACTGTTTTACAATATTTTTCTGCGATTTTAAGCAATAAGCCTACTTTGCATTAGAGGCTTTCTCAGAATAAATACGAGTATGGAACCGAGTTGCCGTCTTTCCTGACTTGCCATGTTCGATATTGAGGATCTTGTTTCAGTGTGCTCCACTGCTCACGTCTAATTCAGCAAGTCGTCGGCAGCTGGTAGTCATCGGTCAGGGCCAGCATCACCAGTAAGGATGGCAACGGGGTCATTCTCTGTTGGAGAGTGGTGGAACTCCCCATCCCTAAGAGAAGAAAAATTCCTCGCCCTCGTCTCCATCCCCGTCCTCGGGTGCTATTCTCCCCCGTCCCCGTCCCCATCGGGTTATCGGGGCCCACGGGGACCCATACCCGAAAGTTAAATCCCGAAAGAAGTGAAAATAAGATCCATAATATTATAAAACAGGTATGAACATCCACATGTAATGCTAAAATGATAATATTTTTTGATTAATTAGCATCTGAAAAGTAAAGGATGCAAAAGAGATTATCGGGCTATCGCCTTATCGGGTTGTACGGTAGTAGGTGAGTGGCCTGCATGTCTAATCGGGGGCCCATGTGGGTAGCGGGGATAGGGAGTAGGAGAATGGCCCTATCCCCGCTTCACCCGATGGGGAATTGTATTTGCATATTAGTATCTCCGTGGAGGGAAAAATAGCCCTATCCCCGTCCCCTAATGGGTGAATTCTCCGTCGGGGAATGGGGAATGGGCCCATTGCCATCCCTAATCACCAGTCATCTTTGGTCGGGACTAGCTTTTAAATAGTCAGTCAACAGATGGAACTGTCATATATATATAGGGGATGTATCTAGTGCTAATGGATAATTCAGTGCTAAGGTGCTAATATCAATCTTGACCGTTGGATCTGGATTGAACAACCAAGATTAATGCAGGCTCCTACCTCCAAACCATTTAATCAGCTTGCATGCTCCCACCTCCAATGCGCCTTCATTAATGCACCTTCATTAAACACCCTGCATGCTTCCACATCCAACGGTGGAGATCCAGATCTAACGGTTAGGATTGACATTAGCACCTTAGCACTGAATTACCCATTAGCACTAGATACGTCCTAATATATATATATATATATAGGAAAATGATATGGTACTTATGGGAGTACGTACTCCCACTTCTCATATACTACTTAAATTGTATGATGATACCTCTTTATCAATTTGAGTATACTCCAATAATGATTATAAGATACCTTAAAGTGAGTTCCATAAAAAATTTCTTGAAAATCCACTTTTTATACCAAAATTCGTGTATATACTTCCTTTATGTATGAAAAAGGGTATATAGCAAAAATAAAGGGTTCCAATAAAAAATTTTCGATTAAGTCACATTGGAGTATCTTATAATTGGTATTCAAGTATACTGAAAGTGATAAAGAAGTATAATATATTCTTTTAAGTGGTATATTGGAATTGAGAGTACATACTTCTGGGAATACGAAACGGGTGATATATATATATATATATATATATATATATATATATATATATATATACACACCTGATGAGATTAAAGACATCTTCGTCTTGAGGGCTAAGAATTTCCATAATAATTTTTAAATCAGAAAAAAATAATTTTTAGAAATTATCATGTTAATCAATAGAAAAAAGACAAGATCTTACTCGTCTATTAGATGGCCCGCATATAACGTGGGGATCAAAACACTATTGTTGTTCGTAAAATCCATACAAAGTAGGAGACATAACCTTATCAAATTATATCAGATTTGTGATCAACCGAGTCTGAATATAACTAATGCAACTTAGAAAGAGAGAGATCCTTGTATCATCGTAGGAAAGCAAAGCCGTTGTCCATGCTTCTCGATCCCCACCCATGATTCTAATACCAATTTGGTTATTGCAATGATCATGCAATTTATTTTCCAATTTGTCTTGCCAAGCACGGAGGTTTCGACGGCGGCGGCCCGCGGCCGTCGTGTGCGGGGTCTCGAATAACGTCAGTCGTGCGAACAACCACGTCCACGGACGGTTCTCGGCTGGAGGCAGATACCTAGCCATAGCTTGCTTCTGCCTCCGTCCATAGATCTATCGCCCTTCGGCGATGACGCATGTCCTCCTCCGACAAGCAAAACATCATCAAAGTTCTCCTGGGTGATTTGCAGTAGGTTGGGAAGGCACGACCTCAGCATGTGAAGCGCGTTTGTCGATCAAGTCATGACCGATTAGTCTTTTCAAAGTCAGTCTTCATCGAGTCATGACCGATTAGTCTTTTCAAAGTCAGTCTTGATGAAAAGTCTGTATGCATGGAGAGATGCTAATAGAAAGCTGGTCTTAAAAGCAAAAGTTGATAGCATCATCAAAGAAAGTAATGATTTTGATTGTTAGCGTGACTTTAATCCAAAGCTAATACAACTTGGTTTTCAATTAATTTTCTCCAATTTTTTTTTATAGTTTTGATTGGATTTTAAACTCCACTTTAACGCATAGACAACAAACGCACTATACAATTTAAGGCCATGAATTCAACATATCGGAGTTTCTCTTTATCTACAATTTAATTTTTTTTTTGTTCAAATATTTGGTGCGGTTCTCAATTGGATCTTTGTTTTCTGTTCGATATTCAAGCTACTTATATGTTTTTACTTTAATTTTGTGGCCCCCTAAATCAACAAATTAGCTTACGTGCTCCATCTAATACTATTTTTTTAAGTTTGTACAGAAATATAGAATAACAACTATGGAATGTATTAACCCTTAATTGTAGATGTACCCCTCGAAGTTGTCTACAATTATATAAAAGTTTGTGTTCAAAATCAACTTATGGTATGACAATTAAAAAAGGAAAATTATACATAATTTCATTGTCAGATGTACACAACAATGCCTTGGTTAATATCAGAAGTTCTAACAGCTAAACTACAGCTGGTAAAGAAAAAAGCTATACTTTATAATTATTTAATAATTGGTATGCAAAAAGGTTCTAATAGAGATGCAATACATGAAGCTGGCGAAAAAAGAGAAATATGCTAGAAATTTTGTCGAGTTTGCATGTCGTGGCCATTAAGAAGTCAAAGATTGTGATACAGATAGAAATCGACGAGTTCATAAACGAGTTGCTCTCCTTTCTCAGATAAACCATAGAAATACAGTGAAAATATCTGAAATGTCTAAATTTTAGATAGGTTGGTTAGAGTTTGAGTTAGAAAATATCTGAAATGTCTCTGAGGTAAATAATAGCTTGTTTGATGTCATTTAATAGACATTATGAGCGGACTTGATTTAATTTTTTTGCATGTTCACATAGAAATATAAATTTAAGCATAAAACGTACTAAAGTCGCAATTGCCAAGTATTAAATACAAAGCGTTATATGTATGGGATCCTTGCTTTGAACTTTCGTATATTTGTTTGCATTGTGTTGCCCGAACACCATAAGGATTGCACCAAGTATTAAATACAAAAGGTTACACAGAAAATTGAAATCTTAATAACAATTTGCACACAAGTAAATCTGTGGATATCATGGGGATATGCTCATGATCTTAGGATGGTGTGTCAATTGGCAATGACGTTGAAGGTTTGCGAAACACGAGTTTTCGCAAAGTTCGGGCCGTCAGTCTCGGTAGTCGATCGACATCGGTGGCGGCCGACGCCATGCCCGTGTTCAGGTCGGCGGTCCGACCGCCGTCGGTCGTCCGACCGATTTGGTAGCGGTCCGACCGCGCCTCGCTGAGCGGTCGGACCGGCAAGTTGAGTGACTTTGGAGTTTGAGGTCGGCCAAAAATAGAGGGTGTAGGCAAGTGAGGAGATTCTCATCGCACTTGGTCCCATAATTTTGGAGCTTCGGTCAAAAGTTCTATTCGCTTTAAATTTCAGAGGTTGCGAATTTCAGCGTTGAAATTTCGCTAAGTCTTTATGGCGGTCCGACCGCCTTCGTTGGCGGTCAAACCGCGGTGGCGGCCGATCCGCCAAGGCCGCGGTCTCGACTTTTTCACTTAAGTCGCCGCCGTGTGGCGCGATGATTGCTTGTTAGGTCAAGTTCGTGGATTTCATGGCATATGTGTTGCATGATGCATGTTTTGACTAACGTGGGTCAAGATGTGAAGAACTTGTTCCCGAATTCGATTTGCTTGTCTATTGTTGTGCAAAGTTGCTTGGTGGTCAATGACGGTCAACGGCGAGGATGATCGGGACTAGGCTTGAGAGCCGAGGTTCAAAACGATCGACGATGCCGGTGAAGTCATTGGACTCAAGCATGGTGCAAGATGGACAAAGGTGATCGAACGGCGCTCGGCGATCGGTTGAACTGCGGCGCGGGGTCGGTGCAAGTGTCATGGTGGTTTCGGTGGGAGCCGGATGGGAGAGACTTGCCGACATGATGAGAGCCGTTGGATCAACCTACACGTGGCGGAGCAAGCGAGTGCTTCGCACAATCTGGACACGGCGCTTTAAAAGGCGTGCGTGTGTCACCCGTTTGTTTTGGGCCTTAACGGGAGTCCATTAGGGAGACTCTATTAGAAACCCTAAGCCTCCACTATAAATAGAGGAGGGAGGTCGCTGCACCTTCTCTTCCCCGATCTTTTCATTGTTTTGAAACCCTAATTTGCTTAGGGAGAGGAAGAGCGGAGGTTAGGGTTTTAGAGAGTTGGATTTGATTTCGTGCTCATGTATTGAGTCTTTGTCATCCATTGATGGAGTGGCTGTAAACCAGATCAAATCAATCCAAAGAAAGTTTCTTCAAAAGTGAGTTCATGTGCTTTCTTTCTCTCTTTTGATGAATTGAGTCTTTGTTTGATCCGCGAGTTATTGCTTAGTTTCTTGACGTGATTTAGCTTGCTGTGACGTGAGAATACATCTAGGATCATCGAGATCATCAATCATCCACGTGCAAGTCTTAAGATCATATTTCGCTTTGACTTCGCTTTTGACCTAACTTCGCTCAAACGGTAAAGGTCTGAACCTGAGCAATAATTATCACAATTGTTGCTTGGAATAGGTTCCTGACATCCTTAGGAAGTTGTGTGTCAAGTTTCACGGTTTGGACGCACGAATCAAAAGTTTGATCAATTTGCGTTTCGTTTGTGTCGGCTGATTTACTGTTCATCGAACGAGAGGTCCGACTCCGTGAAATCGGTCCGACCGCCGAGAAGCGGTTCGACCGCTTGGATCGGTCTCGACCGCCCCGTGAGAGGTCGACCGCCTGAGCCTCGTGTTTTGGTTTTGTGTTGATTTTACTTTGGGGTTTTGAGTTGGTTCAATACAAGTCTTCCGCTGTGCATGATTGATTGATCTTCATAGCTTTCATAGCTATTGGAATGAGATTCGTATTGAATTGATTTTGGGAGAAAAGAGATCGTGCTCTATTCACCCCTCTAGTCGCCTTTTCGGTCCAACAAGTGGTATCGTGAGCCCGTTAGTTCAATCTTGATCTTAACCGATCACTGAACTTTGGCGATGGATAAATACTATTCCAAACCGCATATCTTCGATGGGCACGACTATGCCTTTTGGAAGAACCGCATGCGTGTCTTTCTTGAGAGCGAACCACGAGGTATTTGGGAGGTCGTCGAGGTCCGCTAATCTTGCCCGAGGTTGCTACGCCGCTCAAGCCCTTTGGCTAATGACCGTAAGGCAAAGAATTTTCTGTATGGTGGGCTTGGTAGACAGAATATGACAGATTTGCAATCTCGAGATCACATGAAATTTGGAAGACCTCGAAACCTATCATGAGGGTTCTTCCCAAATCAAACAAGTGCGTCAAGAGGTCTATAAAAGAGAATATAACAAATTCGAGATGCGCCCCGGTGAGAGCATCGATGACATTTTCACGCTTCAACACGTTGATAAATCGATGAAGTCTCATGGTATTGAATTTACACAAATCAAAATGCCATTCATCTCCTAGCTGCAATCAACACCAGGGAGTGGGAGATAAAGGCTACCGCTATTCAGGAAAATGTCAACTTCTCTGATCTGACTTTGGAGCTGCTCTATAGCAAGCTCAAGACTCGTGAGATCCAGAAAGCTGACCATTCTAAGAAGGGTAACATGGCTTTGGTAGCAGACCCGCTCAAGAGAGCCTCTGATGGGTTGTTTGAGTCCTCTTCTGGTTTTTCACTTGCTTCTTTATCTGCAATTTAAGAAGAGGATCTTGAGAGTATTCTCGAGCCCGAGATGGCGCTTTTGATTAAGAAGTTCACACGGGCCTACAACAATATGAGAAACAAAAGAGAGGCGCCCTGTGACTTGTTATGAGTGTGGAGAGCTTAATCACATCCGGCAAATTGCCCTAAGCTGAAAGGTAAGAGCAACCACAAGGATGAAAAGCCACTTGGAAGAAGCCTCGGGGCGCAAGTCCAGTTTGATGATGCCAAGCTCGTGAAGGCTGCTCACCTGGATTCTTGCCGCTCTTGGAGATCGATCCTTGAGTGATGTGGACTCCGGGAGCGAGGAGGACAAGGAGGAGGAGCTCCCTCAAGACAAGAAGGGGAAGGCCAAGGACTTCACCGGCATGTGCTTCATGGCTGACTCCGACGACATCAATGACAACAATGAGGATCGCCGCGGAAGGAAGGACACGTGGTTCGTCGACTCCGGCTGTTCACGCCACATGACTGGAGACTCAAAATGGTTCACCCCCTTCACGCGGTCGATAGGTGATGTCCTCATCACCTTTGGAGACAATACACAAGGGCGGATTGAAGGAACGAGATCAATCAGGGTGAATGACAATTTCATCCTAAAGGACGTCGCTCTTGTGGACAAGCTTAGGTTTAACTTACTCTCTGTCTCACAGCTTCTTGATGATGGTTATGAGACTATATTTAAGAAAAATGCTTGTCGGGTGCTTGATTCTGCTGGTGAGCTCGTTTTTGGAATTTATAGAGTTGCTAGGATCTTTGGAGCTGATTTTTCTGAATCTCTTGCTGGTTCTCTTAAATGTTTGTTTACACCTTCTTCTGAGTTCTGGCTTTGGCACCGACGTTTGGGGCACATTGGTTTTGATCATCTGACGCGAGTTAGCAACCTTGATCTCATGAGAGGTTTGCCCAAACTCAAAGCCGTCAAGGATGTCAGATGTGCGCCTCAGAGGCATGGCAAGCAAGTTGCCGCCACACCCTTCGTGACTTTGGTCATGACCGACGGACCGGGACAGTTGCTTCATATGGATACCGCTGGTCCGCTAGGGTTCGGTCAATTGGTGGTAAGTGGTACATTCGTCATAGTTGATGATTTTCGAGATACACTTGGGTGTTCTTTCTTGCTTCAAGGATGAAGCTTTTGGTTTTATCGTGATCTTGTTCTTCGCTTGGCTTCGAATTTTCTCGTGCCTTGAGAGCGATCCGCAGTGACAATGGCACGGAGTTCAAGAATGCCTCATTTGCCTCTTTTTGTGCGAAGCGAATTGAGCATCGCCTCTCTTCTCCACACGCCCTCAACAAAATGGCGTTGTGGAAAGGAAGAACAGAACCTTAGTCGAGATGGCTAGGACAATGCTAGATGAGTATAGCACACCGAGGAGGTTTTGGGTCAAGCTATTTCTACAAATTTGCCATATTGCAAATCGTGTCTACTTGAGACCGTCTTTGGGTAAGACTTCATATGAGCTTCGTTTTGGTAGAAAACCCTCTGTTTCTCATTTTCGAGTTTTTGGAGCTAAGTGTTTCATTCTTAAGATAGGAAACCTAGATAAATTTGAATCAAGGACTTTTAATGGTTTATTTCTAGGTTATCCTGCACATTCGAGGGGTTTTCGGGTTTTTAATGTTGAAACTAACATTGTCCAGGAGACATGCAATGTCACTTTTGATGAGACTAGCCCTCGAGCTAGATCCGACATTTCGGTGATACAGTGATGTAAAGAATTTTTGTGGAGGAAGATGATGACGGTCGATATTTGTCCTCCACTGCGCCGCCGAGGCTCCCGCCCAAGTTCCGTAACTCCGCACGTCGCTTCACCTCCAATTGAGGCTCTCGCCGCATCTTCTTCATCAATGCACTGCGGAGGTTGAGGAGATATTGTCTCCCCGGCGCCCACTTCATATTCAGAGGCATCATCCTCCTGATCGATGATTGGTAATTTTAATGAGCGAGTCACTCGCCTGTATCACGATCCAAGTCTCTACTCTCATTCGCATTTGTTGCTTCTTTCAACCCCGCGATATATCACATGCGTTATATCCGATTCTAGCCGGTTAATGCCATGCATGAGGAGTTGGAGAATTTTGAGAGGAATAAGGTCCGAATCTAGTAGAACCTCCTAGTGGTCATAATGTGATAGGAACCCGCTGGGTGTTCAAAATAAACAAAATGAGGATGGTTATGTGGTTAGAAACAAGGCTAGATTGGTAGCTCAGGTTTTAGCCAAGTTGAGGGTTAGACTTTGATGAGACATTTGCTCTGTTGCTAGATTGAAGCCATTCGCATTCTCGCTTGCATTTTCTCGCTTCTAAGGGCTTTAGATTATATCGTGGATGTTAAGAGTGCCTTTTGAATGGTTTTATAGAGGAGGAAGTGTATGTTAGACAACCCCTGTGCTTTGAGAATCCCAAGCATCCACATCATGTTTTCAAGCTATCCAAAGCCTTGTATGGTCTTAAGCAAGCCCTAGAGCCCTGGTATGATAGACTTAAGACCTTCTCGCTTAAGAATGATTTTGAGATGGGTAAGGTAGACAAGACCCTGCTCATCCTTAGCGTAGCAATGACTTCCTCGCTTGCTCGATTTATGTAGATGATATTATCTTTGGTGGTTCTTCTCATGCTCTTGTTTCCAGCTTTTCCGAGACCATGTCTAGGGAATTTGAGATGAGCATGATGGGAGAACTCAACTATTTTCTGGGCTTCAAATTAAGCAATGCAAGGAATGGATCTTCATTCATCGACGAAGTACACCAAGGATCTCCTCAAGCGCCGAGATGAGTGATCGCAGTCGATCGCCACTCCCATGGCGACTTCGATCGCTTTGGATCCGATGAGGAAGGAGAAGTCGTGGATCAACGCGAGTACCGCAGCATGATCGGTTCACTCGCACTGACGGCCTTAAGACCGGACATCCACTTCACGCCCGCCTCATGCGAGGTTTCAGCGCCTCCGAGACTTCCCATCGCCAAGCCGCGCGCATCTTCGTATTTACACTCTACCCTCCGGTATGCCATTTGGTATTCCCGCTCGCCTTCATTGTCCATCCGGGTTTTCGGATTCGATTTTGCGGTCGCGCTAGATAGGAAGAGTACCTCGTGCACTTATCACTTCCTAGGCACTTCTCTTGTCTCTTGGTCTTCTAGGAAGCGTCTTCATTGCACAATCCATCTAAGCCGAATATGTAGCCGCTAGTTGTCAGAGTCGATTTTTGTGGATGGTGTCCACTCTAAGGATTTTGGGTTGGCTTTTGATAGTGTTCCTCTTTATGTGATAACACTGCGATTAACATTGCTAAAAACCCTGTGCAACACTCTAGGACCAAGCACATAGACATTCGCTATCACTTTCTTAGAGATCATGTCGAGAAGGGTGATATTGTGTCGCATTTCGTGGAGTCCGAGGCTCAGCTTGGTCGATATCCTCACCAAGCCTTTAGATCCAACTAGGTTTGCCACCTTGAGAAGTGAGTTAGGGTAATTTATCCCTACGGTTTGGTTTGAGGGAGTTTGATCTTTCCGATCTTACCTTGTTCATTTGATCTTTTCTTGATCTTCTTTTGATCTTTTGATCTTTTAGGCTTTTAAGTTTGTGTGCATCTCATTGTTTCATACCGCATTCATATGAAAACCAAAAGATGCATTGTAATATGTTTTTCTCGCTTGTCTTTAAAATTGATGAAGCTTTGCTTATTACCCTTTTGAGCTTTTAGTATTTCAATTCTGCTCAATGCCATGTTTAGTTCTTTGACTTGTTAGAATTATCATGCTTTCACATGTGTAGCTAAGTTTTTGCTGAATGAGCTAGAACTTTAAGACAACTTGAACTAAAAAAACGCAATTTGTGAATGTTTTAGCTAGTTGCGCAATTAGTGCTCCTTTTGTGACATTGGCCCTGCCAAAATTAAGTGTGTTAGCTCTTGAATCTAGTATTGATCATTACTTGAGCTTCTTGTTCTTTTAAGAATCTAAATCGCTCTTGTGAACAAAAAAAGGAGGTCTCTTTGTGCGAAAAACTGATCTCACCAATTCTTTCTCATGAGACGGCTTGCCATTGCACTAGGCATGAACTCGGGGAGTTTTGGATGATCTAGACCATTCTTTAAGCTTTTTGTGCTTAAGATGGTCACGGCAAGGCTTGAGATCTAGCACGTGGATAAGAAAATGAATTATCAAATGGGTAGAAGCTTAGGAAGAGTTTGTGGATGGCTCCTAGTCCAGGATCTTCTTCACTAAGATATACCTTTCATCAACTTCAATATTCCTTTGCAAATGAAAATCTGTTGAAAAATGGGCGTTTGAGACAATTTGAGCAAAATGATTCAATTCGTGACTTGTTTGTCTCTTAATGTGGTCATTGTTAGCGTCTTGGTCTCACATTGACATTTTGACATGGCCAGTATCATCTTAGGATCCCTGTTGATGGACTTGCTAGATTTGAAGCGTTGCTTAAAATGCTAAAATTTATTGCTTTACTTTGAGCCTTCCTGCTTTAGCTTTGTTATATATGTCTTATCATGATCTTGCTAGCGCATTCAAGCTGATATGGTGTTTATGCAAAATTTGAGATGCTAGCTTGTTCCTTTGGGTAATCTCCAAAGCTTCTTGTAATCCAAAATTGAAAAATACAAAAATATGAAGCCACTTCATTACATTTCATGCATGCTCCTTCTTATGTTTTTTTTTCCTCGTTCTGCATTTCTTATCTCTGGATGAGAGGAAGGCGTGATTCCTTGATGACTCCATTGTCAAAGGGGGAGAAGATATTTCAAGATGTGTAAAAGGGAAAAGTATTAAAAAGAGGGAGAAAATTGGAGATTCTGAAATTTGAGGATCATAGTGAGGGGGAGTTTCTTATTTGCATCTTATTTGCATTCTTATGGTTTTATTGCTCTTTCTGAACTTGAATTGCAATTCTTGATCCTCACCATGATCAAAGGTCATTTCGAACAATTGTTCTTTCATATGGACCTTAAGTGAGATTTTTAACTCTTCTTTGGAAATTGAAGCTTTCTTGCTTTCTTTTGCCTTATCTCACTTGCCGATGCTATTCTGAAGCCAGCTTGGTTATTTCCTTTGCTTTTTCTTGCATATGGACCAAGTTGTGCCTTTGCGCGAAAACGTTGAGTTTTTTACTTTTCAAACCTCAAAACTTGCATTTGTTGGGAATTGCCAATGTGATCATCAAGGGGGAGATTGTGGATATCATGGGGATATGCTCATGATCTTAGGATGATGTGTCAATTGGCAATGACGTTGAAGGTTTGCGGAAACACGAGTTTTCGGCAAAGTTCAGTTTCTGTCAGGTCTCAGGCGGTCAGACCGGCCCTGGTGGCGGTCAGACCGCCCATGCCTCGGGTGTTCTGTGCTGGCGGTCTGACCGCCGGTCGTGATCCGACCGATTTGGTAGCGGTCTGACCGGCGTCTGTTGAGCGGTCGGACCGGTAAGTTGAGTGACTTTGGAGTTTGAGGCTGGGCCAAAAATAGAGGGTGTAGGCAAGTGAGGAGATTCTACTACACTTGGTCCCATAATTTTTGGAGCTTCCAGTCAAAAGTTCTATTCGTTTTAAATTTCCAGAGAGGTTGCGGATTTCAGCGTTGAAATTTCGCTAAGTCCTTTGTGGCGGTCCGACCGCCTTCATTATGCGGTCGGACCGGCGGTGGGCCGACCGCCGGCCAAAGGTGTCCGACCGTTTTCACTTAAGTCGCCGCCGCGTGGCGCGCGATGATTGCTTGTTAGTTCAAGTTCGTGGATTTCATGGCATATGTGTTGCATGATGCATGTTTTGACTAACGTGGGTCAAGGTGTGAAGAACTTGTTCCAATTCGATTTGCTTGTCTATTGTTGTGCAGGTTGCTTGGTGGTCAACGACGGTCAACGGCGAGGATGATCGGACTAGGCTTGAGAGCCGAGGTTCAAAACGATCGACGATGCCAGTGAAGTCATTGACTCAAGCATGGTGCAAGATGGACAAAGGTGACCGAACGCGCAGTTCGGTGCGACCGTTGAATCAAGTGGCGCGGGGGTCGGTGCAAGTGCCATGGTGCTTTCGGTGGGAGCCGGATGGGAGAGACTTGCCAACATGATGAGAGCCGTTGGATCAACCTACACGTGGCGAGCAGCGAGTGCCGCACAACTGACACGGCGCTTAAAAGGCGTGCGTGTGTCACCTGCTTGTTTTGGGCCTTAACGGGAGCCCATTAGGGAGACTCTATTAGAAACCCTAAGCCTCCACTATAAATAGAGGAGGGAGGTGGCTGCACCTTCTCTTCCCCGATCTTTTCATTGTTTTGAAACCCTAATTTGCTTAGGGAGAGGAAGAGCGGAGGTTAGGGTTTTAGAGAGTTGGATTTGATTTCGTGCTCATGTATTGAGTCTTTGTCATCCATTGATGGAGTGGCTGTAAACCAGATCAAATTAATCCAAAGAAAGTTTCTTCAAAAGTGAGTTCATGTGCTTTCTTTCTCTCTTTTGATGAATTGAGTCTTTGTTTGATCCGCGAGTTATTGCTTAGTTTCTTGACGTGATTTAGCTTGCTTTGACGTGTGAGAATACATCTAGGATCATCAAGATCATCAATCATCCACGCAAGTCTTAAGATCATATTTTCGCTTTTGACTTCGGTTTTGACCTAACTTCGCTCAAACGGTAAAAGGTCTGAACCTGAACAAGAATTATCACAATTGTTGCTTGGAATAGGTTCCTGACATCCTTAGGAAGTTGTGTGTCAAGTTTCACGAAGTTTGGACGCACGAATCAAAAGTTTGATCAATTTGCGCGCTCGTTTGTCCGCTGATTTATCGTTCATCGAACGAGGTCCGACCTCCGTGAATCGTCCGACCGCCGAGGTAGCGGTTCGACCACTTGGATCAGTCTGACCGCCCCCGTGAGAGGTCAGACCGCCCGAGCCTCTGTGTTTTGGTTTTGTGTTGATTTTACTTTGAGGTTTTGAGTTGGTTCAATACAAGTCTTCCGCTGTGCATGATTGATTGATCTTCATAGCTTTCATAGCTATTGGAGTGAGATTCGTATTGAATTGATTTTGGGAGAAAAAGAGATCGTGCTCCTATTCACCCCTCCTCTAGTCGCCTTTTCGGTCCAACAAAATCTTAACGACAATTCCCACACAAGTAAATCTTAACGACAGTTTGCACACAAGTAAATCTTAACGATAATTTGCACACAAGAAAAAAATTAAAAAAAGGAAAATGAAGCAGGCAGCTGGAGGAGGTCAGGGCAGCAGCACTGAGGAAGGAGGAGGCCAGTCGGGGCGGCGACCGGAGGAGGTCGGTCGGGGTGAGAGGGGTGCGGGTGGGGAATGAGGTGAGACTGGTAGGTTTGGGATTTTATACGCGGTATGAGTGGAGTAATTATCTTCAACTCTAGTGGTAAAGTCGGAACCCCAACCCGTCGAAGCCGTGAGAAATTGCCCCAGACCGACTTCCCCACGTTAAAGACGACTTCCGGTATTTTCAAAAGCGGCTACTGAAAACCGTCTGTTTGGAACCACTTCTGGCTTTTTCTAGGAAAAAACCAGAGCCGAAGTCGTGCTGAACAGGCCCTTGGACTGACAGGTGAGCCCCGAGTGAGTCTATAGTGGAGCCCGTGCGCCGGTCCCTCAGGTTCGGAGCGAATCCTCTCTTGCTCGGGTTCTTGCGCGGACTAATCTTATTGATTGGTTGAGAAATTTGTATGAATGCCGATGCAAGAACTCTTCTTTTATGCAGTTTAGTTCTTACTAGGAACTAACCCGCGCCGACCGGCGCGGAAGTTTGGAAGGATTTTAGGCGCGTATAGTGTTCTGCATAAGTTTCTGAAAGTGAATAGATGCAGCGAAATTAGAACGTGCTATTTTTTGCTATGTTCCTATACATGGTGGCTGAATATGGAATGCAAGCTATAGAGAATCGATGACATGAAAATGACATGCGAAACTCTGGAGCGTTGGCTAATAGAGATGTAATTAGAGCAGTTTTGGTTGAACGGAAATATATTGGAAAAGGATGAACGGTATGTATATATCGGAGCAGACATACAGTTGATACAATTGGAAGGAATATCTTAAGTAGATAACATAGTAGATCTGTTCAGGTTATGATATAAAGTGCAAGGATTAGGTCGTCGATCGTTTCTG
The DNA here is from genome assembly GCA_036346255.1 of Ampelocalamus luodianensis. Taxonomy (NCBI): domain Eukaryota; kingdom Viridiplantae; phylum Streptophyta; class Magnoliopsida; order Poales; family Poaceae; genus Ampelocalamus; species Ampelocalamus luodianensis. The sequence goes on from CM070638.1 coordinate 15,335,254, forward strand.
ACATCGAGATATTAACATAACAAAATTAATACTATATAGTAACTGAAAGCAGTACTAACGGAGCATTAATACAAAATTTTGTGGCTTTCTCTGTCGAAGCAGCGAATGCGCCGACTGTTGATGTAGTCGGATGTATGAATGGAGGTAGGGCGATATACCTGAGACATACCTGAGGCAAAATAGACGCAGTGGGCGGCCTTTGTCTTTTTAGCGGGTGGATCAAGCGTAGAATGGTGTGGTGGCGACGCAGATTTGTTTAGTAAATGTAGTTGCAGTGTTATGTTGTAGGAAAGAAGACGAAGCAATCATCTGAATATGTGATAATAGATGTAACATAATGTATTACGACAATCTACCTTTTAGCTTGAATGGTCTGTAGAGGGTCCTTAGCTGGCATGACAACCCTTTTAGGGTCAGACTCTTGAATCTCTTCTTCTGCATAGGAGATCTGCGTGTAGCTGTTAGGGAGGAGAAAAAACAATAAATTGATGTACGAAAGATGGTGTTTAAAAAAACTGCTAGTCGTGAATTTGAAAGAGATTTAAATGTAAAATACATGTTTTTTGTTTCTACTGGAAGAGGAGGGTTTTCTTTTTTGTTGTCTGTGCAGGAGGAAAATTAGTTGATGGTGAGGTATTGTATAGGGGGAAGAAACCGGCTGTAAGATGAGGAATGGTAGCAGAAAAGAGGTACTGTTCTATGAAAGAGAAGTAAAGGAGTTTACTAAGGCATGTCATGTGTGTAATGGCATGGTTAAGTAAGAACAGTAGGATGCATAGAAACTATGGGTGTTCTGGTGAATGATGTTGCTTTGGGTAGCGTGTATTTCTAATTGGGGTTGTTATGTAAAACCTTCGTACATACCTTTGCATCCATGGTGTGTTTCGTAGATGTGTAATCAGTGAATAAGGTTCTGCGAAGAGAGTGTAATAGAGGAGTGTTCTCTGGCTGCATTGGACAATATATAGTAATAGTGGTAGAGAGAGCAAAAGAGTGTTGTTAAAAACATTCAATACACAGTTAGAGATATAAGATGGTAGATTAGATAGTAGGTACCTTGAGGAAGCGTTTGATGCAGTCTTATTTTTTTCAGTGGAGATCGGTGTAGGCTGTGGATGATCGTCATGGAGCTGGTATGGTGTTGGAGAGTAAATTATTTATGTTACAGGAAATGAGTAAATAGGGAGAAACATATTAGTTGCTAGCAGCACAGAGCACTGAAAATCAGGCAGTGATGGTAAAGTCTTGGAAAGTAGATAAGTAGTATTAAATGAGGGAGCGGTGTTTGATGGTTTATCGGGATGGTAGCAGCGCTAACAGCCATAGCGCTTGAAATGCTGATAACAGAAAGAAACCATTAAAACAAATGTGCACAGACACGACGTGGTAAGTAAGCACTAACAGTAAGGAGGAATATATTATTGTGTAGTTGGTCAGTCTCATGGTGGAGCTAAAGATATAGGTGTTTCTTGCAGATGCAGAAGCGATTTCATTAGAAATTAATGGGTACTATAAATACTTAGATATGGATTATATGATAGAGACAGTTGGAATGTAAACTGAATAAAGAGGAATCCAAAGATATTGATGTGGATAATATATGTAATGAGAGTATGCAGGGGCATTTTTAAAGTGACAATATAGCTTATGGGATTCATGACAGAGCGCGAAAGCGAAAAAAACAAAACGTATCCGAGCAATTTCTGCAATTGGTAAAAGCATATATTAGCTATCATATAAATAGGAAAGCTGAAAATGAAGTACATGAAGTATTTATTTTATAAATGAAAAATCCTAAAATACTTGTAACGTCCGTTTTTCTTCGCCCCTTTTCCCCCCTTCTTCGGGTCAACCCCGCCGCCCCCATCTCCCCCGTCAACCCCTGCCCGACCCCCTCGCCGTCCCGTCGCGGCGTCCTCGCCGTCCTCGCCGACCAGTGCCCTCCCGCACGCCGTCGAGCCGCCATCATCACCCGGTGCCGCACGCCCGCCCGGACCCCCCATCCCCGAGCCTCCTCGCTCCTCCTCCGCCAGCTATAAAAGCCCGAGCCTCCCCTTCCTCTCCCCCCTTCTAGAACCCGAGAGGAAGTAGAGAAGAAGAAAAGGAGAGGAAGAAGAAAGCCGAGGGCTTACCTCGTCGTCTTCGCCATTGGTGAGCACGCCGCCGCCCTCATCTCCCCCCTCCCGTGCGCCGCGCCTCCCCGTCGTCGTCGCTATCTCCCTCGCGCTGCCGTCGTGAGCCCCGAGATCCTCCTCCTCGCGTCGCCGCCTCCTTCCCCCCCCGTCGCGCCGCCTCCTCCCCCGCTCGCGCCGCTTCCTCTCCCTCTCCGCCGAGCGGCTATGCCCCTTCGGCCTTTAGGGCAGCACTCGCTGGCCACGCCCGCCCAGGGGCGCGCCTCACGCCAGCAGCGCGATTTGCCGTGCGCGTGGGCCGGGCCGCATCTTCTCCTTGGGCCGCCGGCAATTTCTTCTTTTTGGTTGATTTTCTTTTTCCTTTTTCTATTTTAATTTAAAAGTAAGACTTCAAATATGTATATCTTCCCCATTTCAACTCCAAAAATTGTAAAATAAATTTCTAAAAATTTGTTAAATCAAGATCTTGCTAATGGCATAGGTCTTGTTCAATTTGAAGTTCATTTGTGTATTCTTGTGTATTTAATTGCTCTTGTTGCTTGTCGTTTATTTTGCCGGTACTTTGCCCGTGTAGAGTTTGAAGACGCCGGAGACCTCCACGTCGATCAAGGACAAGACTACCCAGACTCTCTCCCCTACAACCAAGGCGAGTCAATATTTTGATCATATTGAGCCTACATTTTATGCAAATTATGTTCTTTTAAAATAGAAAATTTGCATGCTTTAATTCCTTAATCAAACATATGTTAAAGCTTAAGGTAGTTAATACCCATTTGATGATTAACTAATTATTATGTCATCCTTGACAACTTGAATCCCTTAATTCTTGTCATCCTAGTAATTATATGCTAATACTAGCTATAGGTTGTACTTAAGCGACATGCTAAATTTGCTTAAGTACCGGGACATTAAAATGTCCTAATCATCATCTTTTCAAACATAAAATGATTTCGACAGTCATTGCGGGTAAATGACTGAGATGGTTGAATTGTTGTATTTTACTTCTCAAAAACCCTAAACTGCTAATACCCCGTCTGGGCGGATGGTAAGGTGGTGGGTGCGGATGGAGCACAAGAATGGCGGGAATGTGGTTGAACTGTCCAGACAACCCTAAGGACTTAATCTTGTCACGACCTCCTGTGTATAATAAGTACAACCACAAGTCTGCAACAAACCGCGGCTTGGCTTAGTATATTTATCAAATCTTGAAAATCATCTCACTGGAGGGATAAAGGGGAACAAGCTCTGGGTATGTTGGGCTTGAAGGGACACCGAGTCAAGGGTGAAGTTCGCCAGTCGCTGAGGTGGACATCCCGTGCAATGTATGGGCGTAACCCCATATGGGTGAGACGATGGAAAGGGCGAGATATTTAGAAAGGTCATTATGACAACCTCTCGACTACACGACTACGGAATCGTGTAGGGCAATGAGTTAATTGTCTCTTGTGGGTACAGTGTACAATCTCTGCAGAGTTACAAACTATTTAAACAGCCGTGCCTACGGTCAAAGGCGGACATGGGAACTTAACATGAGTTAGTTCTATTTAAAAAATCCTTTGTGGGTGGTATGAAAAATGTGGTGGGCTCACCTAGCCCTGAGATTGGTTTTTCCTGGGTCTTTGTACGTAGTGTTGTTTAGTGGTGGATGTAACCACGATCAAAGTAAGCATGAAGGTGGAGGTAACCTTTGTTGATACAAATATTGCACAATTACTCTCTTTAACTAAACTGCAATTTATTAAAACTGCTAAGTGCTAGGAATTTGTACTTATGGTATTTGAAAGTATTGCTTTCGCAAATAAAAGAATCGAGCCATCCTTGTAAGCCTTGCATGTATATTATTGCATTGTGTATTGGCTCGCGAGCACGGAAGTTGTGCTCATTCTCGCTCTCCCTCAAACCCTTCAGATGACGTGGACGAAGGAGACTATGCTTACTACGAGGATCCAGAAGTCGATGGGTAAGGAAACGATGAGGAGTAGTCTAGGATCTGTAGTCTGGGCCTCGTCACAGTCTAAGTGGACTCGTTGGTACTTGCGTACAACCGATATTATCTGGATCCTTGGTTAATATCAGTCGTACCCAGGTTGCCCCAGTCGCTTGCCTGTGAAGAGATGAGCTCTACCTTTTTGCTTCCGCTATCGTATTCGGTGTTCTGTATTGTAATCAATTTGGCCTGATCGGCCCCTTTTGTAAAACTCGATCACTACTACAAAAATGATTTGTAGCAACACCACCTTTTTCACGCAGGGGCGGCTCACTTACTGCGCCCCTACGATGGTCGAGCTCGGCCCACTATACCAACCGCCTCTACAAATGGTTCCAGAGAGGCGGCCGGTATCACCAACCGCCTACAAATGGTTAGATTTGTAGGCTAGGCGGAAATACCACCGCCCCTCATCGCTTGATTTGTAGAGGCGGCTGTCCCAGCCCCTCATCGGTTCATTTGTAGAGGGGTGGATAACCACCGCCTACAAATCGACCAAGATATAGTGCCCAGCCCCTTCTTCCTCCTCGAGTGCACAAAGCAACCCGAGAGAGAGGAAGGAAGGGAGGCCTGGGCACCTCCCAAAATTGCTATTTTGAGGGGGAAGGTTTTGAGTTAAATTCCTTTGGTGGAGAGGTTGTTGGAGGTAAGAAAATGGTTTTCATACATCTTTTTGAAGTTTTAATGGTGGGTTATTGCTTAATTAGAGTTTTGATTTTCTCTCTTCTATGGTGTTTGAGTAATTTATGGAGCAAATGAGGCTAAAATTTTGAATATGCTAGGCTAATTAGTTATGGGAATAATGTCATACCCTTATTTAGTCATTATTCCTTGATTTTAGTGGACTATTAATTAGTTTTATGGATGTTTGAGCTACATCTAGATCTAGATACCTAGAACTAGGGTTTGTTTTTTTTTACTAATTACATTGTTATTAATTTAGTGGAATATATTTACAATTGCTATTTACATTGCACCATACATTTAGAATTATTAATCGAATTTAGAATATCCTTCCATAAAATTCCTATGTATATTTTTTGAAGTAATAATTAATTTGTGAAGTATTAATTAGTCCTATTAATTTTATCTTTGTTTTCTATATTGAAATAAAGATGGACGACAGAACTCTTGGATGTATGGTAAACAAAGGTGGAGCCAAGTTTCCGTGATGAAGTGGATAAATTTCTTCAAGCCGCAGAGAGCCATGCAATGTTGAGCAATAATAGTGGTGAAATTCTTTGTCCGTGTAGCGATTGAAGAACTATCTCGCATGGAAAGATGTGACTATCATTAGATCACACTTGATTATGCGAGGATTTGTTAAAGACTACACGTTTGGAATCATCATGGTGAAGCGTTATTAACAACGTTGATCCGTAAGAAGACGACGACGATTACCTAGATTGCATGGACCAATATGTAGCTGAATATGATGCGAAATAGACCGTGAAGAAGAAGGTAGTGGTGGTCATAACGACGGCCGGTGGCAATGATGGCGGAGGACGTGTCGGGGATGAAGATGATGGTGATTATTTGGAGGAAATGCTTGGGCCATTGGACCGTAGATTTTACTAAAGAGCCCGAAAGGTCTAAAAATTTGGAAAGGGTTAAAAAGCCTCGAAGGAGACTTTGTATGGTGTTGAAAAGGGTTGTCCGACCACAATCGGACGGTGCTACGTTTGTGCTTGAGCTACTCATCCGAAGGCTAAGTACAATTTGGTCGATCAGAGTTTCAATGATCCGCTCGCTCTGTCTTGGTTGCCGCCACACCAAACTCGCCTCCCGCCAACACATACGGCGAAGAAGGTTATAAGTCCATTGACAATGGGGTTGAAAAAATCCATGCATGCCCGAACCATTGTATCCTTTACCGTGGCGATACGCTTCAAGTCACTAGATAAATGCCCCAGTGTGGCACTAGTCGTTACAAGAACAATGACCTTTACAACGGGAAGAAGCTCCACGTGGAAGAAGAGGAAGAAAGGTGGGAAAAGGTGGTACAAGATTCTCAACCCAAAGAGGACACTCCATTAGGCATCGATGCAAAGCGAGAGAAGAATCCCTGCCTTGGTAATGTGGTACCTACCGTCGATCGTTTGAGGCGTATGCTCCTAAACCCTAAGGAAGCTTCACTCATGACATGGTGGGATGATGAACGCAAGGTGGGTGATGGTAAGATTGGACACCCTACGATGCTACCAAAGGGCAACGCTTTGATGCGAAATACCATGAATTTAGCAAAGACCCAAGGAATGTACGGTTTGGCCTTAGCACGATGGAATGAATCCTTCAATGAGAGAACTAATGAGCATAGTACATGGCCAGTGATCTTAACCATGTACAACATCCCAACGTGGTTGTGTCAGAAGAGAAAATATCTTCTCCTCACTATTCTCATTCAAGGTCCCAAACAACTAGGCATTGATATAGATGTGTTCCTCGAGCCTTTGATGCAAGAAATGGAGAGTCTATGGCGGTATGGAGAGCCGATGTACGACGCCTTCAGAAAGGAGGACTTCATATGTAGAGCCATTATCTTTGTCACTACCAATGATTACCCTGCGGTGTTGTAACATCCCAATTTTCAGAGCTTGAAAAAAAATCTTTTAATAGTTAGTAGGGAGAAAATTCACCATTTGGATTTTATTTGAATTAATTCAAAAAGCTTAATATTGGACTTTATAATCAAAAACATTTAATGTGAATAATCCCAACCTGAACATTAACCAAAACTATTTTATTTGGGGTCTATGTGCTCAGATATATTTTCTAGATTTTTCTAGAATTTTTCTGAGTTCATTTGCTATTTTCTATTGCCCATTTGAATTTCTGGTATTTTCTAAATTAGAAAACCTATTTAAAATCTCAGAAATAGTCTCGGTCGAATTTCCGCCTCCGCCCATTCCCTTCATTTGTTCGCCCATCTCTCCAACCCGCCCACTGTGCATGCAGGCTGCGCCTCTCCACCATCGACGTGCGGGCCCCGCGACGCCGCTTCGCCCGCGCCGGCTTCATCTTCGCGCACGCCGCGCCCGCCGCTATGTTTCCGAGCTCCAAGTCCGTGCAAGAACGCATCCTTTCCAACTAAACCCCTTATAGAAAACGTGCCAAATCCTATCCCCATCTCAACCGCACCTATTGCCAGAAATCATATCCCGAACCGTTCAAAATCGAAATCCATCTCGTGGCGTTTCGACTCTTTTAGGGTTTTCACCGCCGCACGCCACCAGAGCCCTCCCGACCACCTATAAAAGGCCCCGAGGATCGCTCTCCCCGCATCGAAACCCCAAACCCCGTAACCCGAGAGCCTCGCGCGCCGCCCCCGCGATTCTAGGGTTTTCACCCGCAGTACTCGGTGAGCTCTTCCGCCGCCGCAGCGCCGAGCCCGCCGATCGCATCACCAGCATCGCACGAGCATAAGCAATCTCCTGGTGCCATCCACTTCGCCGTTGCTGCCTCGAGCTCGCCGCCGGCCACTCCTGAGCCCCTCCGCCGCTCGTGAGTGCATCCCGCCGCTTTAACGAGGGCTACCTTCGTACCACCGGCCCGCCGGAAGCGCCGATCGCCGCTGTCGGGTCGTCGAGCATCGCCGCCGTCGGGCTGACTCGCTGCTCGCGTGTCACACCACCTCGGCCGTGCGTGCGTGGCGCCTACGTGGATGCCCACGTGGGTGCACACGCGTGCAACCCACCGGACTCGAAGTCCGAGGCTCGGTGGACCTAGTCCACGTGAGTTTAGCCTCCGACATGTGGGTCCCACATGTCGAGATTTCTTTATTATTTCTTTCCGAAATCTCACGACGCCACCACGCATTAAATCTGATTTTCCTTTAGGAAAATAATTCGGTAAATTCGTAAAATCTGATTTTCAGCATTTTATGTAATTTCAAACTTCCAAAGCTCATAACTTTTGCATCCTAACTCCGATTGAGCCCATTCAAATTTCTAAATTTGTCTAAATTCAAGATCTATTTATCTGAGATTTTTATTTAATTTTTGGAGCTTGTTTTGCCTCTGTTATTTATATGATTTGTTTGTTTTTTGTTTCGGTTGCGAGTAGACGTCGATTCGTCGGGGAATTTTGTGGAAGAAGGAGCACCCCAATTTCAAGACCAGTACATAGACCTTTTCCAAGGCAAGTCATACCTTTGATCATCTTGAACCCAGTTTTCAAATCACTTTGTGTTAAATTATTGCATTCTACTTTAATTATTTATTTAAATGCTTTGGGCATAGTTATTATCCAAATTGTTATCACATCTTGGCCTTGTATGTCATAATTCCTTGTCACCCTAGATTGGTTATTAGTTGGTAATATTATAGCACCAACGTGGGTTGGTTAGATGCGAGTACAATTGCTTAGCCATGCTACGAGTCTTACATCTCATGAAAGTTGCAAATATGAACTATGACTAAGTGACTATGGAACTTCGTGTAAAACTGTGTGCTATGTGTTGTTACTTCGTGATGGCATGTGTTGCACTAAAACCAACGGGTGGTAAAGGATTTAGACTCGAGGCAAGTGGTGGAGACCGTGTGACATGGTGGTCTATGTGATGGGAATGATGGTCTTTGTGACTTAGTTAGAAAATGGAAGTCTTGCCTTGGTCAATTAAGGACTTAACTTTGTGCGCCATTGAATCGAGCCTTATCAGACGACCACATGCCCGGTATGGGACGGGCCTAACTTAGTAAGTTATGGATTCTCGGCATTGATGTTCGTGGATAGGTTAGGCTGTGTGACAGGTGGAGGTGTGACTACTTGGTGGTTGCATCGCGACGATTCGCCTTCCCGTCCAGCGGTGTGTGTTATACCAATTCTATGTGAGTGGTATAGCGGTTTGTAAGCACACCGGGAATGTCAATGTTTGAGATGAAGTTTCGAACTGCTTTTATTACGATTGGTGCTTGCTACACTAGTTGTATCTTGTGGGTAAAGTGTACAACCTCTGCAGAGTGTTAATTAATCTATTCGAATAGCGCGCCCATGATCATGGACATGCTCGGGATTTCACACGAGGGGTAGTTTTCATAAAAGGTGGGAATGGGGCTGTGTGACCTTAATCATATGGCTATGTGAAATAATCATTTAGCTGTGTCTTTGTGGAAACAATCTAAATTAATATTGTCTATTTGTTTTAAATTATGCTTTTAATCTATTATTCAGATTCAATTGCAAATGTTGCTTTTATGCAAAAGAACCACTAAGCCATTTTCTTTGGAATAAGCTCGCATCTATACATTGCATTCGTGGTATGATTTGCGAGTAGTACTGCTTGTGTACTCACGCTTGTTGTAAAACTTGCGCCCAAACCTGCGTAAGAGGAGGAGTCTACGCCGCTTTTGAGGAGGAGTTCGTTGAGGGCTGATCGTTCGTCAAGGTCCGGATCCCATCGGTTGCTGTGGTGAATTGGTGGGATCTACGCCGAGTTTTCCGTTCACGCCGCTTTATTTATCATAGCCTGCGTGGCTTAATAAGTGTAAACTCGACCATAAGGTCAAAACCCTTATTTGTTATTCAAATTAATCGCTTACTTTATTTATCGCTTGTGTGGATCGATATTTACCGTGTTAACCTCTGTGTGCACTAGCGTGATCTCGACTAATGCAAGATACACAGGGTTCCGTAATCGTAATCGGGTCCCGGCTGCAGGTGGTATCGAGCCATACCGACCGTAGGTCTTGACCTTAGATAGATTGGCCGCCTTTAGAGTGTCCAAATTATTTTCTAAAGGAAAATTAACTTGCAAAGTTAATTGATTGCTTAACTCTTCTCATGTCTCTCTCGCCTCAACTTTTGCTATAATCTCTTCTCTCCCGCTGTTTTAAAGTTGCTCTTACCTGTTCGTCTGCCTTGACAGATGCCTCGTCTTCGAGCTATGGTGAGCGACCGAGGATACGCCGCTGAGCTTTGGAAGTTGCTACAAGTTCGGAGGTTTTGATCGTCCGTGACGCCAGCAACAACCGGGCGGTAAATGGACGTAACCGTGGAGTGATCTGTCGCCGACAATCCCACGCCAGAGGAACGACAAGGCAAGCCAACCTTCGCACGTCTCGTGAGGAAGATCACTTGGTGGAAGGTATCCGAGTCGCCGCTTGACCATGCTGCGTATTCGCAACATCTACGCACGGAGCTTGAGACACCGTCTTCGTTACCACCCCGTAGCCGCGGTGTGGACTTGCCCGACACGCTACCCGCCCACGTAAGGAGAGAGCAACGCTTCTGATGGTGCACCTCGCACGCTTGTGGCCGCCAGAGGAAGCTTTGGAGAGAACCATCACGGAGCCGATCATGTCTATGAAGCCTTGCAGAGCTCAAGAGAAGGTCGCCACTCGCAAGAGATCCTCTATGACCAAGTCCGCTAAGAAGAGGAAGACCCGAGGAGGATTACAAGAAGATCCGGAGGAAGACCAGTTGAGCTCAAGAAGATGCAGAGCCGAGGAGCGGCGGGCGGCTTGCACCGGAACGCCTGCTCGCCGCACCGCCTGTGGCATCGTGATCGCTTGCCAAGATGCCAGCTCACTTCCGAGTCTACAGCCGTCAGGAGCGTCGCCGCGTTGTGGAGGCTTCCTCGAGTAGTGGTCGTAGTCTCGCTTTTTCAAAGCTTAGCGATTTCGCTTTAGTGAGTCGCCCTTTAGGCGGTAGTTTTGTGTGCTTAGGTCGTTGTTTCTTTTTGTGTGCGAGTATGAGCTGCAAGGGCCCTTAGGCATTTGTTGCCGCCATACTAAGACCCTAATTAATAAATATTTCATTTGAGTTTCTTGATCTGTGTTTTGTTGGGTTTAACCAACCCCCTGCTTAGTTCTCAACTTATCTTGTGCTTGCTACCTTATCTAACCCATGGAGCTTAGCGGATGGTTCAAACTCGTCGATCGTACGCTAGTGGTTCCGTACTCAAAGACCGAGAAGCAATGAGCAACCACCACGAGGAGCGCATCGCCACAAGCACCCCCAATTGACTTGCAAAACTTTGGAGCTTTCATGGCGGCATGCATCACCGATGAACACTATGATGACTCGGATGCAAGCTATGAATAACCGTGCCAACAACAACAACAACAATCAACGATGGAGCCCAGTACCGCTCATGGTCACCATGGACCATCCAAACTTGCGGGATTTATGAGGACTCGCCCACCAACCTTTTCGGGCACGTCTCCAAAGTGGAAGCGGATGATTGGCTCGAGTTATCGAAGGAAGCCGCTGATCACCCAAGTCAACGATCGTGAAAAGGTTCAGATATGCCACTCACCGATGGAAGGCACCGCCTTTGAATGGTGGGAGAACTTCGTGCCGCCCATGAGACGCCACAGATATCACCGGAGGAATTTTCGCAAGATTCCGCCAAGATCATGTGCCGAAGGCATTATCGATCCAAGAAGGATGAGTTCCGCTCTCAAGCAAGGAGCTATGTCGTTGTCCGACTACCTCAACAAGTTTTCAACTAGCTTGCTACGCAGCGAAGATGTAGCCACGGACAAGGCTCGCGAGTCGCTTTTGAAGGACTAAACACTGGACTACAAGTCAGTTTGATCGCCCATACTTTTCCTGATTTCCAAGAGCTGGTCAACAAAGCCTTTGTTCTAGAGGACAAACGCAAGGAACTAGAGGATAACCGTAAACGCCGGATGGCTCAGCAAGGGAACCATCAATCACAGCAGAGCAAGAACAAGCACAAAGACAGCCAACGGTTTCCACCCCGCACTTGCTCAGAGCACCGCACCAACTTCAACACCCCCCGTGCTCGTAACTTTCGCAACCCCGCACCCACAACCCCAATCCAGGAAGCAACCAGCAGAACGCACCAAAGGTCCATTATGCCCGCTGTCGCCAGACATTTTGCCAACCGTGTCCGCAAAGGGAGCAATCACTCCAAGACGCTTCAACCTTGGAGCTACTCCATCCAAGACGCCAGACTGTGCATCAACCAAGGAGCTTTGCAAGTTGCGGTCAAGCGGAGCACCACGATCGTGATCGAGGTCCGGTCAACCACGCCACTGAAGGAGCCCAGAATCACCGGACGTCGATCTTGGGTAAGTTTCGTTAACTCGATGCGCATCGCTTTTGTTTGATTCGAGCTTTGCATTCGCTTGTTTCGGAATATTTGCAACCAAAAATAAATTGGAAGTTATGCAACTTAAGCATACTCGATAGTCCAATACCGGAGCGAGCTAAGTACTAGAGTGGGATGCTTAGGAGCTAAGTTACTCATAGCTGGAGTTGAGTTTCTAGCCAACCTAATTGTTCTAGACACCCAAACCCTAGATGTCATTCTTGGCATGGATTGGTTATCCAAGCACAAAGCCGTGCTAGATTGTGGCCGAAGAGCCGTAACAGTCGAGGATGCCAAAGGAAACAAGGTAGAGTTTCTAGCCACCTCGTTCAGGATGGACATTTGCTAGTAAACAGCTCAAGACCCTTTCCTTAGAAGAAGTGCCAGTCGTCAGTGAATACCCAGATGTGTTTCCAGAGGAGTTACCAGGAATGCCACCGGATCGTGACATCGAGTTTGTTATCGACCTAGTGCCAGGGACAGCACCAATTTCAAAGAGACCTTATCGGATGCCACCATGAATTGGTAGAGATGAAGAAGCGAGATAGAAGAACTTCTTGAGAAAGGTTTTGTGAGACCTAGTTCGCCGCCATGGGAGCGCCAGGTGTTGTTTGTCAAGAAGAAAGATGGAAGTATGAGGATGTGTATTGATTACCGTTCTCTCAACGGTTACCATCAAGAACAAGTACCCACTACCCTGATAGATGATCCGTTTGATCGATGAAAGGAGCCGAGTGTTCTCGAAGATCGACTGCGATCAAAGTTACCACCAACTAAAGATTTGTCCTAAGGATATACCAAAACCGCTTCTCAACACGGTATGAACATTATGAGTTCTTAGTCATGTCCTTTGGTCCGACTAATGCCCCCGCATACTTCATGAACATGATGAATAAAGTATTCATGGAATATTTGGACAAGTTCGTAGTTGTGTTCATTGATGATATTTTAGTGTACTCCAAGTCGGAGGAAGAACACACCGAGCATTTAAGGATAATATTGGAAAACTCCGAGAGCATCACCGTATGCCAAGTTCAGTAAGTGTGATTTTTGGAAGAAGGAAGTGGATTTCCGGGTCATGTAATGACAATGAGGAGTAGCATTGACCCTTGTAAGTTAAAGCAGCATACATTGGGAGCAGCCCAAGACCGTGACTCGATTCGCGAGCTTGGGAATGGCGAGTTATTACCGCTGTTTCATCGAAGGATTCTCATCGATTGCTAAGCCTCTTACGCAATTGTTGAAGAAGGAGAAAAGTTCACTTGGACTCACTGTGAGGAAAGTTTTCAAGAGTTGAAGAAGCGTTTGACTTCAGCCCAGTCTTGATTCTCACGATATTCGCAAGGATTTTGATATCTATTGTGATGCTTCGTCAAGGATTAGGATGCGCCCCGATGCAAGAAGGAAGAGTCATCGCTATGCGTCAAGACAGCTTGAGACCTCATGAGAGAATTACCCCACTCATGATCCGGAATTAGCCGTAGTGCATGCTTTAAAGATTTGGCATCATTACCTCATCAGTAATCGCCGTGAAGTCTACAGCATCATAAGAGTCTAAAGTATATCTTCACCACGATTTGAATATGAGACAGAGAAGATGGTTAGAACCGATCAAGGATTATAATCTTGGAATCCACTACCATCCCTAAAAGCCAACGTAGTCGCAGACGCTCTAAGTCGTAAGAGTTCTTGCAATGCTTTGGGAGTAAGGAAAATTGCCTAACTTTATGAAGAATTTCAGAGGCTAAAGCTAGAAGTTGTGTCCAAGGATTTGTAGCCAATTTGGAGGTGCAGTCTACCCGAGAAGCGATTCGTGAAGCACAACCAAAGGATCCCGTGTTGTCGAAATCAAGATCAAAATGGCGTATGGAAATTCAAAGATTTCACCAAGGATGATCAAGACATACTGGATTAATGGTCGATTCAGGTACCGGATATCGATGGCCCGAGACGATTAATCTTAAAGGAAGCCCATGACTCAAAGTATTCGATCCACCGAAGTACCAAGATGTACCAGATGTTAAGACTAAATTTTGGTGGCCAAATTTGAAATGAGAAGTCGCAGAGTTTGTTGCCTTGTGCGACACCGCCGTAAAGTAAAGCGAAACACCGTGAGACCGAGAGGTTTGCTGCAACCGCCGAAGATACCGTAATGGAAGTGGAAGAAATCGAATGGATTTTATCACCGGTTTACCCAAGACCCAATCGGTTACGATTCGATTTGGGTAATAGTCGATCGTCTAACCAAGGTCGCCCATTTCTGCTCCAAAACCACGCACTCGGAGATCGCCTTGCGAGTTGTACATGGCCGTAATTGTCGGTTTGCACGGTGCCCAAGAAGATAGTGTCGATCGAGGATCCCGCTTCACCTCGCGTTTTGGTAGAGTTTGCATGAAGCATTGGGTACCCATCCGAATTTGCATCGCGTATCATCCGCGCATGATGGACAGACTGAAAGAGTTAATCAGATATTGGAGGATATGCTGAGATCTTGTGCTCTAGCTAATGCTACCCGATGGGATAAAAGTTTACCGTATGCGAATTCTCATACAACAATAGTTATCAAGCTACCGCAAATGTCACCATTTGAAGCTTTGTATGGCCATGCCTGCCGAACCCGTTGAACCGGTCGTAAACAAACAACGATCGTTGTTCGCCCGACATCATTCAAGAAGCGGAAGAGCAAGTGGCCATGATCAGAGAAATATTGAAGATAGCTCAGTCCAGGCAGAAGAGCTATGCTGATAATCGTCGCCGTGATCTCAGTTTTGAACCCGAGGATTTCGTTTATCTTCGATGACCCCGCCGAGGTATCAAAGGTTTCATGCCAAAGGAAGCTTGCCCTAGGTATGTGGGTCCATTCAAGATTTTGGAACGTCAGGAGAAGTTGCTTATCGCTTGGGCTGCCGCATGATGCGTTAGAGTACATGATGTCTTTCATGTCTCACAGTTGAAGAAGTGCCTTCGTGTGCTAGAAGAGCAAGCCCCGCTAGAATCAATTGATCTAAAGGAGGATCTTACCTACAAAGAGCAGCCAGTCAGGATTTTGGATGTCGCGGAGCGCCTCACCGAGAGCAAGACTGCTTTGCTTTTGCAAGGTCCAATGGAGCAACCACTCGTATGAGAAGCAACGTGGGAACGTGAAGAAGAGCTGAAAGCCGAGTTTCCTAGCCTTTTCTCTAGCTAGCCTGAATCTCGGGGTCGAGATTCCTTTAAGGGGGGAGGTTTGTAACATCCCAATTTTTAGAGCTTGAAAAAAAATCTTTTAATAGTTAGTAGGGAGAAAATTCACCATTTGGATTTTATTTGAATTAATTCAAAAAGCTTAATATTGGACTTTATAATCAAAAACATTTAATGTGAATAATCCCAACCTGAACATTAACCAAAACTATTTTATTTGGGGTCTATGTGCTCAGATATATTTTCTAGATTTTTCTAGAATTTTTCTGAGTTCATTTGCTATTTTCTATTGCCCATTTGAATTTCGGTATTTTCTAAATTAGAAAACCTATTTAAAATCTCGAAATAGTCTCGGCCGAATTTCGCCTCGGCCCATTCCCTTCATGTGTTCGCCATCTCCCGCCAAATTGCTCGACCGCGCCGCCGCCTCACATCGACGTGCGGGCCCGCACGTCAGTCTTCGCCCGCGCCGGCCGTCTTCAAGACGCCGCGCGCGCCCGCCCGCCATGTTTCCGAGCTCCAAGCCCGTACGGCAACGCATCCTTTCCAACTAAACCCCTTATAGAAAACGTGCCAAATCCTATCCCCATCTCAACCGCACCTATTGCCTGTGAAATCATATCCCGAATCTGTTCAAAATCGAAATCCATCTCGTGGTCGCTTTCGACTCTTTAGGGTTTTCACCGCGACGCCACCGAGCCCTCCCGACCCTATAAAGGCCCCGAGGATCGCTCTCCCGCATCAAAACCCCAAACCCTAGAACCCGAGAGCCTGCGCGCCGCCCCCGCCGATTCTAGGGTTTTCACCCGCAGTACTCCGGTGAGCTCTTCGCGCCGTCGCAGTCGCCCGAGCCCGCCGACCGCATCACCAAAGATCGCACGAGCATAAGCAATCTCCTAGTGCCATCCACTTGCGGAAGCCGCCAATTGCCCCGTCCGACAAAACTCGTGACCCTTCGCCGCCTCCGCCTCGCCGCCACTCGAGCCCCTCCGCGCTCGTGAGTGCATCCTGCTTCGCTTTAACGAGGCTACCTTACGGTACCACCGGTCCCGCCGGGCGCCGCCGATCGCCGTTGTCGGGTCGTCGAGCATCGCCGCCGTCGGGCTGACTGGCGCTGCGTGTCACACCACCACCTCAGGCGTGCGTGGCGCCTACGTGGCGACGTGGGTGCACGCTGCAAACCCACCGGACCGAGTCGAGGCTCGGTGGACCTAGTCCACCGTGAGTTTAGCCTCCGACATGTGGGTCCCACATGTCAGAGATTTCTTTTTATTATTTCTTTTCCGGAAATCCTCGCTGACGTCAGCCTACGCATTAAATCTGATTTTCCTTTAGGAAAATAATTCGGTAAATTCGTAAAATCTGATTTTCAGCATTTTATGTAATTTCAAACTTCCAAAGCTCATAACTTTTGCATCCTAACTCCGATTGAGCCCATTCAAATTTCTAAATTTGTCTAAATTCAAGATCTATTTATCTGAGATTTTATTTAATTTTTGGAGCTTGTTTGCCTCTGTTATTTATATGATTTGTTTGTTTTTGTTTGGTTGCGAGTAGACGCGATTCGTTGGGAATTTTGTGGAAGAAGGAGCACCCCAATTTCAAGACCAGTACATAGACCTTTTCCAAGGCAAGTCATACCTTTGATCATCTTGAACCCAGTTTTCAAATCACTTTGTGTTAAATTATTGCATTCTACTTTAATTATTTATTTAAATGCTTTGGGCATAGTTATTATCCAAATTGTTATCACATCTTGGCCTTGTATGTCATAATTCCTTGTCACCCTAGATTGGTTATTAGTTGGTAATATTATAGCACCAACGTGGGTTGGTTAGATGCGAGTACAATTGCTTAGCCATGCTACGAGTCTTACATCTCATGAAAGTTGCAAATATGAACTATGACTAAGTGACTATGGAACTTCGTGTAAAACTGTGTGCTATGTGTTGTTACTTCGTGATGGCATGTGTTGCACTAAAACCAACTGGGTGGTAAAGGATTTAGACTGAGGCAAGTGGTGGAGACTGTGTGACATGGTGGTCTATGTGATGGGAATGATGGTCTTTGTGACTTAGTTAGAAAATGGAAGTCTTGCCTTGGTCAATTAAGGACTTAACTTTGTGCGCCATTGAACTGAGCCTCATCAGCATGCGACCACATGCCCGGTATGGGACGGGCCTAACTTAGTAAGTTATGGATTCTCGCATTGATGTTCGGTGGATAGGTTAGGTCAGTGACAGGTGGAGGTGTGACTACTTGGTGGTTGCATCGCGGGACGATTCGTCTTCCCCATCCAGTGTGTGTTATACCAATTCTATGTGGTGGTATAGCGGTTTGTAAGCACACCGGGAATGTCAATGTTTGAGATGAAGTTTCCGAACTGTTTTGTTACGATTGGTGCTTGCTACACTAGTTGTATCTTGTGGGTAAAGTGTACAACCTCTGCAGAGTGTTAATTAATCTATTCGAATAGCGCGTCATGTCATGGACATGCTCGGGGATTTCACACGAGGGGTAGTTTTCATAAAAGGTGGGAATGGGAGCTGTGTGACCTTAATCATATGGCTATGTGAAATAATCTGTTTAGCTGTGTGTCTTTGTGGAAACAACTGTTAAATTAATATTGTCTATTTGTTTTAAATTATGCTTTTAATCTATTATTCGTATTCAATTGCAAATGTTGCTTTTATGCAAAAGAACCACGGAAGCCATTTTCTTTGGAATAAGCCTGCATCTATACATTGCATTCTGTGGTATGATTTGCGAGTACAGTTGTGTACTCACGCTTGTTGTAAAACTTGCGCCCAAACCTACAGAAGAGGAGGAGTCTACGCCTGCTTTTGAGGAGGAGTTCGTTGAGGGCTGATCGTTCGTCAAGGTCTGGATCCCAGTCGGTTGCCTGTGGTGAATTGGTGGGATCTACGCTGAGTTTTCCGCTCCGCTCGCTTATTTATCGTTAGTTAGCTCGCGTGGCTTAATAAGTGTAAACTCGACTATAAGGTCAAAACCCTTATTTGTTATTCAAATTAATCGCTTACTTTATTTATCGCCAGTGGATCGATATTTACTGTGTTAACCCCTGGTGCACTAGCGTGATCCCGACTAGTGCAAGATACGAGGGTTCCGAATCGTAATTACGGGTCCCGACACGGCTTTGCTTTGTCCGACAGATCAAAGGGAAGACGGGATGCTTAGTATGCTTGGATGGTACTACATGGGTGTTCTGGATGCATCCAAGAAGACAGTTTACCTAAGGTACCGACGATTCTTAAAGACAACTCACAGATACCGCAGCAAGTTGTTCTTCAAATTTTATGACAACAAACCGAGACCTAATCCTCCGAGAGACGCCAAACGGGCAACATGTGTTCGAAATGGTGAAACACATACATGTCGATTTTGGAAAGAAGAATGCGGATGGGACAAAGAGAGATAGAAGCACACCTCCTGTCCCCTGTACCTTTAAGAAAAAGTCGATCTTCTTTAAGTATCGCTTTATTGGCCTGGACTTGGAGGTCCCCCATGCCATTGATTCTATGCACTTACAGAAGAATGTATTTGAGAGTCTCATTGCTACCTTGATGGACACGGGCAAGACAAAGGATGGTCTAAGATCACGGAAAGACATGGTGCAGCTAAATGTGAAGCCGAGCTTTCACCCGATACCTGTGGTAATGGAAAATACCTCCTACCCGCAGCTAGTTTCAACGACTACCTGCATGAGAGGAGGGCGATCTGCAATTTCTTGAGAGGGGTAAAAGTTCCCACTGGGTTTTCAGCCAACGTGAAGAGGCTAGTGTCAATGAAGGACCTGTCAATAACACGCTTCAAGGCTCACGATTGTCATGTGATGCTCACATTGTTCCTACCTATTGCAATCAGGGCTATAGAGCCAGAGTTCTTGAAAATGGCCATCACCCGCATGTGTTACTTCTTTTCGAAGATCTCACAGAAGACGATTGGTGAAAATGAGCTTCGTGACCTACATGAATTCGTGGTGGACACAA
Organism: Ampelocalamus luodianensis; assembly: GCA_036346255.1. Classification (NCBI taxonomy): domain Eukaryota; kingdom Viridiplantae; phylum Streptophyta; class Magnoliopsida; order Poales; family Poaceae; genus Ampelocalamus; species Ampelocalamus luodianensis. The sequence goes on from CM070638.1 coordinate 15,354,622, forward strand.
TAAACCAACTAGAGATGTGTTTACCTCCCGCTTTTTTTGATATAATGCCACATCTCATGATTCACATGGTTCATCGACATCTGCACCGGGCCCCGGCTACTTACATGAAATGTGGTCCTACGAACGGTTCATGTCGGTTCTTAACCGACACGTGCATAATCGAGCATGCCAGGGCTCCATGATAGAGGGTTACAATACCAAGAAGTCGCCGAGTGCTGTCAAGAGTACCTAAAAGTACAAAGAGGGATTGGTAAACTCGATTCTTGTCACAAGGGTAGGTCGATCGGGAAGGGCACCAAGGGAGAAAAGTCTTCATCGACAAGGATTTCAACGGTTAGTCGAGCTCATTATAGTGTCTTGCGCAGTACTGAATCGATGCAACCGTGCATTGATGAACACTTGGATGTCATTAGGGCGAGAGTAATGGCCGCTCGACGATTGGGTCATGAAACAAAGACAAGCATCGATTCACTACATGGTTGAAGGAGCAAAACCTACCGAATGGGAAACCGTAGATGATATTACCATCGGAAGGTTATCGGGGCCCATCGAGACAAGTGACATCATGGCAAGCTTACGACATCAATGGGTACACGTACTATACCAAATAAGAAGGATAGTAATTGTGTGAACCAAAATAGCGTGTTCAATAGAAGCCATCAACGGAATGGGCAAAAGACCCATACTTTGGCATCATAGATGATATATGGGAACTTGACTATGGAATGGGTATACAGATGGCCATGTTTAGATGTCGCTGGGTCAAACAACACCAAGTGAATGAGATCGGGTTCACAGTCGTGGACCTCGAGAATATCGGATACGCAGATGACCCTTGGGTGCTCGCTTCACGTGTCACACAAGTTTTATATTTACGTGACCCGAAAACTAACCTACCCCCAAAAAAGAAGACAAAGCATGTGGTTGCCTTCGGGAAACAAACTATTATCGGAGTAGACGGAGTGGATGATGTTGATGAGTACAATAACTACGATGAAATGCAACTATTCACTGACTTTCCTAAGAAGATCGGTGTCGTGGAAAAGAACTTGCCCAAAGACATACTGCCATGGGAACGAAAATGTGCCAAGGGGAAACTTGTTACAGGCTAGTTGTTCAAGTTTGATGCATGGTGTGTGTATCTGTGGTACTATATATATATGTATGTATGTGTGTTCAGCATGCATGGAGTGTGTTTGGAGAAAATGTCCAGAACCAAAGTTGTATATTTTGATGAGTTTCGGCTGGTTCAGGAACCGCCCCTACAAATCTATTTTTAGGGGCGGCTTGTAATCTCAACCGCCTACAAATCGCCTCCTATATAAGCCGGAGGCGCGCGCAGGCCGAATCGGCTAAGTCATTGGGCGGGCGGGCCGAAGCCGATAGGCGCCAAAATTAGGGTTTGCGCCGCGCGTTAGGGTTTGCGGCCTCCGCCGCCGTCTGCTGTCTCGCCCTCTGGCCGCCGGTCCGTGCGCTCACGCCGTGCTCCCTCTCGACGCCGTGCTCCCTATCTACGACGCCGGTGCTCTCTCTCCGACACCCCTGCTCCCTCTCCAACGCCGGCGTCCCTCTCCGATCTCGCGCGCAGCTGGCGGCGGCGGCAAGAGGCAAGCTCCAGCGGCACCGCTGTAGGCCGCCCTGTGAGGCAAGAATGTCGATTGGTTTGGATCGGAAATGCGAGGATTTCTCTTTTTAATGTGCTCCGCTAGTTCCGGATTGTAATGGTGCCTTTTTGTTTCTAGATCATTTTTTGTCACACAGCTTGTGGATTAGATGAATTGGGGGGCTTGCTTGACCAAATATTCTGAATCTGGTCATTATATTGGTGAAATTTGCTAGTCATTAACAGGTTCTGGTTTGAAATAGTCATCTCCACTAAGTAGGTCAATAACAGGTTCTGATTAGAGCAGGATGCTTAATGAGATAACACAACCTTTGATCTGGCTCTTTTGTCCCCTTTGGCTTTGTTGGTGGAGAATTGTCCTCACAGGCCTGGAGTGCTTTTGGCTTTTCTACCCGAATCGCTATGCTCAGAAGAATTGCATCGTGTTTTGCTAGAACACGCGCAAATCATCATTCGAAAGGCCCCGGCTTAGCAGCTCCTCATCCTGTCACAATTCATTATATGAAAAGAATTAGAGAATCATTCTAGTATAATCTATACTCATGAAAATAATGCATAGACAACAATTCAATGAGTGATAGCAGGTTTTCGCCCAAGATTCATTATATTGGTGAATCGGTCATTAAAACTAAAAGGGTAGACAAAATTATATATGTGCAACTATAAAACTGTTTAATAATGAAATCTCGAGAATGAAACCGCTCGGTCTTCTAGACATAATTTGTACTTTAGTAGTATGTCTTTCTGTTGTATAATTTATGATGAATTAATCGAATACTCACTAATCACTATCCATCTACTTTTGACAAAGTTGTTACTAGTATATTCAATAATTTGGTATTTTGGTGGCAAATTGTTATGTAAACTTCATTGATGAGGTACATTTTTATATTTTACCTATCTTTGTATGTTCAATTGATACTGATTGTAGTTTTGAGTTCCATTTAGTGTCATATACTCTATTTACAAAGTGATAGCAATGTGTACTATGTATGTCTTACTTTGTTATCGAATAATACTAGTGGTTCGTTCCGCCCAACCTAGATTTTAATCTGGTCCGCCATCGCCTATGCCCGCACCATTGTGTCGTGGAATTCACCGATTGATGCGCACACATAGCTTGGTATGTTGTATACCGAGGACGATGTGACGGGGTCTTTGCAACTGGCTCAATGCCATGCTCAAGTCATCGGGTTTTCGCAACCGCTACAAAAGCTTCCAATACAACAAGAGGCGTAGTCTTCCTACTTGGAGTTCATCGTTGTGAAGATGACAGAGTTTTATGGCTCTTGCCGCATCGCGCTGCAAAAATCTTGGCTATTTCTTGTTTGCATGGTTCGCCTTTAATGTTGGCAAGTGCTCATCTTTTACATTGTTAGACGTGAGAACAATTGTCTCGTGATGTTGTACCTATAACCATGTACTCATCTATTGGCTATGGCCCTTGTGAGGTAGTGGGACCCATTTCATGATGACTAATAGCTGGTTAGACTGTTGTAATGCCTCTTATGCTTTCAAACCGAGTTTACTGCTTTAATGATCATGTCAATTCTCATTGAGTGCATATGTTCTACTTGTACTACTCTCATCTCTCTTCCTTAGTACTATTACTGCTATCTTCTCTTCTTCCTTACTACTTGTACTACAAAATGGTGTTGTTTATCTGTATTTGTTGCATGTATTACAACAAAGCACAAAATGACGGGGACAACAGACGACACAACCCGAGGCCCTGAACAAGTGCCAATCTTTGAAGACGAACAACCGAGTTGCTTATCGAGGAGCAGTTCAACCAGAGCTAGACGATGATCTACAAATGTTATTAGATGGGGACCATGAGGAGGCTAATGATGAAGACGCTGACGAGGATGAAGAAGAGGGATATGTAAGTCCGGAGGATCCTTTCCCACCTGGTAACATACAGAGGCCAACCGAAGAGGAGTTGGATAGGGATTTTGATCCGAACGAGGAGGTAGGGATAAAGCCTTAGTTCATACATTATGCTTGTATATAAGATCGTGTTATCATTACTAACACTTCGACCTAATAGGCCCCTTCTCGAACTCTACGACGTCTGCGACATCTCGCCGGACAAGAAGTAGCAGAGGAAGCCGAGCAGCAGGCAAGAGCCACAGAGTTGGATCGATGGCGCTGGCTCCACAACCCGAAGCCACAAACTCGGGCAGCCAGGCAAAGAGGGGACGAGGGAAAAGAAGTGCTAACATATATCCAAAGGACACAGTATATGTGATAAGAGAGGTCGGGAGGCTAGGGGAGCCACTTGAGCCAAAACATCTCAGAGCTAAGTGGCGTAACGCAATTGGGGCGCTGGTAAGAGATGAGTTGAACCCGGCAATCCCAACTTGGAAAGAAGTACCAACTGATACAAAGAAAGTCTTATGGGATAAGCTGATGACCAATTTTAGATTCCCGGTGGGAACCGAGGAAATGGTACGCCGTCACGCTATGAAGCAGATTGGAGAGTCATGGAGAGGTTGGAAGTCGTCTCTCAACGTCAAATATGTCCAAAAGGGATTAACTCCCTTCAAGGAGTTTGGCAACATAACTCCTAGACAATGGGAGCGGTTTGTGGCTCAGAAGACTTCAGCGGAAGCATTGTCCCTCAGTGCCCGTAACACTGAGCGGGCGAAGAAGAACGTGCACCACCATCATCTAGGACCCGGTGGGTACTATGGAAAGGAAGAGCAATTTAGGAAGATAGATGAAGATGCCGCATCAGCTGGGACATACAACTTGCGGGGGTTTCAAAGCGCAAGGAACCGGATCCTTTCGAGGAATAAAGAAGCATCCAAGGCGCTTAAGTTTAGTAAGCGGATATCAAGAGACAAGATCAAAGATATCAACTATGTTGAACAATGCGAAGGGCTTATTTAAGCCTTCCAGAGAGAGGGATGAGCTTAGCCTTGTTTTGGGAAACCCGAGCACACAGCCGTGTCGGGGGCTAGGGAAAAGAGTGATATGGAAGGAGGAATTTGAAGAGGATAAGCACATGTACAAGAAACATGATAGAGACCGAGAGGCTATTCTTGAGGTCCAAGTAAAGGCTCTAGTTGCGGCGTTGCAGAGCAAGGATCACAACGGAGGCGCGAATCGTAATGCCACCACCGGACAATCGGAAGTTCGCAGCAGCCAAGGTTCCATCACAGCCACAACCGCCGCCGATCGTGATACGGAACCTACTCCTTGCACTTTGGTTGTTCTCATGGGCAGCAATCAAATATGATTGAGGTGGCAACGGTGAGGCACATCCTCCGGGAGGCACTTATCACACTAATCGGATCCCACCGACTACACTAGGTCGAGATTCGCACCGTGAAGCCCGATTCACCAGTGGAGGATAGACTATCCAACTCCTGAGGGACTCCAAATACTCGGAGAAGTAGTGAACCAGTTCTTCCTCCGCACAAGCGAGACATCATATTGACTACGATTACATCGCCTGTCGCGAATACCGTTACGCTTGGAGGGAGTTGAGGAGGGGAGATACGCACACCACATCATGACCAACAATTGCTCGAGATGCGATACACCGCCACCTCGCGATGACGTGCCTCATGATATGCCACCGCTTCACCGCCTCCCGGAGGATGTGTAGAGCCGACACATGAACAACAAGAGGTCGCACAACAGCATGCGGAACAAGTTGATGCACCCGAAGGTGCCCACGGCGAGCCAGAAATTCGAAAAAAGCATCCAATCAAGATAAGGCCAGCTTATGTGCCGATGACAGATGTCGTGGGGGTGGAAAGGTGGTATGGCCATGATATGTTCAAGCCGGAGAACCAAGCGCCAAGATCCGAGAAGGCCGTCACCAAAAACGGAAACAAGTGCAAGGGCGTGCACCAACCAAAACCAACCAAAGTTACTTGCAAGTACGTAAAATGTTGAATGCATCACATGGTCAAAGAATTGCCCGCAAAAATATGAAAGAGGCAAGTGTTTCCTTCCAAATCGGGTGATCCAAGACTACCAATTGGAATGAAAAGGTTTCATGATTGGTACTTGCGCGCTATCCCGACGAAGGTACATCTCATAGAGGCAAGGTTCCCGCCCATGACATTTGGAGGCCCAAAAGGACAAATTGCCTTGACTTTGATGACATCCATACTATCTTTCGCCTCGAGAAATGGAAACTAATCTCATTCGCGTGTGGTGCCTGTAAGTCCTAGTCCTATTGCATTGATATGATTGTAATCTTTAGATTTTGTTATAACTAACTAACCCGCGCTATGATTTGTAGAATGCAAGTGCACATTTCAAGTAAACTTCTAGCAAAGACCAAGCAGGTACTTGGACCTCAATTAATAGCCCGACGAGGTTTAATTTCCCAAAGAAGTGGGGACTGGACCACAAGGAGCTGGCCCGTGGAGAGACCGTTGAGGAGAAAGATAAAATACGGAATGAAAAATTAGGAAGGAGTGCTATAAGGTTGCGGCGTATATTTCGAGAGCTTTCTCCGAATCCAAGACAAATCCTATATATTTCTACCCTACAACTTCAAGTAAGTTTAACTATATCCTTCAATCTTTAATGAGCCATATTATTTTGTTCGATGCAAACGAGCTTATCTATTGCTATGATTAAATTCATGCAGCGAGCATTGGATTTGTGTAGTCATCGACCTCAAGCTTAGGCATGGCGTGGTCATGGATCCACTTGATTATGACGAGTCGTTTACAAAGATTTCATAAGCATTCTTAAGACGATACTTATCAACCATCCTCATCGCCTTTTGACTTTTCAATACTAACTAACTTGCTTTTGTTAAATTCATTCGAGTAGAGCGTCATGTACTACGTCAACAAACTCAAAGGGTGCATGATCCGTAGAGGAAGGGTGACCTATATGTCAAAACAAGATGGCCGGTAAGTGCAACTTACTTTAGTACTTCCATTACGCTGCCGCCACAAGCATTGACGTTTTTATATGCGAAACTCACAGTGCCAAGCGTAAGCCCGGAGTTTGCATCGGATATTACGTATGCACTTACATGAGTGTCACCGGTGCTTACAGAGACACCCCTTTATGGTATGTTATAACTAATTCACTCGTCCGTATAACACACGCATATGTTATGAAATACTAAACTTAAAATTGTCTTGTAGTGGAAAGATGAGATAGGAATTTGTAGAAAACCACACAACGATGATAGCCTCCGAGCTCATCGGGACATTTGCAACTTCATAATGGATGCTATTATACACGCCGAGGTACATACCATGACGACACGTCTATGCTAGGACGTCGCCTGAGTACGAGTTCCTTCGTGAGTGGGAAGGAATGCATCTAGGACATTGAGAACAATGTGTATGTAATGTTATCGCACTTTATGCTACAAGTGTTTGTAATGATAAATTATAAACATGATGTTGCGCGATGTGAATATAATGTCTCGTTGAACTTGTTAATATCATGTCTTCAATTATATATATATATATATATATATATATATATATATATATATATATATATATATATATATCATGCATGGTTTGATATATATACCGTGGTTTGAGAATTTGATTTTTTTAAGGAAAAGATTGTAGGGGCGGCAGAAGTTGCAAGCCGCTCCACGAGAAAATTACAGAGCGGCTGGTCATCTAAGCCGCCCTTACAAATCTAATTTGTAGAGCGGCTTAATCCAACGCCTCTACAAAACAGTTTGTAGGGGCGGTTTAGACACCAACCGCCTCTACAAATAAGATTTGTAGGGCGGTTCAGAATCGCCTACAAATCTCGATTTGTGGCGACGGTTGGGTAGAGGCGGCTGGCCGAGCCGCCTCTACAGAGGCTCACCAGCCGCTCCTACAGTGCTCTGCTGTAGTAATGGATCCGACGTGGTCTATGTCACTCTGTTGGTTGTAATAAATTTGGTACTTTAGTTTACGCCATGTATGAATGATTCAGTAATGCCTGTGAGTACTATCTACTGATTTAGGGAATAACACAATATTTTTACAGAGAATTCGGATTAAAAAATCCGGGTCCGACAATACTAAACGTATTTTTTTGGTCGGTAACAACATACGCTAACAATCACATAACACGAAGAGGTTACTAAGAAAAGAAGATGTAGTAAGCTAGCTAAATGAAGATTTGATGCCAGAACGTCAGGTAAAGGAATAGGAAGGCGAGATGACATAAGACAGTGATGGGCCTGTGAAGTTTTTTCTCGGACGCGTATAATACGTACGAAAAAGAAGAGAGGAAAGTTTAAATATGAGCTCTAGGAGGCATGACAGAGTGCGGAAACGCAAAATACTAAACGTATCCGAGGCATCTCTGCAACTGGTAACAGCATATACTCCCTCTGTTTTTTTATATTTGACGCTGAGTAGAAGCTTTTTAGCCTCTATGACGTTGAGCTTTTCAGGACGGAGGGAGTATTAGATATTATATAGATATGAAAGACGAAACTGAACTATAGTTTTTTTTTATTGTAAACGTAAGCGCATAAAATACTAAGCACATTTATTTTGTTCCTAATCGGTAATAGTATACGCTAAGAAGCACATAAATAGGAACATATAGACGGAAACACAGCAAACAATTATGAAGAAACGTATGTACGGAAAGGCGAGCAACAGAGAAGAAAAGGAAACCAACCTATAGAGTTCGCTTTCCGGGAGCTTGGACGACTAATTGGTAAGCGCAGCGCAGCACAACAGCAGACACGAGGCAAAAAACGCATGGAGATAAAAAAAACACCTGCAAACGATAACAATCATATAAACAGGAACGTCTAAACAGCACTACAACAAACAATTATGAAGAAATGTATGTACGCCAAGGCGATCAAGAGAGTAGAAAGGGAAACCAACCTAGAGATCGTTTTTCGGGAGCGTGAACGACTACTAACTGGCAAGGGCAGCACAACAGCAGACACGAGACAAATAACGCGGGGGTAAAAAAAAACCTGCAAATGATAAGAATAAGGAATAACTATAAACGGTAAGATGAGTACATAGCCAAGAACATAGGTGCCGGTAGTAAGGACGACACTGACCCGCAGCAAGCAAATTTGATGAATAAAAAACCGAAAGAAGGCGAACGAAAGCGCCGAGAAAGCGAAGGGTGTTTTTTTTTACGCGCGTAACACGGTAGGAACAAAAGTAAGGAAAGAGTAAATCTGAGCTACAGGAGGCGCGACAGAGCACGGAAACGGGAAATATTAGGCGTATAGCAGTAATTTCTGTAATCGGTAACAGCATACATTAGGCATCATATAGATATTAACAGCGGAACTAAACTACAGGAAGAAATTTCTAAGAAGCGCGAAAGCGGAAAAATCCTAAACGTGTGCTAGTAATTGTTGTAACCGGTAACAGGATACGCAAATTGTCATATATAATATAGAACCGAGAACAGCCCTTGAAAGAAATTTGAGCTGAGCTAGGCGGGGAAAAAAAGAGACGAAATGGTGAAAGAAGGTGATGTGGGGGACAGCGAGAAAAACGCTGAACGTAGGCAAGGCTAAAAAAAAATTCCATCGCAAGAAGCTAGTTCGATTCAGGTGAAATCCTTAGCTCGGTCGCAACTGGTGTACTGCGACGGGGACGCAAGGCTCAACCAAAATCCAGACCGGGGGAAAAAGCACTGCAGCGACAAAACGTCGAACGTAAGCAAGCCTAAAAAAAGGACGCGACTAGACTAGAGTTTGGATGTACGGTTTGAGCCTCAGCATCGTACGTAGCTCTCCGACGTTGAATTTAGGGTGATCTCTTGCAGCACAGACAACATCAATAATCCCCCTATATAAAAAATCTCAGCAACATATCAAGCAACATGATGCATATATTTAAAAAAAACTCATAATAAAAAACAAAGCATCTGGAAAAAAAGAACACGTTGAAAAATGTTGCAACATCACCATGAAAAGTTTGTAACATCACCGTTCAACCGGTCGCAACATTTTTTCAACGAGTCGCAACATATTAAAAAACAATATGTAACATTTTTTTTCAACGGGACGAAATATTTTTTTTCAACGGGTCGCAACATATCAAAGAACAATATGCAATATTTTTTCAACGGAGCGAAACATTTTTTTTAATGGGACAAAACATTTTTTTTCAACGAGTTGCAACATCTCAAAGAATAGTTTACAACATTTTTTTTTTCGAGTCACGATATTTTTTTCAACGGACCGCAACGTCTCAAGCATCCAGATATCCAGATGCAAACAAATTCAAAAAAGGCTACAACACAAATAAGAAACACCTGCAACATATCGAAGAGGAGGTAGAGGAGGTACATCCCGACGCCGTGCTTGCCCGGCCAGCCAGGCCATCAACCAGGGATGCATGGTAGTGGTAGTGGCCGCAAGAAGAGCTGGGTGCCGGTGGTGGAGGCCATCGAGGAAGGTTCTGTCGGCAACAATGCAGCGCTACTGCTTGCATGTTGCTGCGGCGTGGATGAGCCAGAGAGGCGAGGGTGAGATGGAGGAGGATGAGCATGAGGAGCCGGTCAGGGATGTCGTGCAGCGTTGTCGGGTCGGCCAATGATTCCTTCCTCACTAGTGCCTGCTTCTTCTTGCTCCAGCAATCTTTCTCCTTGGCCATGGCCGATGGGCATTACTATCAGTAGTGTGGTAGCTTCCTTACTCTGATGATGAGAGGCTTGGGGAAAAGCGAACTGGCTACTGGGGAAGAATGCACTGCTGGGGGAGAATGCAGGTGAGGAGCATTTGATAAAGGCACAAACGGGGATGAATGAATGGGTGCTTCCCCAACAAAAATCCATTGCACGAAGTGTGGCGTGTGGGAGAGAGCGATGGGGACAAATGTAGCAAAGTGAAGTGTGGCGTGGCGTCTAGTGAGTGCGGACATCTGCCTATTACTATTTGCCCAACAAAAATCCATTGCACGAAGGCTGATTCTTTCCAGGCACAATCCCTCGCTGGCAACCGATCAAACGCGGTGGGAGGAAAACTAGAAAGACGAACAGGGAACGCAAGAAGGCAGACACAACAAAGGAAGAAGCTCAAAGACGAGCACGACGGAAGCAGAAAAGCACAGCAAGAGTAACAGGTGTTGGGTTGATCTTCGGCTAACTGTATTCCGAGATCAACGGAAGACCTCGTCTCCACCGCGCCTTGATCGGAGGCGCGACCAAACGGTTTTGGTTTGGGTCCCGGTCACCTAGCGCTATACAAAAATGAGGGGGTTCGGCTGGCTTTTACAGTGGTTGTTCTTGCCTACCAAAACTCCACACAAGCCCGATCTTGTCACGTGTGCTAAGGTGAACGAAGACCTAGAACCTCCGGCATCACCACGACCACCTTCTACATCCACCGACGCCTCTCCACCGACACATCTACACCGACTCTCACCTCTCTGATGGCCTCTTCATCTTCGGGTATGTTATCTGATGATTCCGCTCTAAGTTTTGTAGGTGTTCAAGAATGAGACTAGGGTTCATGTATTAAGATCATGTTTAGCCTAAGTATTAAGCCCTACATTTGGTATCAGAGCACATCCTAGACTCCTTGAACCCTAATTAGCCTCAAACCGAACTTGTACTAGCCCGTTTTGATGCTCTCATGACCGGATCTAATGATTAAAGCTTTTAGATCTAAAGTTTGGAGGCTCGGATCTATCGTTTTATGGTTCAATCAAGCATCTAGAAGGAGGGGATTCATGAAATTGTTGCAAAACCCTAATGAACTCAAGATCAAATCCAAATCGGGACCTCCCGAAGTTCTTTTTCCCCAACTTAGACCCCAAAATTAAAACCCTAATCTAGATGCGGCGAAAGCTACTCACGTTTTTTGGAGCTCCGGTCTCGGGCACCACCGTAGCCCCACTCGACGGCCGCGCGCGCAACCTCGGTTGCACGCACGCGCCGGCGAGGAGGGCTGAGGTGGCGCCGCTTCGCTCATCCTCCCGCTTGCCGCCGCGCGCGCCGCCTCGAGTCGCCGCTTCGTGCTCCTCCTGCCCGCGCTGCTGCATCGCGAGATCCTTCCGCTCGCACGCCGCTGCCGCAGCTCCGCGTTTTTCGCGAAGAGAAAGAGGAAATGACGCTAGGGTTAGGGTTTTCGGGATTTTTATCTCGCTCGGGGAGAACGTCAGCCGTCCGATTAGATCTGAGGGCCACCGTTTTTGCGGGCCATCGGAAGTGTTTTGGGCCGAGCCATCTTCAGCCGTTCGATCGCATCCGACGGCTGGTGTCAATCTCGGGCTGAAGGTCGCGTTTTGGGCCGCGCACGCGCGTTTTGGGCCGCGCCCGTGTTTTTGGGCCGATCTTTTTATGGCCGGCTGAAACAGTGAGATTTTCTTTTCTTTTAATTTTAGTGCAATTTCTTATGTCTAAACAGCTTTTGTGCACTGATTTAATTATTATTTTGATGCCCAAAATTATGGTATATCATGAATAATGTATTATTGCCCAATATTATGCTTAATCTCTTATTAAAATTGAACCAACGAGATATTTTAATTAGAGACTTTTACATTTTATGTTTTTGGCATTATGTGCATGCATATGATTATATTCAGACCAACGTTGTTTATAATCATGTGTAGCCATATTAATTGTTTAGTTCTTTTTTCATTTTCTGCCCAACGGTGATGTGAATTAGAACTATAGTTTTTGTGTGTTATTAATCAGACCAACGTAGGATTAATTGCATGCAACATTTTTTTTTTCTTATGATTATTTCTGATTTATGCCCTGTATTTTGATGTTTAGCAATAAATGCATCAAATGTCGCTGCCACCATCGACAACATTGAACAGCTTACGGGGAGCAATTTTCCCTCCTGGAAGGAGAGAATCCATGTTGTCCTTGGGGTATTAGATCTCGATTATGCTTTAAGGATGCCAGCTCCCATTCCCCCCTCTGAGGGTGAGGAAAATTATGATGACAAAAAGAAAATTTATGAAACTAATGCTGAGAAATGGGAGCGGTCCAACCGTCTATCACTTATGATAATGAAGACCTCCATTTCAGTTGGGATCAGGGGAGCAATCCCCGATTCTGAAAATACTAAAGAGTATCTGGCATCAGTTGAAGAAAAATTTAAGGGCTCTACAAAAGTTTATGCTAGTACTCTAATTCAGAGGCTCCTGACAACTAAATATGATGGATCCGGCAGTATTAGAGAACACATAATGATGATGACTGATATGGCCGGAAAACTTAAGGGAATGGACATGGAGATTTCTGATGGTTTCCTAGTCCATTTCATTATGACCTCTCTCCCTTCTGAGTATACAACTTTTAAGATCAATAATAGTACTCAGAAAGAAAAGTGGAACATGAGCGATTTAATCGCCATGTGTGTTCAGGAGGAGGAAAGAATTAGGACGGAAAAGAGGGATCTTGCACTTCAAGTTGGTGGCTCCAATAAAAGGAAGTTCCAAGGGGACTTCAAATCTAAGAAGAAGTTGGCGTTCTCCCCCAATGCTGATAAGTCGGGGCCTAAAGTGCACAATGCACCTAAGCCTCATGTGGCTCCTGCTGGAGCACCTAAAGGGGGTGAATGTCATTTTTGCAAGCAGTCAGGGCACTTTCAGAAGGACTGTGTCGGATTCCTAAAGTGGCTCGCAAAGAAGGGTAATGATACAATAACTTTTGTTGATGAAACACTTTATGCTAATTTTTCCATTAATTCCTGGTGGATTGACTCAGGTGCAACTGTGCACGTTACTAATTCTTTACAGGGATTCCATACCGCGAGAACCCTAAGAAAGGGGGAGCCTTAGAGTCGCGGATGGAAAGGAAGCGAAGTGGAATCAATAGGATCAATTACATTAGTCTTAGACAACGGCTTCTCACTGCCTCAATAATGTAGTTTATGTTCCTTCTATTAGGAGGAATTTGATTTCAGTCTCTTTGTTGGACGATGAAGGTTTTAAGTGTACTTTTGGTGATAATAAATGTATTATTACGTTTGATTCTAATGATATTGGTCTTGCTTTTAGACGAGACAAACTCTATATGCTTTCCCTTAATGAATCTCTTGTATCCTTGAATGTGTGTGATGCTAAGGGTAAAAAGAATAATGAGACTTCTTCGAAATTGTGGCACTGTCATTTATGCCACATTTCGAAGGGGAGAATGGAGCGTCTCATTAAGGAAGAGATTCTCCACCCATTAGATTTCTCTGACTCAGACCACTGCATTGATTGCATTAAAGGAAAATATGTGAAACAAATAAAGAAGGGAGCTACTCAAAGACAGACTTTTAGAATTAATTCATACGATATTTGTGGTCCTTTTCTGTGACATCGGTGGATGGTTTTGATTCTTTTATAACATTCACCGATGATTTCTCCGTTATGGTTATATCTTTCCCATTAAAGACCGATCCAATCACTTGATAAATTTAAGATATTTAAGGCTGAAGTTGAAAATCAGCACAACTTAAGAATTAAAGTGGTAAGATCGGACCGTGGGGGAGAATATTATGGAAGACATGCCTCTTATGGACAAATTCCTGGCCCTTTCGCTAAGTTTCTTCAAGAAAATGGCATTGTTGCCCAGTATTCTATGCCAGGTGAACCTCAGCAGAATGGAGTAGCTGAGAGACGCAACCGTACACTTATGGATATGGTACGGAGCATGCTCAGCCACTCTAGTTTACCCATTAGTTTGTGGATGGAAGCACTAAAGACAGCTGCACATATTCTTAATCGGGTTCCCGAGAAATCAAGCACCTAAGACACCTTATGAATTATGGACTGGGAGAAAACCGAGTATGAAATATTTACGAGTGTGGGGTTGTCGTGCTGAAGCTAAGATATTTAATCCACATATTGGGAAATTAGACCCTAAAACAATAAGTTGTCATTTTATTGGATATCCTGATAGATCCAAAGGGTATCGTTTTTACTGTCCTAATAGGACAACTAAGTTTGTAGAAACAAGGCACGCTGTGTTCTTAGAAAATAATGAGGAGCTGGAGCCCAGGAATATAGATCTTGAGGAGAAGCGGGTTTATGTTCCCTCACCGCTCATCCCAGAGACCTTTATTCCTGTGCCTCAGGTGGCTGCATCTCCAGTAGAAAATACTGTTGTTGCACCCACTGTTGAGGTCTCTGAAATTCCTAATGTTGTACCTAATGACGAGCCTCCAAGCAGTCTCTGTCATAGCTAATGAACCTATTAGAAGATCACAATGGAGAGAAGATCCGCCATCCCGAATGATTATGTTGTATATATGAATGAGGATATTAATGATGTAGGGAAGGTAGACGATCCCACCTCTTATAAGGAGGCCATGATGAGTGAACATTCTCCTAAGTGGCTTGATGCCATGAAGGATGAACTAAAGTCTATGAGCACTAATGATGTGTGGGACCTAGTAGAAATTCCTGACGGAGTCAAACAAGAGGGTCAGTAAATGGGTCTACAAAACCAAACATGACTCTAAGGAAATATCGAAGGTTCAAAGCAAGGCTTGTAGCAAAAGGCTTCTCACAAAGAGAGGGGATTGATTATAATGACACATTTTCTCCTGTCTCAACTAAAGATTCATTCAGAATAGTTATGGCACTTGTAGCTCATTATGATTTAGAGCTGCATCAGATGGATGTTAAAACGGCATTTCTTAATGGCAACTTGCAAGAAAATGTTTACATGTCTCAACCGGAAGGTTTTGTCGTGGAAGGCAAGGAGCATATGGGATGTCGACTTAAGAAATCAATTTATGGCTTGAAACAAGCGTCGAGGCAGTGGTATCTCAAATTTGATAAGATTATAAGAAATTTTGGTTTTAAAGAAAATGAAGTTGATAACTGCATATATGTTAAGTTCAAGGGGAGTAAATTCACCATCTTAGTGCTTTATGTGGATGACATCTTATTGGCCAGCAGCGATAAGGATATGCTGTTTGAGACCAAGAGATTTCTTTCATCTAATTTTGATATGAAGGATCTTGGTGATGCCTCTTACGTTCTTGGCATTGAGATTCACCGAGATAGGTCCAAAGGAATATTAGGTTTATCTCAGAAGGCATACGTTGACAGAGCATCAAGAAATATAATATGCATAAGTGCTCGCTCGCTGCTCCTATTGTTAAGGGCGATAAGTTTGGGACATTTCAATGTCCAAGGAACCAATATGAAACCGATCGATGAAGTCGGTTCCTTATGCTTCAAATTGGAAGCATTATGTATGCTCAAGTATGCACGCGCCGATTTAGCTTTAGAATCGGGATGCTTGGCGATATCAGTCAAATCCAGACCGGACCACCGGAAGGCCGTTAAGAAAGTCTTGCGCTATATGCGAGCTACTAAGAATTTCATGCTCACATATAAGAATTCGATAACCTTGAAGTTGTTGGTTATTCAGATTCGATTTTGCTGGGATGTGTTGATACTAAGAAATCCACGTCAAAGTTATATCTTCACACTCGCTCAGGAGCTATCTCGTGGAAAGCTCCAAACAAACCCTTACGCATCTTCAACGATGCAAGCTGAGTTTGTGGCATGTTATGAGGCCACCGGCAGATCGTATGGCTTAAGAATTTTATCCGGGACTTAGAGTGGTAGATGATCTCAAACCGCTAACTTTATCTGCGATAACGAACTCGCGGTCTTTTATGCGAGTAACAACAAGTCAAGCGGTGCTGCCAAACACATTGACATTAAGTATCATGTTGTGAAAGATAGAATCCGGATCAAACCATCGATTATCAAGCATATTAGTACTAAGTCATTGCTTGCGGATCCGCTTACTAAAGACTTACCACCCAATATTTTTCGTGATCATGTTCTTTGGCATGGGTTTATTGGAAAGCCTCGATTCGATAAAGGACCTTAAAGAAACCAACTCCCATTAAGTATAATGTATATCCATTTTAAGATGAGATAGTACGCTATAGGTACTGAGGTTGTATGGCACTTCATTGGTCATGTGACACATTATCTTGGTGTCTTTTTTTGAGAATGGGCTTATGATGTTAGCCTTACGATCAAAGGGAGAATGTTGGGTTGATCTTCGCCAATCAGTATCCGAGATCAACGGAGACCTCGTCTCCACCGCGCTTGATCGGAGGCGCGACCAAACGGTTTTGGTTTGGGTCCCGGCCACCTAGCGCTATACAAAAATGAGGGGGTTCGGCTGGCTTTTACAGTGGTTGTTCTTGCCTACCAAAACTCCACACAAGCCCGATCTTGTCACGTGTGCTAAGGTGAACGAAGACCTAGAACCTTCGGCATCACAACGACCACCTTCTACATCCACCGACGCCTCCACCGACAAATCTACACCGACTCACCTCTCTCGATGGCCTCTTCATCTTCGGTATGTTATCCGATGATTCCGCTCTAAGTTTTGTAGGTGTTCAAGAATGAGACTAGGGTTCATGTATTAAGATCATGTTTAGCCTAAGTATTAAGCCCTACAACAGGGAGCAACTAGTGTCAAAGCAAGGCGGTCAGAGCTCTTTAATGAGCAGCGTAAGTCACGCTACGGCTGCTGCGCAAACAGCCGAGGCACAGACTAAACGCAGACGTAGTCCACGGGAGACCGGAGCAAGCGCACCCAAGGGAAACGATCAAACCTAGACCAAGGGTGCGTTTGGTTGGACATATCATACTGAACGGACTGGTTCGGTTCGAGAAATGAGTGTGTTTATGTGGGGACCCCGGAGTTATCTCCGTAAGACCGAGACTAAGCATGGTCTTAGGGACATAACTCTAAGTCTCCGGTAAATGAATTCCAACTTAACTCCATCTAAATGAAAGGCTTAACTCAGATTAGAGCTCCGACGATCATGTGCGCCGCTCCTCTGCGAGCACTACATGATCGTCGGTTCTCCGACAAGTCAAGCGCTACACTCAGTGAGTTAAATAGGAATTCATGAACAGCGAGTATGACTTATATTGGCTCCCAAGATCAGCGACCAATATAACCATACTCTCATTCAACGTTGATCACATCCATACATAAATAGTTCAAAAGACATACAACATAGTTCCAAGTTTACATCTAATACAAGTGGCCGACCGGCCAAATTTAAAAGAGAGTATTAAGTAGCAGCGGAAACACATAAATAGACCAAAAGACCAGCAATGGTATGCCCCATAACCCATCGGCAACCAACTGGGAGTTAGATGATAGCAAACTACTCATCGGTGTCGCCTAAATCGACACCGATAAGCTCATCGGTCTCTAAATCCTCCTCACCTGAAAAAGCCAGCAAACACCTGGCTGAGTACAAAGAGTACTCGCAAGTCTTACACAAATAAAAATAGTTATGCATAAGGTCATTCAAAGGACGGGCTCATATTGGCTTAAATTTTTGCGAAAACGACGCAATACTGAACAACCTACACATACTAGTTTTTCACGTGCCTTTTCAAAATCAGATTTGAAGTAGAAGTAAAGCATGTGAGTAAGTAATGAATTCAATAACAAATGAATCATACCAACAACAAAGTGGCGGTCCACTTTGATACAACAATAAGCATGAACATCCCATTCATGACGATACCAAGTTATAACCACAATTTAATCCCAAGTCTAACAATAGCGACCACAAATTTCAAGCGATGTCGTCCAGTGAAGTGGACACGGCTATTCGAATAGATTATACCTGCAGGGGTGTACTACTTACCCACACGACTTGATTAGCCCGTAAGCCTCCGGATGCCTCCGAATATAGCATACTTCCTAAGGTATGCCGCGGGTAAATCAAGATACGATCGTTTTAGCAAGAAGATCCCATTGAGCTAAGTCCTCAACCATGGCTCTAGAAACACAAGACGTTAACGCCTCCATCCTATATATCCTAGGAAACACAAGACGTTAACGCCCCATCCTAGCGGCCCAAAAGGAACACGGGATTTCACGGTCCCATGCCCTTACAATTTCACCACCGTGGGACTCAACACAATAAAACCTTCCCCTACTTAACCATACGGCACCCATATACATGCAGCGTGATAGCACGAGTTTTGCTTGAATCGCAACAACCCAAAGTTCGGTCCTTAATTGTCCGGACAAGCCAAACCACATACCCAAATCTCGTACACGAAGGCACCATCACTAACCAACACTTGTCCAGACCAAAAGCTCATTTAAAATGACAAAATTTAACTTATAAAACAGATACGAAGATCTGAAACAAAAATATATAATGAGAGTTATGTTTGCCCCATAATTGTCGGGTTATTCCCGACAATCAAACTACCGGTTCTAGACTTGCATGGCTAAGCAAACTCGGATAATATAAATTCACACATCCTATCTTAAGCATTTCAGTATTGGAATAATTCATGGATAGCCACAATGACAATGTAATAGGAGGTGTCTAACTATTCATCACAAAAATAGCGATATTATCAAAATAACATGCAAGCAATTATCATTGCATCTATCCTAACAAAACTGGGATCAAATATGATGCAAAAAGAAAGTTCAAAGGATGCTTGCCTTGCTGGAAAAGTAATTGCTCACTCTCGATCGCGTAGAGTCGATATCAATAAGTTCGAATCTAGATAAATACAATACCGAATAAACATCGAGAAAACTCCAAAAATCAAGATACTAAAAATGCATGATTTTTCTACAGCAGCTAAGTTATGATTTTAAGTGATTTTGGTGAAAGAATTATTTCATTTTGATTCAGTATGTGAAAGTTATGGTGATTCGATTTTCATATTTCAATACGCCTTTATTCGGTAATTTAATTATGAGGCGAAAATTTGTAGAGCAGTGGTGAGTAAATGGATTACATGGATAAATAGGCAATATTATTACAAGTTCAAAACAGTTGAGTTTGCTCCAATTGAAGTTTTCATGATTTAGTTATTGATTTCTAAAGTTACAAAGATTAATAATGTAAAAATAATGACTTTTAGGATCATTTTCCTCAAACTAAAGTTTCTGTGATAGAGGTGAGTTTGAAACTATTTTTATAATTAAGGTTATTTGAAATAGAAATTATCAAAACTGATTTCACTGTTTTTGGAGTTTCCAAGAATTACTTATGAATTTTTGAAGTTATCAGCCTTTTTCTATTGTATAAGTAATAGCGCTAAAGGCTCATTTTCCAAAATAATGCTCTCTGTTACAGAGACAGGGTTGAAACCAATTTTAATATAAAGTTCACTACATA
The DNA here is from genome assembly GCA_036346255.1 of Ampelocalamus luodianensis. Classification (NCBI taxonomy): domain Eukaryota; kingdom Viridiplantae; phylum Streptophyta; class Magnoliopsida; order Poales; family Poaceae; genus Ampelocalamus; species Ampelocalamus luodianensis. Next base: position 15,374,334 of record CM070638.1, read on the forward strand.
TGAAAATTATCAGAAGTGGTTTCACCTATTTTGGAGCTAAAATGATTTAGTTATGCATTTTCAAAGTTATTCATGATTTACTGATGCACTAATAATTCGTTTTGGATTTTCACAAAGTATCAATTACTTTTTCATCGCCATGCGCTAGCCACGATCATTGACGGCGGGCCTCAAATCGTGGTTGACTCGGTCACCGACGACCGCTTGGTGAAAACATCTTTGGCGCATTTCACGAAATGCGTCTTCCAAGCATGAAAACGTACTAACGATTTTGCAACTAAAGTATTACGTTTTCCTTAACAGAAAGCGAACACTCAAAACTTACACGATCGCTTAACCGGCTGTTCGGCCCCACATGTAAGTGCCTCATTCATTACTTCAGACAACCATTAAATGCTTTAGCGATGATTAGCCATAATGACCGGATTGAGCCCTAATGGCGAGGCTACGATATTGTCGTAATCCGACAATACCGCGACGGCGCTCACGGAGCCTTGCCGACGATTCCGCCGCGGCTCAAACCAAAGGCATGAACGGGCTCCAATAAGCTTGCGCATCTAAAGGTAGTGATTTCGGCGGAGGTGGTCTAGACCGCCGGCTAGCCGAGTGGAGCGGCGCAAGTTACACTACAAAAGTGCAAGCTGGGATTCGGTAGTGCATTAAGCAAAACAAAGCACGGACAAGCTACTGGTGGGCTCCAAGAGGCTTACCAGGGGTGTTGATGAGGACGGAGAAGCTTGGGTAGAAGCTAGCGTCGGTAATGGTGACGACGGCGCTCAGGGTTCACGTGAAGGAGAGGTCCTGAGCGAACACGGAAGCAATCAAAGGTTGGATCCACACCAGTGAACCTAGGGGATGGTATAGACGAAAACAAATGGGAAAAAGGCTCACCAAGGCGACAATTTGGCGAGAATAGTGTTGGCGGCCGAAAAGGAATAACTTCAAGGTTTAAGAACTCCTGTGAATAATCCGACAATTAAAGTGAGGGAAAACTAACTTATACTCAAAGACAAGTACTGACGCACAAGAAAGAGCAAGAAACTCACCAGAGAAGAAATACCCAATTTGGGTGTCGCTCGGTGCATAGCCGAGCGCCCGAGAGCACAGTGGTGATTCGAAACTACAAGCCAACGCATGAGCCGAGGTTAGCCAAAATGGTCACGGTGATGAACGGAGAGAAGATGGGATCACCGGCCGAAGCTTCACCGGAGAGATGAGCGGAGGAGCTCCTCTTTCCTCGAACCCGAGGAAAGATGGGGAAAAGTGAGGTGCTCGGAGGGTAATAAGCCCGGTTTTGACGGAGATGGAGGCGGCGTCACTAGGCGGAGCTCAGTGAGTGGTCGGAGAGGCGGTGGTTGACGGTGTTGACGGCTCGCCAACGGCCGGAGCGAGAGGCGCGGCGCGTGGCCTCGGCGCTGGCGCGCCTGCGCGAGGTGGACGAAGCCCCGACCGGTGGGTCGGGCGGTCGCGGCACAAGGTGGCGTGGCTCGGTGCAACACGATTGCTTAATCGGGACCGTTGGATCCCGGACGGCTTGATCGATGAGTGCAATCGGACCGGTCGAAGGGTAGGCGATCTGTGCCGTTGATCTAAGATCCAAGGGTTGCATGCCGCGGTGCAATTAGGCGGTTGGGCGAGTCGTTTTGCGAGTCGGACTCGAGCCCGATGAATAGTAGCAACCGCTTGGGTTTAGGTTTGACTAAGAATTAAAATGTGTTCCCTACTTTGACCAGGGGTTTAAAAATAGAAATAAATTTCTGAAAGCATGAAATAATTTGTGGACGTTCTGGATAACCTAGTGTCCATAAAAATTATTGAACCCTACTGCTCATGATATATTTTGTAATATATAAATTCAAACTTAAACTAGGTCTTTTAATAGTGTTTGAATTTTCTTAGGTTCAAACCAGTCCCAAAAATTTGGGAAAAATTATATTAATTCATTATAATTAACATAGTATTTGAATAAATTATTTCCAAAGGTTTTTCATGTAACATCTCGATTTTTCAGAATCAGGATGTTAATGTCTAATTTGGTGACCTATTAAATATTTGACTATGTTTTGAAAATTTTCTGGTGTTTAATTAAAATGTTGCTTTTAAAATCAAATTGAATTAATAAAAAGGTTGCATTTTATTAAATCAAATTGTTTGAAATACTTCATAAAAAAAATTTAATTGTGTTAAGTTCTTGTTTTCGCATGCATTTCAAAAAATCATGTCATCAAGCATGCATTAGTACCGCAGGCGAGACGACTGTGTGTCTATTCTCTTCCCTAACTTCTCTCCTCTCAATCACAACCAAAAACCAAAAATCTTGCAACGCATGTTATACGATTGCGATCGTTGTATCGAGAGCGTTCCATTTTAGCGACTAGCTCATGCATGCGAGGTCATTTGGGTGAGTTAGAGAAAAGGAGGGAGAAATACACTGCTAAGTAATTTCATTGCCTATTTCCTTATCCTAGCCGAACACCACCCCTTAATAGGTCGCCTATTCTTTCCTTCCCCAACACCCAAACACACACAACCACTCACCGCCATTTTTATATTATTATTTTTCACCTCCACTACACACCATTCTTCTAGCTTCACTGCTCATTCCATTGTGACCAATGAGAGCATCTCCCTTTGCAATTCATGCTCCCACCAAGCATCCCATCACCCATTATTTCTTCTTCCACGCCATCTCTCTCTTCCCACGCCTTCTTCCTCCAACAGAGAGCACTTCTAGTCATCACCAAGCTTTAGTACATGTTCATCTCTCCATCTTCTCTCCCTCCAATCTCAATCAAAAATTGAGAATCTCTCAATGCATGTTATACTATTAAAATCCTCATCACTTAAGCTTTCTAATCATCCAAGAAATTTTCGCATGCATCGACATTTTATTATTATTATTTTTTCCTACAACAAGCCACATACATGCACTGCTCATCCTTTGTGCCCAACAAAACCATCCTCACCGCTTTCTTTTTCCGAGCCAAACCCACTCCTCTATTCTATTTTATTCACTACAAACACCAAAGCCACCGCCACTCCATCCACTCACCCATTGTTTAATCCCACCAAGCATCTCCTTCCCACGCCACTTCTTCCTTCCGAAAAGCTCCTTTCTTCTCAAACTTTAACACTAGTTCATCTCTACACTCTACACCTTCTCTCTTTTCAATCCTTCCAAAATCTAAAACTCTCGATGCATGTCACACATTCATGTTCCTCATTGCATTAGCTTTCCAAATCTGTGATTAGTTTTACATGCAAGATTGTTTGAGCATTTGGCAAGAAAAGGGAAGTAGTAGTAGTGGTTTGGGCATGAAGTATAGCAGCCACAAAAGCTTGCTTCGTGGAGTCTTTGGTGGTGCACGACAGTTGCACCATGCATGCTAGCATCACGGCACTGGTGCCACGGCCGCAGAGGCAACGGTGCCACGGCCGGCAGAGGCAACCGGCGAGGGCGGTTGGAGCATGGCGGCGTCGATCGATTCAGCAACGCTGCGGTCGAGCCGAGCCCGGCTCGAGCGGCCTAGCACGCGGCACGGTGGCCCGAGGCGCGGAGGCAGCCAGGCGTGTCGCGCAGCCGCATGCATGCCCTGCAGACAGAGGCGGCACTGCGCACCGAGACGCGGAGGAGCAGAGGTGGCGAGGCGTTGTAGCATGCTGCGCCGAGGTGGAGACGGTTTGGTGCTGCAGCCCGGCGACGACTCGGCCGAGGCTCGGCTCGATGGTGGCAGCCACGAGGCCGAGCTGTGCATGCGATGGCGACCAACGACGACGCGCGGCTCGGTGAGGTGTGAATGGCGCGGGCGCGCCAGACGCGTGCGCGCGCCGCTTACGGCGCTGCGTGCATTGGATGCCGCGACATGCACATGGCGGTGCTGCAGCGGCAACAAAGCCGAGCCGAGCACCGGCGGCTAGCGCCCGCGCGCACACCCCAAGCGCACGACATGCGCGGCGACGCGACGGTAGTGTTTGGCGCCAATGAGCAGTAGCATTGCGTCATCCGAGGGCGACGATATCGAGGCACCATGGATGCGAGCACGAGGTGTCGTCCAACCGGGTGGCACGGCGTGCGACGCGACACCGAGGTGGAGGCGGCCGAGCCGAGCACGCTAGGCTTGGCGGTGCGGCCGCAAAGGGAGGCGGCTAGCTCGCCTACCCGTGGGACGGATTGAAGAAAAGGGCAGAGAGGAACAAAGGTGGGAAGCACATGATGCTTAAAACATTGAAATGTCAATGTATGTTGTTCTTATCTAATGTAGAGGTGTGTGTTGTTCTTATCATGCATGCGTGCGACGATGGCGAGAGGCACCGAGCTCAGATGTGGCGGCGCATGCGCATGTACTTCGCGACATGCATGCATGTGGCACGCGCGTCGAGGCGGACACGGATGGGTAGCCAAAAGAGGACGCCGGTGACGCTTTCACGCCTAGCGTTGTGGTAAAATCTTTAGTATTATTTTTGTTATGACGATATCATGTTAGTCGTGTATGTTGTGTTTTAGGCATAAACATGGCATCCATTTATGAATGTTTAAATATGAAAATGATTTGGTAGCTTAAGACGTGTATAATTCTTCTGGTGATGTCTTATTTATGCGTAGACGTGTTCTTGTGATGTTTGTCGGTAGGTTACGAATAATTTTACCATCATAGCAGATATGTATATTGTTGGTTGGTGGATGCTAGATTGAGTATTATTGGAGTTGTGGATCGGATGATGTTAATTTAGAGTCGCATGAAAGATTGTGGTGATCTTTGGAGGATAAATTAATTGGAGATTTCTTCTCACATTGGATTAGTAATTTTAGGAGATATGATGCATAAGGATTTTATACATTATTACTTGATGGATAGCTCATGAGATGATATTTAAGGAAATATGGATGTAGAATCGGACGATTTATTTAATCGTGAGCAAATTGGTCGGATGCCTTAAGTAATATCTATGTGAGTCATTTGTGCTAGAATTTGGAGATGGTAGGAATGGATTATTTGATTATGGGTAAATATTTGGATTGCCATGAAATTAGTAGGTAAGTCCCATGTGCCGAGTCGATGCAATTTTACTCTTTTGGATTAGTAGCTAAATGATTATTAGTCGATCATAGAGACATGTGATTGGATTGTTAGATGTCATACGCGACTAATCCGGTGAAATGGATATAAGTTGATTGGTTAGTGAGTTGTTAAATGATAGACATGCTTGTAAATTGCAAAAGCTCTCTAGGTGTCGGTTAGTCAAATAAACCTCAATCGGTGGAAATTTTGGTATATGCGAGGGTGATTTGCCGAGGCGAGACTAGTAGAGCTAGATAGTTAGTATTAGTTTAAAAAGTATATCGGAGATTGATTGATGGATTTAGTCATGGTCATATGCACATCGGTCGGTGGATTTCGTATAATTATTGGATAGGTTGTATAGTTGGATTGACTACCTTGATAATGTCTTAGTGGAGGTTAGTACGGGGTTTAGATCAAGATATGAGAATATGATTGGAGACTGCTATACATGTGATTGGATTCAACACCGGAGAACCGGTTAAGTATATGATTATGAGAAGATTAGATTTGTCGGTAGATGTTTTCCTTTTAGGAAATAAATTGAAAAGAAAAGAAAATACATAGACCCCACTTGTCATGGTAGAGGCTAGGTCAGCCTCACGTATAAAAACTATTTATTGCAATAGAAATTTGAAAAGAATAATGTTTACGCTAGAAATTCATTTAACTTCAAAAATTCATAGAAAATTCAATTGAACTCCAAATGGGATGAATCCAATTGGGTTGTCCATAAAATATTATTCTATATCTAACCATGTAGTTTTTATCTCCACTAAAATTCTACAAATTTTCACAACATAATTAATTTTGGGTGAACAGTAAACAGAACCACTATTTTTTTCAGCATTTTCTAGAAACCTAATTTTCAAACTACTATAACTCTCTCATATAAACTCCAAATAGAATAATTGTTGTACCTAAATTCATCTAAAATCATAATCTAGCTACTGTATAAATTTCATGCATTTTTGAGCACTTTGAGTTTTTGGCTATTTCTCGGTGTTTATTCGATATTACTTTTCTTTAGATTCCGAGTTGCCGGAAGTATGAGAGTAAGTAACCGAGAGTGAGCAAGTGAACTACCAGCAAGGCAAGCATCCTTTGAACTTTCTTTTTGCATCATATTTGATCCTAGTTTTGTTTGGATAGATGCAATGATAATTGCTTGCATGTTATTTGATAATGTCGCTATTTTTGTGATGAATAGTTAGACACCCCTATTATCTCGTCATTGTGGCTATCCATGAATTATTCCAGATGAAATGCTTAAGATAGGATGTGTGAAATTATATTGTCCGGTTTTGCTTAGCCATGCAAGTCTAGAACCGTTAGTTGATTGTCGGAATAACACGACAATTATGGGATAAACACAACCCTCATTATATACTTTTGTTTCAGATCTTCGTACCTGTTTTACAAGTTAAATTTTGTCATTTTAAATGAGCTTTGGTCTGGACAAGTGTTGGTTAGTGAGGGTGCTTTATGCACGAGAATTGGGTATGTGGTTGGACTTGTCGGACAAATAAGGACCGAACTTTGGTAACGTCGTTGATTCAAGTACTTTCGTGCTACCATACGCAGATATGGGTGCTGTGACGGTTAAGTAGGGGAAGGTTCTATTGTGTTAAGTCTCATGGTGGTGTAGGGGCATTTGTGTTTGATCATTTGTCCTTAGGAATCGATGTCAATGTTCTATAGTGTGCAAGGAGCACCAATTACCTTTTCATTACATCGGTATTTCCAATATAACATGTGAGCCCCTTAGCAAGTGCTATATGCTACTTGTACTAAGACCGGAAACATCTCACATGGGGACTTAGCGCAATAGGGTTTTCTTGTTGAAAACGATCAGATCTCGATTCTCCCGCCAAAGATACCAAAGGAAGTGTGCCATTATCCGGAGGCTTACGGGCTAGTCGAGTCGTGTGGGTAAAGTAGTACACCCTGCAGGTATAATCTATTCGAATAGCCGTGTCCACGGTTATGGACAACCGCTTGAGTTCGGGAGTTACTATTGTTAGACTTGGAATTAAAATTGTGGGTGAACTTGGTAATTAGCATGAATGGGATGTTTATGCTTATTGTTGTATCAAAGTGGGCAGCCACTTTGTTATTTGTATGTTTAAATTGTTACTTAGTTCATTACTTATTCACATGTTTTACTTCTACTTCAAATCTGATTTTGAAATGGCACTTGAAAAACTAGTATGTGTAGGTTGTACATTGTTGCGTCACTTTCGCAAAACTAAGCCAATATGAGCCTTCCTTTGAATGACCTTATGTATAACTATTTTTATTTGTGTAAGACTTGCGAGTACTCTTTGGTACTCAGCCAGATGCTTGCTGGCTTTTACAGGTGAGGACGATATTGAGGTTGAGGAGTTCACCGGTGTCGATTTAGGTGACACCGACGAGTAGTATGCTATCTTCTAACTCCCAGTCGGTTGCCGATGGGTTGTGGGCATACCACTGTTGGTCCTTTTGGTTTATTTACTTGCTTCCGCTATAAACTTGTTAAATTTGGCCGGTCGGCCCTTATGTAATTGTACTCTTAGAACTGTGTTGTAACTTTTGTACTATTTATGTATGATGGTTGTATGGATGTGACTAACGTTGTAATGAGGGTATGATTATATTGGTCACTGATCTTGGGAGCCAATATAGGTCATACTCGTTGTTCTTGGATTCCTATTTAACTCGCTAAGTGTAGTGCTTGATTTGTTGGAGAACTGACAATCATGTAGTGCTAGCAGGGGAGCAGCGCGCATGATCGCCGGGGCTCTAGAATTGAGTTGAGTCTCTCACTTAGACCGAGTTAAGTTGGAATCCATTTACCGGAGATCCCGAGTTATGTCCCTAAGACCTTGATTAGTCTCGGTCTTAAGGAGATAACCCCGGGTTCCCACATTTCAGTAGCATTAATTTCGGTTTCTAGTTTGGAGATCAATTTAAAAAGGGTATGTTTCAAAAGTGTTTAATGATTTTCCAAGTACAATATGCAAATAAAAAGTTTCAAATCATGATACATGTTAATGAGATGCATAATAATCCTCTTTATTAATTTGTGGATGTGACAAACCTCCCCCCTTACAAAAGATCTCGACCCCGAGATCGATAGGGTGGAAGTTGGATAAAACAGTTCTAAAAGAAAACAAAACATCTGTTGTCTTGATTTCCTTCAAAGATAGTGCCAGGATATCTTTGTAGGGTTACAAGGAATGGCTATTACATTTTTCCCTTCCCATTGCTTTGTTTAAACTTTCCTTTCTTGATTCGAAGACAATTTAAGAAGAAGGAAAAAGATCTGGATAATTGGCTCGTAGTTGATCTTCATGCTCCCAAGTTGCTTCATCTTCAGTATGGTTACTCCACTGAACCTTGATGAATTTGATTGTGCGATTTCGTGTCTTGCGCTCCTTCTCTTCAAGAATGCGAATCGGGTGCTCCCGATAGGAAAGATCGGGTTGCAAGTCAAGTTTTTCCATTCGGTTGCTTCGTTGGGATGCGAAGACACTTCTTCGCTCATAAACATGGAAGACATCATGTACATCCACAAGTGATGGTAGCAACTCTATTTGATAAGCCACCGGTCCCAACCTTGCTAGAATTCGGAAAGGTCCGATGTAGCGAGGTGCCAATTTGCCTTTGACTTGGAAACGATGTGTTCCTTTCATTGGAGAAACCTTAAGATAGACATGATCATCCACCTCAAAGCTCAACTCACGACGGCGACGGTCAGCATAGGACTTTTGACGAGATTGAGTCGTCCGAAGTCGTTCGCGGATGACACGCACTTGTTCTTCTGCATCCTCTACCAAGGTTGGACCATAAAATGGCCTCTCCCCGGCTTCGGACCAGTTCAAGGGTGTCCTACAAGCTCTCCCATATAATGCCTCAAAGGGGGACATTTGAATGCTTGATTGGAAGCTGTTGTTGTAGGAGAACTCCGCAAATGGTAAATATTTCTCCCAGTTCTTGCTATAGGGCGGCACACAAGCTCGGAGAAGATCTTCCAAGATTTGATTCACCCTTTCGATCGCCCATCTGTTTGTGGGTGGTAAGCGGGCGAAAGATAGATTGGTCCCCATTGCTTTATGTAAGCACTTCCGAAGTAAGATGTGAACGAGGACCTCTATCTCAAATGATGACCTTTGGTACACCATGGAGACAAACAATTCTGGAGATATAAAGCTCAGCTAACTTATCCCCATGGTAGGTGGTCTTGACAGGAATGAAATGGGCAACCTTCGTCAGACGATCTACGATCACCCATATAGAACCAGACCCCGCTTGGGTTTTTGGAAGGCCGGTGATAAAATCCATGCCAACTTCTTCCCATTTCCACTTGGGAATGGGCAGGGGTTGTAGAGTGCCTGCCGGTTTCAAATGCTCGGCCTTAACTCTTTGGCATACATCACACTCGGCAACAAATTGAGCGATGTGTTGTTTCATTCGGCTCCACCATAGTCGCTTCTTAAGATCTTGGTACATCTTGGTGCTACCTGGGTGGATAGAAAACTTGGAGTCATGGGCCTCCTTGAGAATTAGCTCTCTCAAGGCGTGATCGCAAGGCACCACCAACCGGTTTTCAAACCATAAGGTGCCTTGTGCATCTTCTTTAAAGCACTTGGCCTTGCCTTGTTTCACTTTCTCCCGGATCTGAGCTACTTCTTCGTCAGTCTTCTGGGCTTCTCTAATCTGGTCCTCAAGTGTAAAATTCACACTAAGGGCAGCAAGGGAACCTTCTTCAATTATCTCTAGGTGCAGACGTTGCATCGCAGCACACAAGCCTGCAGAAATGGGAGTTACTGATAAGCGGTTGCGAGACTTTTCGCAGGGCATCGGCAACCACATTTGCTTTTCTGGATGATAATGGAGTCCAAAATCATAATCTTTGATCAACTCAAGCCATCTCCTTTGCCTCAAGTTCAGATCGGCTTGGGTGAAGATATATTTAAGACTCTTGTGGTCGGTGTAGATTTCGCAACGATTGCCGATGAGGTAATGTCGCGAAATCTTGAGAGCATGAACAATCGCTGCGAGCTCCAAATCATGAGTGGGGTAATTCAACTCATGTGGTCTCAATTGTCTTGATGCATAAGCTACCACTCGCCCTCTTGCATAAGAACACAACCGAGCCCATGGCGAGACGCATCGCGATAAATGTCAAAGCTCTTGTGAATGTCGGGCAAGATGAGTCTGGAGCTTTGGTCAAGCATTCCTTTAGGATCTGAAAGCTCTCCTCACATTGAGCGACCATTCGAACTTCTTTTCTTTCTTGAAGTTGAGTCATTGGCCTCGCACTGCGGAGAAGTTCGGATGAATCTGCGGTAGTAACCCACAAGTCCAAGAAAATCGTGAATGTCGGTAATGTTTTGCAGGTTGTTTCCAATCAGGACATCTTGCACTTTGCTAGGATCAACACAATACCGCCTTGGATAGGACATGCCCCAAGAAACTAACTTCACGGCGAACTTCGCATTTGCTAAATTTGGCATAAAGTCGATGTTGTGAAGCTTCTCCAACACAAGCCTCAAGTGATGCTCGTGTTCTTCATCGGACTTTGAGTAGATAAGGATGTCATCAATGAATACACCAACAAACTTATCCAAATACTCCATGAACACTGAATTCATAAGATTCATGAAGTATGCTTGGTGCATTCGCCGACCAAAAGACATGACAGGTGTACTCGTACAACCCGCAACAGTAGAGAATGTCATCTTCGGTTCGAACTTTAATTTGATGATAGCCCAGCGCAAATCAACCTTGGAGAATACTTGGGCTCCACTCAATTGATCAAATAAATCATCAATCCGAGAAGCGGATATTTGTTCTTGATAGTGACTTCATTTAACGGACGGTAGTCAACACACATCCGCAAACTCTTATCCTTCTTTTGACAAAGATAGCCGGCATCCCCAAGGTGAAGAGCTCGGCCTAATAAACCCTTGTCTTGAAGTTCTTGGAGTTGCTTCTTCAATTCTTCCAATTCATTAGGAGGCATCCGTATGGCGTTTGAGATCGCGCGATGAGGGTACAAGCTCGATGACGAACTCGACTTCTCGATCGGGAGGCATGCCTGGGAGTTCTTCGGGGAATACATCTGGATATTCACACACCACAGGCACTTTCTCAAGTTCAAGAGAGGTACAAGCTTCCAAGGCATAGATATGAGAACTACCCACAGAAGGTGCAAAACGACTTGATTGCCAGTCTTCACTAGTGAGAATAGACCACGAGCACAATCGATCTTTCCTTGGTTTTTAGACAGCCAATCCATCCCCAAGATTACATCAATACCCGCTGATTTTAGCACAATTAAGTTTGCCAAGAAGTTGACATTTTGAATTTCCACTTTTACGTCCTGGCAGACTTGATCGGTTTGGAAAACCGACCCCGGCGACTGGATTCGGTAAGGTGGCTGAAGTTTGTGTATTTCAAAATGATTAAGTGCAGCATATTCTTCTTTGATGAATGAATGAGATGCTCCGGAATAAAAAAAAACTGATGCTGGACAAGAATTAACAAGAAGTGTACCCAAAACGACGTCTGGAGCGTCGCTCGCCTCCTCAGCGGTACCGTGGTTCACTCGGCCACGTGCGGGGACCTGTGGAGGGGTAGATGCTGCCCTCGGAGGTGGTGTAGGTCGTGCCACAGCTGGTGGTGTAGGAGCACGATAAACCTGCGGCATTCCCCGCTGCTTGGCGAGGCAAGAAGAAGCATAGTGGCCTGGCGACTACAATGAAAGCAGTGACATTAGGCTTGAATGTACCACTATTTTGGGAGTTCTTACTCCCATCGTGCCGCTGCCCTGTAGGTGGAGAAGGTCGTGCAGGCGCCACAGGAAGCCTCGATGGCACCGGAGCCTGAGGACGAGGTGTCTGAGGCGGTCCGGTGCGCTGTCGAGGGAAACTGCCACTAGCCGAAACCGAGCGGCCTTCTTTCTCTTCTGGACTCCTCCACGCCACACTCTTGTGCTCCACCACAATGGCCTTGTTCAACATGTCTTTGGAAGTTCCTGAAGTCATGTCTGCTAAAGCCACCGCATCTCTCGCTCAAGCCGCCCATGAACCGTGGCAATGGCGGCGTGCATCTGTGGAGACGTCATCCGGGCATAGCGGGCCAAGGAGTTGAACTCTGAAGATACTCGTGATGATCTTCCTTCCTTGCTTCAAAGCAAGAAATCTCTTTGCTTGATTGACATGACCCCATCCGGAATATAGGCCTCCCGAAGCCGCACAAAACTCGTTCCATGATGGAACCTCTCACAAAGTTGCATGGCGGAAAAATTATCCCACCATGCACTAGCGGCGCCTTCCGGTGATAGCTAGCAAAAGAACTCTCTCAATGCTCGTGCACCGAGCAATGGCTGAATTTCTTCTCCACATCCCTCACCAATCTTCAGCCTCCATAGGGTCTCCGGTACACGCAAAGTGGGAGGATTTGTTCATTGAAACTCACGAGACCCCACGCGCCTCTGATGTCCCCTCCCGCTGCCGCAGGGCAGGGAGAAGTGTTGCGAGCTATAGCCTCCGGGATCTGGTCTGATCCATCCTGTTCCTCGACCGAGCCAAGACTTCCGCCATAGTGGGTGGCGGAGGAAGCACTTCCTCGAGGAACCGTCCCGCGGACGGTGCTTTGAGAGGGCTCACCTCTCCTCGCGGGCGTAAAGTTACGCTCAGCAGCGAACGAGTGCCCGGGGTGGAGATCCCCATCGCTACGAGCTCTAGCACGAGTGTTGGGGCGGACATCTGGAGTGACAAGGAATGTTAAAAAGAAGCCAAGATAGAGGGAAAAGTACGATTAATAACACTTTGGACAGCAAGCACAAAGTTCTTAATTAAGCATGCACAATGATATAAAATGCACCAAAACACAATACCAAAAGGGCGTACAAAGGCCCTAAGGCCAGTACCAGATTCATAACTTCAAATCATAATTTTTCCAAAGTAAATACATTCATAGGGCCCGGGGCGAAGAGCAACTACTGGAAATATAGTTCTTGCAAGAGAAACATTAAGGGTTCAATTATTACTAGCCTATTACAGGAAATCAAAGATACATGCTTGCCCAAAAGCTTGCGCCTACAACATCCTAAATGTTGTTCCGGTCAAAGTTTACCGGAAACTCGTCCAGAAGATGTGCCTCAGGGGATCCCGTATCATCGGGGTCTCCAAAATTAGGAAGACGCAAAGGGAGCCTTGCTCTATCACATGGCCTCAACAGGTTCCATCCCACGAGTGCGAGCAAATCCAAGCGACATGCGGACTGGCGTCTCGTCCCATAGTTTGGTACATGCCACAGCACTTCCGAAGACGGTACATCGGTGGCTTTGAAGCATATGGGGAAATCTCATTCGTGCCATAAACCACATGGCGGTCAATAATCCCCATGTTACACATGAGTTGTAGGTGCTCTTGGGCCACCACGAGACGCTGACGAGTCTCGTATAACTCATACACAGTGCACCGATGGATTTGATCCATGATATGGACCAATCTTGCCAATCGCCTAACTCGGGATCTTCCCAAAGCGAATCCGGCAAAGGTGTCCACCTCGTGCGCCTACTTTAGGGAAAATGGTAGTAAGGCGGTGAGACAACTCCGTCGGATCATAACGGAGATGGCTCATAGCCACACGAGCCACTTCCTGTAGAGCCATGGCCTCCGAAGTGCCACGTGCCTGGAAACAATATGGGATACTCCCCGTGACTCGTCTGGCGATAATGTTGATCACAGCCAAGTATTCCTCCATGCCTGGCCCCCTGTCGCGGCGATAGATGGCGTAAGATGGCTGATAGGTGAAGTTCGCCCTCCACATCATTTCCCGGAGAAGCGCCGGGTATCCATCCACGTTCTCAGCTTGAGTTTCTTTGACCAGGTATTGGCGACTCATCTAAAAGCAAGAACAATAAGGTAAGATTTCTTTAAAAATAGAAATAGGGTAAGAAAAGATACTAGGATGGATGAGGAATAAAAAATATTCCTAACTTAAACTTTCTGAAATTAATTTGACAATTTCAAAAATAATTTGACTCAAGAAGGCTTACTAACTCTAACGCCAATGCTATCTCTAACCTACATCAAGATGGCTCGATACCAACGCTGTGGGACCCCGGAGTTATCTCCTAAGACCGAGACTAAGCATGGTCTTAGGGACATAACTCTAAGTCTCCGATAAATGAATTACAACTTAACTCCATCTAAATGAAAGGCTTAACTCAGATTAGAGCTCAGACGATCATGTGCGCGCTCCTCTGCGAAAGCACTACATGATCGTCGGTTCTCCGACAAGTCAAGCGCTACACTCGATGAGTTAAATAGGAATTCATGAACAGCAGTATGACTTATATTGGCTCCCAAGATCAGCGACCAATATAACCATACTCTCATTCAACGTTGATCACATCCATACAACATCCATACATAAATAGTTCAAAAGACATACAACATAGTTCCAAGTTTACATCTAATACAAGTGGCCGACCGCCAAATTTAAAAGAGAGTATTAAGTAGCAGCGAAACACATAAATAGACCAAAGACCAGCAATGGTATGCCCCATAACCCATCGGCAACCAACCGGGAGTTAGATGATAGCAAACTACTCATCGGTGTCGCCTAAATCGACACCGATAAGCTCATCGGTCTCTAAATCCTCCTCACCTAAAAAGCCAAAGAACACCGGCTGAGTACAAAGAGTACTGCAAGTCTTACACAAATAAAAATATTTATGCATAAGGTCATTCAAAGGACGGGCTCATATTGGCTTAAATTTTTGCAAAACGACGCACATCTTGAACAACCTACACATACTAGTTTTTCACGTGCCTTTTCAAAATCAGATTTGAAGTAGAAGTAAAGCATGTGAGTAAGTAATGAATTCAATAACAAATGAATCATACCAACAACAAAGTGGCGGTCCACTTTGATACAACAATAAGCATGAACATCCCATTCATGACGATACCAAGTTATAACCACAATTTAATCCCAAGTCTAACAATAAGCACCACAAATTTCAAGCGGTCGTCAGAATCGGACACGGCTATTCGAATAGATTATACCTGCGGGGGTGTACTACTTTACCCACACGACTTGATTAGCCCGTAAGCCTCGGATGCCTCAGAATATAGCATACTTCCTAAGGTATGCGGTAAGATAAATCAAGATACGGTCGTTTTTAGCAAGAAGATCCCATTGTGCTAAGTCCCTCAACCATGGCTCCTAGGAAACACAAGACGTTAACGCCTCCATCCTATATATCCTAGGAAACACAAGACGTTAACGCCCCCATCCTATCGGCCCAAAAGGAACACGGGATTTCACGGTCCCATGCCCTTACAATTTCACCACCGTGGGACTCAACACAATAAAACCTTCCCCCTACTTAACCATACGGCACCCATATACCGCGCGTGATAGCACGAGTTTTGCTTGAATCGCAACAACCCAAAGTTCGGTCCTTAAATGTCCAGACAAGCCAAACCACATACCCAAATCTCGTGCACGAAGGCACCATCACTAACCAACACTTGTCCAGACCAAAAGCTCATTTAAAATGACAAAATTTAACTTATAAAACAGATACGAAGATCTGAAACAAAAATATATAATGAGAGTTATGTTTGCCCCATAATTGTCGGGTTATTCCCGACAATCAAACTACCGGTTCTAGACTTGCATGGCTAAGCAAACTCGGATAATATAAATTCACACATCCTATCTTAAGCATTTCAGTATTGGAATAATTCATGGATAGCGACAATGACAATGTAATAGGAGGTGTCTAACTATTCATCACAAAAATAGCGATATTATCAAAATAACATGCAAGCAATTATCATTGCATCTATCCTAACAAAACTGGGATCAAATATGATGCAAAAAGAAAGTTCAAAGGATGCTTGCCTTGCTGGAAAAGTAATTGCTCACTCTCGGTCGCGTAGGAGTCGATATCAATAAGCTCGAATCTAGATAAATACAATACCAGAATAAACATCGAGAAAAACTCCAAAAATCAAGATACTAAAAAATGCATGATTTTTCTACAGCAGCTAAGTTATGATTTTAAGTGATTTTTGGTGAAAGAATTATTTCATTTTGATTCAGTATGTGAAAGTTATGGTGATTCGATTTTCATATTTCAATACGCCTTTATTCGGGTAATTTAATTATGAGGCGAAAATTTGTAGAGCAGTGGTGAGTAAATGGATTACATGGATAAATAGGCAATATTATTACAAGTTCAAAACAGTTGAGTTTGCTCCAATTGAAGTTTTCATGATTTAGTTATTGATTTCTAAAGTTACCAGCATTAATAATGTAAAAATAATGACTTTTAGGATCATTTTCCGCAAACTAAAGTTTCTGTGATAGAGGTGAGTTTGAAACTATTTTTATAATTAAGGTTATTTAAAATAGAAATTATCAAAACTGATTTCACTATTTTTGGAGTTTCCAAGAATTACTTATGAATTTTTGAAGTTATCAGCCTTTTTCTATTGTATAAGTAATAGCGCTAAAGGCTCATTTTCCAAAATAATGCTCTCTGTTACAGAGACAGGGTTGAAACCAATTTTAATATAAAGTTCACTACATATGAAAATTATCAGAAGTGGTTTCACCTATTTTGGAGCTAAAATGATTTAGTTATGCATTTTCAAAGTTATTCATGATTTACAGTGCACTAATAATTCGTTTTCGGATTTTCACAAAGTATCAATTACTTTTTCTACCGGCCATGCGCTAGCCACGATCGTGACGAAGGGCCCAAATCGGGGTTGACTCGGTCATACGACTTCGCCAATGAAAACATCTTTGGCGCATTTCACGAAATGCGTCTTCCAAGCATGAAAACGTACTAACGATTTTGCAACTAAAGTATTACGTTTTCCTTAACAGAAAGCGAACACTCAAAACTTACACGATCGCTTAACGGCTGTTCGCCCACATGTAAGTGCCTCATTCATTACTTGCACAACCATTAAATGCTTTAGCGATGATTAGCCATAATGACCCGGTTTGAGCCTAATGGCGAGGCTACGATGTTGTCGGTAATCCGACAATACCGCACGACGCCACCGAGCCTTGCCGACGATTCCGCCACGTTGCTCAAACCAAAGGCATGAGCGGGCTCACAATAAGCTTAGCATCTAAAGGTAGTGATTTCGGCGCATGAGGTGGTCTAGACCACCGGCCAGCCGGAGTGGAAGCGCGGCAAGTTACACGCAAAGTGCAAGCTAGGATTGGTAGTGCATTAAGCAAAACAAAGCACGGGCAAGCTCTTGGTGGGCTCCAAGAGGCTTACGGGGTGTTGATGAGGACGAGAAGCTTGGGTAGAAGCTAGCGTCGGTAATGGTGACGACGGCGCTCGGGGTTCACGTGAAGGAGAGGTCCCGGCGAACACGAAGCAATCAAAGGTTGGATCCACACCTGAACCTAGGGGATGGTATAGACGAAAACAAATGGGAAAAGGCTCACCAAGGCGACAATTTGGCGAGAATAGTGTTGGCGGCGAAAAGGAATAACTTCAAGGTTTAAGAACTCCTGTGAATAATCCGACAATTAAAGTGAGGAAAACTAACTTATACTCAAAGACAAGTCTTGACGCACAAGAAAGAGCAAGAAACTCACCAATAAGAAATACCCAATTTGGGTGTCGCTCGGTGCACGCTGAGAGCGCCCGAGAGCACAGTGGTGATTCGAAACTACAAGCCAACGCATGGCCGAGGTTAGCCAAAATGGTCACGGTGATGAGCGGAGAGAAGATGGGGATCACCCGGTGGCTTACGGAGAGATGAGCGGAGGGCTCCTCTTTCCTCGCACCCGAGAGGAAAGATGGGGAAAAGTGAGGTGCCCGAGGGGTAATAAGCCCGGTTTTGACGGAGATGGAGGCGGCGTCACTGGCGAGCTCGGGAGTGGTCGGAGAGGCGGTGGTTGCGGTGTTGACGGCTCGCCAACGGCCGGGAGCGAGGCGCGGCGCGTGGCCTCGACGCTGGCGCGCCTGCGCGAGGTGGACGAAGGCCCTGACCGGTGGGGTCGGGCGGTCAGCGGCACAAGGTGGCGTGGCTCGGTGCAACACAGTGCTTAAATCGGGGCCGTTGGATCCCCGGCGGACGGCTTGGATCAGTGAGTGCAATCGGACCGGTCGAAGGGGTAGGCGATCTGTGCCGTTGATCTAAGATCCAAGGTTGCATGCCGCGGTGCAATTAGGCGGTTGGGCCGAGTCGTTTTGCCGAGTCGGACTCGAGCCCGATGAATAGTAGCAACCAGTTTGGGTTTAGGTTTGACTAAGAATTAAAATGTGTTCCCTACTTTGACCAGGGGTTTAAAAATAGAAATAAATTTCCTAAAAGCATGAAATAATTTGTGGAGGTTCCTGGGATAACCTAGTGTCCATAAAAATTATTGAACCCTACTGTTCATGATATATTTTGTAATATATAAATTCAAACTTAAACTAGGTCTTTTAATAGTGTTTGAATTTTCTTAGGGTTCAAACCAATCCCAAAAATTTGGGAAAAATTATATTAATTCATGATAATTAATATAGTATTTGAATAAATTATTTCCAAAGGTTTTTCAGTAGCATTAATTTCGGTTTCTAGTTTGGAGATCAATTTAAAAAGGGTATGTTTCAAAAGTGTTTAAAGATTTTCCAAGTACAATATGCAAATAAAAAGTTTCAAATCATGATACATGTTAATGAGATGCATAATAATCCTCTTTATTAATTTGGGGATGTGACAGTTTAGGTGTTTAGTTGGTTGGATGGTACTAAATCATTTTAGATGAGATGGTTCAAGAAATAAGAATATTTCCTTTTTATGTCGTATCACCCCGCTCGATAAAATCTGCCGAACTACGCCGTTCACTCTCGCTCTAAGATAGAGAAGAAAAGAAGAAGGATGGAAGAAAAAGGGAAAATGAGAAGAAAGGAAAAAATAAAAATAATGAAATAAAATAAAATAAAATATCATAATCTCGTGCCATCCCATACCACCAACCAAACGCATCCGTGTATTATCCCATACAACTAACCAAACAGACTGACTGTATTATTCCATACAAGACGATCACATCCTACCTGTACTATTTCATCCCATTCAACCTCATCCTACCAACCAAACGTACCCTAAGGGGTTATTTGGATCTAGTGTTTTTGTGAAAACCAGGTTTCCTTAAACTTATTTTAGCTCGATTCTAGGAAAACTTTGTTTGGATCCTGTAACTAACATGTGGGTAACTAAAACACGTTTACGGTAAACCCAGAAATTCGTGTTTTATCAAAAACGAGTAGACGCTATTTTTATCAATACAAGTTTTCGGTATCCTCGTCCTCAATGACCCATCCATCGCTATTCTGCCGCTCGCACTCACGTTTTGCTTTTTTCCCACCTGCTTGTGTGCCGATGGTCGATCGCGCTTGTGGATTTGGAAGCTGGGCAGGACTTCACCCACAACGATGACGATGAGGAGGAGGTGGTGTGGAGGTCGCCGGAACCGTAGATGACGACATGGCTCGTCGGCGGACCTTCATTGTCGGGGCTAGGGAAAACACCAGGCCTCCCGCCGTCGTCGTGTTTGTAGCCACGACCACTCACCAACCAATCAATCAATCAAGATTGACAAAAGTAGCTACAGCCAGTCAAGTGGTCTTCATCTCTTCATCCCCTCACATGCCCATGCCGTCATTCATCCCATCCCTGTACATACTCCATTCTTTACACAGTGTTCTAGTTTCTGTTAGCCGCCATGGACCATCATAGCTCACTCTCGCTCACTGCCACCACCTGGAGTATGGATTAAGATGAGCAGGTTGGTTGATGTGATGGACAATGACTCGATGAGGCGTGGAGAGAGAGGAGGGAATGGAGAAAGTGAGAGTGAGAGAGTGGATGGGGGAGGGAGCGTGACAGGATGGTAAGTGGAGAGCAGAGAGGTGAATTGTGTACTGTGAAATTGGTAGATCAAACGGTCGGTAGATGACAGTGGATTTGATCCAATGATGAAATTCAATGAGGCCAACCAAAATACATGTTGTCATATATCTTGGGTAAACACTGTACTAGCGAAAACTTGTTTTAGTTTTTCTGATCCAAACAAAGTACTATGTAAACTCATCCTAAGAGAATAACAAACTAAAATCTGTTTTCCTAAAAATCTTATTAAAACATGTTTTCTGAAAACTGATATCTAATTCACGAGATCCAAACAACCACTAAGTGTTGCGCCTCTGTAACACCCCCTTTTTTTTTTCTTTCCTCCTTGGTTCTTCCTCGCCCGACCCCCGCTGCGCACCTCAGCCCCGCCCGACCCCTCCTCGCACGCGGCGCTACCACATCGCCGTGCTCGCGCGCCCGTGTCATGTAGCCTCGCGCGCGCCGCCCCGTCACCTCCGCGCGCGTCACCTCCTCGCGCGCGCGCCGCGCCCGCGCCTTGTCGCCTCCACCGCGCCGCACGCCCGCTGCCTCCGCCGAACGCGCCGTCCCCTACGCCGCCCGCACCTGCCTTTGCCGCTTCGCCGGACCCCTTCTTCCCAAGCCACCTCGCTTCTCCCCGTAGTTTAAAAAAACCCGGCTCCCTTCCCTTACTATCCTCCCCCATTTTCTTCCCCAAGCAAGAGTGCGAAAAAGAGGAAGAAGAAGAGAAGCCGAGGGACTTCCCTCCTGGAGCCGTCGCCGCCGCCCGGTGAGCTCTGTCGCCGCTGTCGTTTGCCTCGGGACCTCCTCATCTCCATCGCGTCGCCACGCCTCCCCTTTAGTCGTCGTCGCCGCTCCCCAAGCCTCCTCTCCCCCTCCCCGCGTGTCGCCGCGGCCCCTCTCCTCCCCCTCCCCGCGCACCCCCGAGCCCTCCTCTCCCCGCGCCGCCACCGCCCCTTCCTCCCCCCTCCGTGCACCACCGCCCTTCTTTTTCCCCGGGGTCGCCGCCCACGCCGCCGCCCTTTTCGTCCCCCCTCCTGTCCGGCCGAGCCGCCTGCCCCTTCTTTATGGCAACACCCCCCTTTTCTGGGCCGCGCCCGCGCGCCATTGGCCGCGCCCTGCCCCTGTGGGTCGGGCTGATTTTTGGTTGTGGGCCGCCAGCGCTTTTCTTTTTTTTGTTTGATTTCTTTTTCTTTTTCTTTTTAATTCAAAAGTGAGGCTTAAAAATTAGTATCTCCCTCATTTTAACTCCAAAAATTATAAAATAAATTTTTAAAAATTTGTTAATTCAAGATCTTGCCAATGGCATAGGTTTTGTTTAATTTGAAATTCATTTGTTGTTCATTTATATTTATTTGCTCTTTTTACTTGTCTGTGCCTTTTTCCGGTGCGATCGTTCAAATAGGATTCGAAGACGCGGAGGATCTCCACTTCGATCAAACAAAAGAATATCAAGACCCTCTTACCTTTAATCCAGGCGAGTCAATACTTTGATCATATTGAGCCTACATTTTATGCAAATTATATTCTTTTAAAATAGCAAATTGCATTCTTTAATTCTTTAATCAAATGTATGTTAAACCTTAAGGTAGTTAAATACCTATTTGATGATTAATAAATTATTATGCCATCCTTGACAATTTGAATCCCCTATTCCATGTCACCCTAGTAACTATTTGGTAAATACTAGTTATAGTTGTACTTAAACGACATGCTAGCCTTGCTTAAATACCGGGACATTAAAATGTTCCAAGCATCATCTTGTTAAACATAAAAATGGTTTGAGCAGTCATTGGTGGTCCATGACTGAGACAAAGGTAGTAATATGGTTTTACTCCTCAAAACCCTAAAATTGCTATTACCCCGTCTGGGTGGACGGTAAGATAGATGGTATGACAGTGGGTGCTAATGTAGCCCAAGGACTATTGTGTTGTGGATTGGAATGTGGAATGAACCGCCCGGACAACCCTAAAGACTTAATCTTGTCATGACCTCCCGTGTAAAACAAGTGCAACCACAAGTCTGTAAAGTGTTGCTTGTAATCCTGACTTGGTCGTTTGTTATTTGTACCGAGTCTTGATTAGTGCGTGTGTGTCTTGATTAGTGGGTGCTAGCATTTTCTCATTCGCAAAGGTGTGCTAAAGCGTCGTGAGGTGGTGTGGTGTAAAACCGGATCGTAGCTTGACTCTCTAGCTCCGATTGAAATAGTTTTAGTTTTAGTTATCGCATCAAGTTGCGGTTGAAAATACATCCAGAAAATTGCCCCACGTATTGTTTCAACTTTCTCGCTCATCGCCCGAAACTCCCGTTTACGTGATCGATTAGGCGCATAGACTCGTGCTTGATCCCAACACTTGGTATCGAGCCGTTTGTGCTCAATCATCCCGCATTCGACTCCATGGCGCCACAACCCAACGGCGGCGGAGAGCGGCGGTGTGCCGTTCAAGCGTCCGTTCTTGCGTCGTCTAATTACACGACGTGGGCAATCAAGATGGAGGCAATTATGGATGCCGAAGTGCGGGATGCCATAAAACCGACGGCCGGAGTGGTCGTGGAGGCGAGGAAGGACAAGATGGCGAGGGCTTCCATTTTCGAGTCGTTCGGAGGATGTTCTTTTGCGGTCGCAATGAAGAAAACTGCGAAGGAAGCTTGGGACGATCAAGACAAGATTCCTCGGTCTTGATCGAGTAAAGAAAGCGCGTGCGACATTGAAGAGTGAATTCGATGCACTGCGCATGGCGGAGGGAGAGTCTGTTGATGAATTCACCGGCAAACTGAGCGGGATGGCGACCAAATTCAGAAGTCTTGGCGATGCTCTTGACAACCTGTACTTGTCAAGAAGCTCTTGGATTCAGTACCAGACAAATTCCTCCAGCTAGTCGCCTCGATCGAACAGACGGTTGATCTCGACACAATGTCGTTCGAGGAGGCGATTGGGCGCCTCAAGGCCTATGAGGAGCGCACTCGTCCTCGGGGCACTGCCAGCACCACTGACGGCCAGCTCTTGCTCACTCATGCTGAGTGGCAGGCTCGGCAAAAGGACAGCAGCGATGATTCTTCGTCGGGCAGCAAGGGGCGTGGCACCGGAGGGTCAGACGGTCGTGACCGGGGAAAGTGGCACGGCAAAGGGCGAGGTCACGGCAAGGGAGGTCGCGGTAACTCCACTGGCGGCGCTCGCAGCGGCAGGGACAAACGTCACATTAAATGCTTTAATTGTGACAAAATGGGGCATTATGCCTCAGAGTGCCGTAGCAAACACCGGGATGAAGAAGCCAACCTGACTCACACTCAGGAGGATGAACCAGCTTTGATGTTGGCTGCATGCACAGAGGAGCTGCGTGATCTTGTGCTTCTGAATGAAGAACATGTTGCACCTGACCTGCGTCCGAATGTGGGAGAACTTGGTGCAAGAGTGAAGAAATCAACATCCGGTGTGTGGTGTCTTGATAATGGTGCTAGTAACCATATGACGGGGAGCGATCATTCTTGGCGACCTTGATGAGGTTGTTGTCGGACGGTAAGGTTTGGTGATGGTTCCACGGTGGAAATCAAAGGAAAAGGCTCAATCTGCTCGATTGCAAGAATGGAGAGCAGCGCTATTGTCGGAGTTATATTTCATCCCAAGTCTTTGCAATAACATCATGAGTCTTGGTCGGTTGGCGAGGATGGCAGCAGGATAGAAATCAATGGTGATTTCTTGTGGTACATTCGGCCGGGTGGGAAGCTATCGATGAAGGTACAACGATCCAAAGAATCGATCAGACAAGATTGCTCTTCACACAACAGCACTGCTCGTCTCATTGCCGTCGACTTGGATGAAGCGACTGGTTGTGGCATGCTCGATTGGGGCATCTGAATTTCCGTGCAATGAAGCAAATGGTGTCTAAGAAGATGGTGCGAGGAGTACGAGATTGACCACCCAACTCGGTTGTGTGAGGGTTGCTGTTAGCAAAGCGGTGCGGTGCCATTTCCGTTGCGAGCACGATGATCGTGCCAAGCAATCCACCGGAGCTAGTTCATGCGGACTTATGTGGCCCAATTACTCCACGCACCTTGAATGGTAATCGTTACTTCTTCTGTTAGTTGATGACTACAAACGATTCATGTCGGTGTATGTTATCAAGACGAAAGATCAAGCCTTGTTGCTTTCAAGAAATTCAAGGCACAAGCCGAGAAAGAGAGCTCACTCAAACTGAAAATGTTGAGAAGCGACGGGGTGGAGAATTTGTTTCTCGTGTTTTGCAGATTTTTGTGAAAGAGAAGGAGTGCGGCATCTTCTCGCACCTTATACCCCACAAAGAGAATGGTGTGGTGGAACGCTACTCAACCGTTACGTGCTTGCGACAACAAGAAGCCCGTTGAAAGCTATGTGATCCACGGAAGAATGTGGGAGAAGCGATTCGACATTCGATGTATGTACTTAATAGAGTACCAACCAAGGCAATAAAGTATACTACTCCTTATGAAGCCTCGAAAGGAGGAAACCGAATCGGAACACTTAAGGATCTTTGGATGTCTTGCACATGTCAAGGTACCTTCATTGCTTAAGCAAACTTGATGACGAAGCAAGCCTATGGTGTACTTGGGGCGAGCACGGGAGCAAGGCACATCGCTTATTCGATCCTCAACAAGGTAGGTCGTGTGTGAGCCGTGATGTGATCTTTGATGAAAAAGAAGTGGAATTGGGAAGGACTTCCACAGAAGAACGCAGCGGCAATCCGAGTGGACTGCGTTCTCGTAGCGAACATGCAATAGATCTTGATCGATTCGATTCGCGGCGCTTGCACCGTCATGTCCTTATCGAACCATCGTTGCGGCAACCGGATCGTCATTGATGACACCGCAATTCAACCCTCGTCACCACCGCCCGGCCACGCCACTGCGGCAGGGAGCATCCGGTGAGTGGTGGTACACCGACTCCTCTACTTATGATGCTACACGGTTAGGGGTTGAGATCACTCACGAGATCTATGCAGATCCCGGTGAGTGAACATGACCGGCGATTGCTACTAGCTGCATGGTGGGAAATTACAAGGAGGCTGGTGACAAGGACCGGAAGAGGCAATGCAGAGGGAGATCGAATCAATTGAAAGGAATCAAACTTGAGAGTCGACGGAATTGCCATCGGGACACAAACCCATTGGTCTTAAGTGGGTCTTCAAGCTAAAGAAGGATGTCTGCAAGGTGGTGAAGCACAAGGCAAGGCTAGTAGTCAAAGGCTATGTGCAACAAAAGGAGTTGATTTTGATGAAGTGTTCGCCTTTTGCAAGACTGAAATCTGTGAGAATGGTGTTAGCACTCTCTGCCGGGAGGGTGGGAAGTTCATCATCTCGATGTTAAGTCTGCATTCCTAAATGGCAATCTCAAGAGGAAGCCTATGTGACTCAACCGAAGGGTTCTTTGTAGTAGGGAAAGAATACCTAGTATACAAGTTATCCAAAGCTCTATATGGCTTGGCGGCACTCAAGGGCTTGGAACACCCGACTTGACAAAGACTCTGAAAGAACTTGGGTTTGAGAGGTGTCCCAGTGAGCAGTGTGTGTACAAGCATTGTCAGTAACAAATTGCTCATTGTTGGTGTTTATGTAGATGACTTGATTGTGACTGGATCAAGTAAAGAAGATGTCCAGTATTCAAAGAGCAAATGAAGAGAGTTTGAAATGAGTGATCTTGGTACTCTTTCATACTATCTTGGCTTAGAAGTGCAGAGAGTGACAAAGGCATCGGTTTGAAGCAAACCGGTATGCCAGCGCATTCAAACAGCAAGAATGGGGAGTGCAACCCATCCAAGTACCCAATGGAACCAAAGCTGCAGCTAACCAAAGATGGAGATGGAACACGGTGAATGCGATCGAGTATCGTCGCACGATAGGTAGTCTGCGGTACTTGACCCACACTCGGCGGACTGAGCTATGCAGATGGGGTGGTCGTGATACATGGAATCACCACGTCGAGCCATCTCCAAGCGGTGAAGCAAATTCTAAGGTATGTCAAGGGGACAATTCATTATGGCCTTACTTACTACGGAGGAGGAGAAGGTGAGGTGATTGGCTAGTGATGTGATGATCTTGCGGTGATCTAGATGAACGAAAAGCACCAGCGGGATGGTGTTTTATTTCTCGGAGGTCCGGTTACTTGGTGCTCCTAAGCAAAAACGGTGGCTCACATCATCGTGTGAAGCAGATTTCATGGCGCAATGGCAGCAGCATGCCAAGCCATGTGGTTAAGAAGTTTACTTAGTGATTTGACCGTTTGGAC
Organism: Ampelocalamus luodianensis; assembly: GCA_036346255.1. NCBI lineage: Eukaryota > Viridiplantae > Streptophyta > Magnoliopsida > Poales > Poaceae > Ampelocalamus > Ampelocalamus luodianensis. The sequence continues at coordinate 15,400,579 of CM070638.1, forward strand.
ATCGAAAGGGATAGTGCTGCGAGTAGACAACAAATCTGCCATAGCACTCATGAAGAATCCAGTGTTTCATGGAAGAAGCAAACACATTGATACTCGGTTCCATTTCATCCGAATGCGTTGAAAAGGGACTAGTTTCGATGGAGCATGTGAGCAATGAGAAAGCAAGTGTGCGAACATCTTGACTAAAGCTCTACCAAGGGTTAAATTTGCTAAAATGCGAGCTTACGGCGCCGAGATCTCTAGTTTAAGTCGATTAGGAGGTGAATGTTGCTTGTAATCGACTTGGTCGTTTGTTATTTGTACCGAGTCTTGATTAGTGCGTGTGTCTTCGCTTAGTGGGTGCTAGCATTTTTATATTCTTGCGCGGTGTGCGCAAGCGTCGTAGGTGGTGTGGCCGGCAAAACCGGATCGTAGCTTGACTCTCTAGCTCCAGTTGAAACAGTTTTAGTTTTAGTTATCGCATCAAGTTGCAGTTGAGAAATACATCCAGAAAATTGCCCCACGTATTGTTTCTGAACTTTACTGTTCATCGTCTGAAACTCCCGTATCTGTGATCGATTGGGCGCATAGACTCTGTGCTTGATCCCAACATAAAGTACAATCTGGCTAAATAATTTGTATCCATCAGTACGAGTTGCACCAGGTAGATGTCCTGCGATGCCGTAAGCCTCTGTGGCGAAGGGTGTCGGGGCGCACGACGTAAGTCGTTAAGAGGGCGCAAGAGGGGGGTCTGGGTAAGGGTTAACGGATCTAAACGGACGTAACCCTTCGAAGACGAAACCTTAGCGGGTGTAACTAATACTGATAGATGCATTATAAAGGCCTTGTGATGATCTCCCCTTGATTCACATGTCTACGGAAACATGTGTACATATGAAGACGATTATCTCTTGTGGGTAAAGTGTACAACCTCTGCAGAGTCTAAACTGTTTAAACAGCCGTGTCTACGGTAAAAGGCGGACATGGAAACTTAACTTGAGTTAGTTCTATTTCAAAAACTATTGTGGGTGGAATGAAAAATGTGGTGGGCTCACCTAGCTTTGGGTTGGATTTTTCCTGAGTTTTCAAACTCAGTGATGTTAATATGTGGGGGGAACCCCAATCAAATTAAGCATAAGGTGGAGGGAACCTCTGCTGTTATTAAATATTGCACAATTACTCTCTTTACTAAAAATGCAATTTGGTTAAAACTGTTAAGTGACAGGACTTTATAATTATGATATTTGAAAATATTATTTTAGCAAATGAAAGAACCAAAGCCATCCTTGTTAAGCCTTGCATGTATATTATTACATTGTGTGTTGACTCGCGAGCACGGAAGTTGTGCTCATTCTCGCTCTCTCCCCAAAACCCTCAGAAGTAGGAAATCCTAGAGACTATGACTACTACGAGGAGCACGAAGTTGGAGGCTCAGGAGATGATGAAGCGTAGTGTAGTCTTTAGCTGTTCTAGTCTCGCCCTAGTCCAGTTGACTCCGTCGGTACTTGTGTGCATCTAATATTATCCAAGCCTTGGTTAATATCGGACGCACACGAGTTTCCCCAGTCGCTTGCCTGTGGAGAGATGAGCTCTCACCCCTTTTGCTTCCGTTGTTGCTTCCACTTTTGTAATGTAATCTTTTGGCCTGTTCGACCCGTATTGCAAAATTCGACCCGATGCGGTCTATGTAAACTCTGATGTGCTAAATTAATGAATGGTATGGTTCTACGCTGTCACATCCCCAAATCAATAAAATGATTATTATGCATCTCTTTAGCATGCACCATTCTACGGTGTTATATTTATCTAGATTCCGAGCTTATTGATATTGACTCTTACGCCACTGAGAGTGAACAACTACTTTTCCAGCAAGGCAAGAATCCTTTGAACTTTCTTTTTGCATCATATTTGATACCAGTTTTGTTAGGATAGATGCAATGATAATTGCTCGCATGTTATTTTGATAATGTCGCTATTTTTGTGATGAATAGTTAGACACCTCCTATTACATTGTCATTGTGGCTATCCATGAATTATTCCAATACTGAAATGCTTAAGATAGGATGTGTGAATTTATATTATCCGAGTTTGCTTAGCCATGCAAGTCTAGAACCGGTAGTTTAATTGTCGGGAATAACCCGACAATTATGGGGCAAACACAACTCTCATTATATACTTTCGTTCAGATCTTCGTATCTGTTTACTAAGTTAAATTTTGTCATTTTTAAATGAGCTTTTGGTCTGGACAAGTGTTGGTTAGTGATGGTGCTTTGTGCACGAGCTTTGGGTAAGTGGTCTGACTTGTCTGGACGATTAAGGACCGAACTTTGGGTACCTGCTGTTCAAGCAACACTCGTGCTATCACACGCGGTATATGGGTGCCGTATAGTTAAGTAGGGGGAAGGTTTTATTGGGTTGAGTCCCGCGGTGGTGAAATGGAAAAGGCATGGGACCGTGAAATCCCGTGCTCTTTTTCGGCCGATAGGATGGGGGCGTTAACGTCTTGTGTTTCCTAGCAGGTAGGATGGAGGTGTTAACGTCTTGTGTTTCCTAGGAGCCATGGTTGAGGGACTTAGCTCAATGGGATTTTCTTGCTAAAAACGACCGTATCTTGATTTATCCGGCCGGCATACCTTAGGTAGTATGCTATATTCGGAGGCATCTGGAGGCTTACGGGCTAATCAAGTCGTGTGGGTAAAGTAGTACACCCCTGCAGGGTATAATCTATTCGAATAGCCGTGTCCACGGTTATGGACGACCGCTTGAAATTTGTGGCTGCTTATTGTTAGACTTGAGAATTAAAATTGTGGGTGAACTCGGTAATTCATGAACGGGATGTTCATGCTTGTTGTTGTATCAAAGTGGACAGCCACTTTGTTCTTTTTATGCCTTGTTGATTACTTAGTTCATTACTTATTCACATGCTTTACTTCCACTTCAAATCTGATTTTAAATGGCATTTGAAGAACTAGCATGTGTAGGTTGTTTAATATTGCGTCTTTTATGCAAAACTAAGCCAATATGAGCCTTCCCTTGGAATGACCTTATGCATACTATTTTTATTTGTGTAAGACTTGCAAGTACTCTTTGGTACTCAGCCAGATGTTTGCTGGCTTTTACAGGTGAGGACGATTTCGAGACCGATGAGCTTGTCGGTGTCGATTTAGGCGACACCGACGAGTAGTGTGTTACTTTCTAACTCCCAGTCGGTTGCCGATGGGTTGTGGGCATACCGCTGTTGGTATTTTGGTTTATTTATTGCTTCCGCTATCAACTTGTTAAATTTGGCCGGTCGGCCCTTTTGTAGTCTGATACTTGATATTATGATGTATGACGTTTGAACTATTTATGTATGAGCATTGTATGGATGTGATTAACGTTGTATGAGAGCATGAATATATTGGTCGCTGATCTTGGGAGCCAATATAAGTCATGCTCGCTGTTCGTGGTTTCGATTTAACTCGTTATGTAGCACTTGACTCGTTGGAGAACCGCAATCATGTAGTGCTCGCAGAGGAGCGCGCGCATGATCGTCGGGGCTCTAGATCGTAGTCAAGTCTCTCATTTAGACTGAGTTAAGTCTGAAACCATTTACCGGAGATCCGGGGTTATGTCCTTAAGACCAAGATTAGTCTCGGTTTTACGGAGATAACTCGGGTTCCTACAAATTAATATCGAGCCATACCGATGTAGGTTAGAGGTAGCACTGGCGTTAGTGTTAGAAAGCCTTCTTGAGTCAAAATATTTTGAAATGATCAAATTATTTTCAGAAAGTATAAGTTAGGAATATCTTTTATTCCTTATCCATCCTTAGTACCTTTTCTCACCTTATTCTGTTTCGATTTACGAAACTAACTCATCTTGCCATTCTGTCCTTGGTTAAGTCATCAATACCTTGTTCGGGAGACCCAAACTGAAGATGTGGACGGATAACTGGCGCTTCTAGAGATTTAATGAGAAGAGCAAGAGCAAACTTCACTTATCAACACCGATACTCCGTCTACCATCGGGATCAAGGACCAAGGATGGAGGAGTATTTGGCAGTGATCAATATCATTGCCAGACACGTGACAAGGAGTATCCCATACGGATTCCAGGCGCGTGGCACTTCTGAGGCCACAACATTGCAGGAAGTGGCTCGTGTGGCACTGAGCCATCTTCGTCATGACATGACGAAGTTAGCTCAGCCTCCATACTACCACCTTCCTATGCGAGCACGTGGCGCAGAAGTGAACACTGTTGCCAGGATCCGGTCTGGGAAAGACACTCAAGTCCGACAACTGGCAAGATTGATTCACATCATGGCTTAAATCCATCTTTGCACTATGCATGAGTTATAGGAGACGCGGCATCGTCACACCGATCCAGATAACCCCGAAGACACGGTATCAACTAGCTACTATTGGTTAGGTCAGTTTCCAGGAGGATTTAATCGGAACCTTTAGGGTTGAAGCCTAGTAAGCTCACGTTTCGGCTATGAGTTCAGTGAGCATATGTCCTTAGGTCTTTGTAAATGGTCTATAGTTGTTGAACTTTTAATGTTGTTTTGCAAAAAGCTTTGGTTTCGGGCAATTACCCTTGGCCTACGGGCCTATATGGATGTAATTGTAGCCGGAAAACTCCTTATCATCTCTATGGATCTTATGTTGGCCTTTGTGTTTTCGTGTCTTCTCTTGGTGTTAATTTGTGTGCATTTATTGTCATATCGCATGATAGTTTTAGATCTTCTCCTTGCTGTCCAAAATGTTTTTCACACTCATTAGAGTGTATTCTTAGGCTATGTCCTAACCATCTTTGTCAAAACAGGATGGCAGGACGTAGTACTCATTCTAGCACTCAACCAAGGGAAAAGTCACCCTCCCCTGGGATTCAACACACCGTCGCATGTCCTGAATGCAGCAAGGTGGGGCACTCCGCCCACCAGTGCGAACTACGGGTGTTAAAAGGGACCATGGAGAAGGCCACGGTCTGTCGACATTGTGGTGATGAAGGACACTACATCGATCAGTGCTTTACAAGTTGTCCTAACTGCGATGGAAACCACCCACCAGGAAGCTGTCCGACCACCAAGGTCATTTGTTTTCTCTGCGAGGGACACGATCACTGTCCCAAGGAGTGTCATCTACACAAGATGATCACAAAGTCGGTCGAACTTCAACGAAGAATTTTTCACGCAGCTGTCACCAAGGCAAACTCTGGCCAAAAAATTGCACCATGGCCACCCAAAAAGAAGTGTCGAAACCGACCCCGTAAAGACATGCAACTTATTTGTTTCGTTTGCAACACTCCGGGACATTTTGCGATGTCTTGCCCAGAGAAGCACCAAGCTTTTGCCATCCGTGTTCCAGATCTCCAAGAATCCATCGATAAGGGACCCAATGCTCCTTCTCAGCATACCAGTTCATTCCAACTGTCCCGTTCTCAAGCACCAGTGTCACCTAGGCCTCTAACAGCGACTACACACCTTTCTCTGTGTGAGGTACAACAGCTTAATGGGGGCAAAGGTTCTCAAGATTACAGCTCGTTCAGGCCCAATGTCACTTGTTTTTACTGTGGCTGCATTGGTCACTATGCGCATAAATGCCTTGCTAGGAAGCAAGGGATGCCCCGGACTTATCCAGCTCCTGCACCACTTTCAATTCCAGCAGGACCCTATATACCCCCGAGCAGCAACAACTTCCATCCGTACGTGACGTGCTTTCACTGCGGCCGCACCGGGCATTATGCCGACCGGTGTTTGGCGAAGGCACGTGGGATGCCTCGAGTCTACCCTGCACCTACTTCGGCTCCAGTGAGACCACTACCACCTCCGCGGACAGCGACCAATCCCCCGCAAGCTCCAGCCCGTGGCCGAGTGAACCACGTTACCGTCGAGGAGGCAACCGACGCACCCGACGATGTTTTAGGTACGCTCCCTGTGATTTCTTTTCCACCTTTTGTCTTGTTTGATTCGAAAGCCTATCATTCAATCATCAAGAAGTCCTTTGTTACATTACATCATTTTGAGATGCATACACCTCCGCCACGTTATTAACTCCAGTCGCCGGGTTCGATTTTCCAAAACCGATCAAGTCTGCCGGGACGTAAAAGTGGAAATTCAAAATGATAACTTTTTGGCAAATCTGATTGTGATAAATTCAGTGGGTATTGATGTGGTCTTAGAGATGGTTTGGCTCTCCAAAGATTAGGGAAAGATCGATTGACCTCAACAGTCTATTTCAGTCATAAGTGAAGACGGCAGTCCAATTGTTTTGCATCGTTAGTAGGTAGTTCTCATCTCTATGCTTTGGAAGCTAGTACCTCTCTTTAAATTGGAAGAGGTTCCGGTGGTATGTGAATACCCAGATGTATTCCCCGAAGAACTCTCAGGCATGCCTCCTTATCGAAAGGTTAAGTTCGTCATTAAGCTTGCACCCGGTACGGCGCCAATTTCAAAACGGCCGTATCGTATGCCTCCTAATGAGTTGGAAGAATTGAAGAAGCAACTCCAAGAACTTCGAGACAAGGGATTTATTAGGCCGAGCTCCTCACCTTGGGGATGCCCGGCCATCTTTGTCAAAAAGAAAGACAAGAGTTTGCGGATGTGTGTTGACTACCGCCCGTTAAATGAAGTCACTGTCAAGAATAAATATCCGCTTCCACGGATTAATGATTTATTCAATCAATTGAGTGGAGCCCAAGTATTCTCCAAGATTGATTTGCGCTTGGGCTACCATCAGATTAAAGTCCGAACAGAAGACATTCCGAAGACGGCATTCTCTACTCGTTACGGGTTGTACGAGTACACTGTCATGTCCTTTGGTCTGACGAATGCACTAGCTTACTTCATAAACCTTATAAATTCGGTTTTCATGGAGTATTTAGGATAAGTTTGTTGCGGTATTTATCGATGACATCCTTATTCATTCCTAGACTAATGGAGAAAACGAGCAACACTTATGACTTGTGATAGAGAAGCTTCGTCACCATCAGCTCTATGCCAAATTTAGCAAATGAGAATTTTGGCTACGAGAAGTTAGTTTCTTGGGCCATGTTACATCTTATGGCATCACAGACCTGTTAACGCCTCAGATTTTCGTGGCCTAAGCGGCCATAATTCCCCTAAGAAAATAGCTGCGGAGGGATGACTCCGTATAGCTAGTTAACTTGGCTAAGATTCCGTTCGTTAGTAGAGTAACCAGACAATTTGCTCCACTGACTAAGAAAGGCCTTGGTCCCTCAAAGATAGCTAGCTGCAGAGGGATGACTCCGCAAAGCTAGTTAGCAGATTGAGATTCCGTTGTTAATGGAACTGACCAAACAAATCGTTCCAGAATTAACCAGACAAATCGTTCCATCATTTGACAACGGCCATGCACCACCACCTAAAGCACCAAGAAAGAGCTCTCAGTCTGTCAATCCTTGTTATATCTAGACCTGGTAAGTTTTCCCCGTGTCGATTAAAGTGGCACCTTTTCTGTCGATCAAAACCAAGATTCGTACCGGTCACTTGGCTGATTTTTATGCCCCAAGGATCGTAAGCTTGCAAGGTGTATTGAAGACGATCGTTTCAGATCGTGGGTCTCTGTTTACTCTCAATTTTGGCATAGCCTGCAGGAGGCTATGGGAACTCGTTTTCTTTTATCTCAGCTTATCATATCCAAAACTGATGGTCAAAGAGAATGAGTCAACCAAGTTTTGGAAGATGTGCTCCGTGCTTGTTTTCTTTCCTTTGGGAAGCATTGGGAGAAATGCTTCCTATTCACCGAGTTTCGTACAACGATAGCTTTCGAGCCAGTCTCGGCTGGGCACCTTTCGAGGCTCTATACGGGAGAAGGTGTAGAACCCCGTTGTATTGGTCTGAGACCGATGAAAGATTTTCCCTTGGCCCGGACTAAATGTTTGAGGCCGAGAGTCAAGTCCAGCTTATTCGAGAACGATTGCGCATAGCTCAACCAGACCAAAGGAGCTGTGCGGATCGTTGTCGTCGTGGGTTGAGCTTGAGGTAGGTGATCATGTCTACCTTAAGTTTTCTCCAATGAAAGGAACACATCGTTTCCAAGTCAAGGGCAAATTGGCATCTCGCTATATCAGACCTTTCCGAATTATAGCAAAACGGGGATCGGTGACGTATCAGTTGGAGTTGCCAACATCACTTTCTTATGTTCATGACATGTTCCATGTTTCGCCATCGAGAAAGTGTCTTCGCGCACCAATAGAAGAAAATAAGTTGGAAGAACTAGACTTGCAACCCGATCTTTCTTATCGGGAACATCCGATTCGTATTTCTTAAAGAAAAAGGAGTGCAAGACGCGGAATCGCAATATCAAATTCATCAAGGTTCAGTGGAGTAACCATACTGAAGATGAAGCAACATGGGAACGTGAGGATCCAGTGCGAGCTAACTATCCAAATCTTTTTCTTTCTTCTTGAAGTGTCTTCGAATCAAGAAAGGAAAGTTTAAACAAAGCAATGGGAAGGAGAATATAGCAACCATTCCTTGTAACCTTATCTAGGTATCTTAGTACTATCTTTGAAGGAAATCAAGACAACGGATGTAATGACTTTCTGTAAACCCGTTCTACCCAACTTCCACCTTGTCCCGATCTCGGGGTCGAGATCTTTTGTAAGGGGGGGGGGAGGTTTGTCACATCCCCAAATCAATAAAATGATTATTATGCATCTCTTTAGCATGCACCATGTTTTGAAACTTTTTATTTCAATATTGTACTTGGAAAATCTCAAAATACAATTGAAACATATACTTAAATTTGAACTCCAAACTAAAAGCTCACAAAAATGCTACTGAAGATCCTCTGGAAATAATTTATTCAATTACTATATTAATTATCATGAATTAATATAATTTTTCCCAAATTTTTGGAACTGGTTTGAACCCTAAGAAAATTCAACCACGATTTAAAGTTCAACTTTATGTTTGAATTTTAAACTATACAAATTATATCATGAACAGTAGTGTTCAATAATTTTTATGGACACTAGACTATCCCAGGAACTCGTGGAAATTATTTCAGAATTTTTGGGATTTTATTTCTATTTATAAGGCCTTGGTCAAAGTAAAATCAATTTAAATGATCTTAGTCAAACTTCAGACCTAACCTAGCATTGTTCCTTGGACTCGAGTCCAACCCCCACACTGGACTCGATCGAACCACCTAGCTGTACCAACAGGAGTTAACCGCTATCAACCGTGTGATCACGATCGTGTGGTCCAGACGAAACCCGCCCGAGCTGATCCGATCGAACCAACTAAACACCCCGGTGCACCAGACTCTGGCCCGCTTGCCTTGAGCCACTGCCAACTCGGGCCCGCGTGTCAGGATCGTCCTCTTCCTTGGGCAGGCACGTGCTCAGGCGCTGCACGCCACGCGGCCGTCGTGCCCTGCCCAGCTCCGTCGACGCCGTGACCCACCGCACAATTTGACCACTCCGGAGCCTCCTCTGCTTGATGCCGTTTCCGTTCCGTCCTTCGGCCGCCTTTAACTCGCCTTCTTGCCTCTCTTTCTCCCCATTCTTCCTCTTGGGGGCTGAGGAAGAATAAGCTCAAGCAGGCGCATCTCTCTGGTAAAATTTGTGCCACCAAGTCCCTCAGCTCCCCCTTTTCATGCCATTTCCATTTTTGTAAATGCCAACCCTTGCCCTTGCTTGTAGCTTCTGGAACCCAAGGTCGTCCTCACCGGCTCTAGAGCACGCACCGAAGACCTCTTTGTGTCAACCCGTGTCTTCAAGAGGTTTTATCCTCAACTGAGCGTGTCATGGTGTGCCACTTAACCCCACCTTACTTTCCCCTCAACCGATTTGGTCGATGCATTACAGGATCTCTCGGATTTGCATTGTTCCCTATTTTCGGCCGATAGCACTATTCACCATCACATTGTCATCCTGGTGAGCCATTCCTCGATTCCATGCTTGGTGACCATCTCCTGGCTTCACTCAAGTTTTCTCAATCGGTAGCTTTTGTTTTCCTTGAGCAGATAGTCCCCTCCCTGTGAGCCGCATCATCGCCGCCGCCATTACCGTGGACGACACCTCGCCAAGTTTTCCCCGGCCTTTTCTTCTCTACGGTAAGCTTCAAGGAACTCTTAGATAGCTTTTGCACGCTTTAGTTTGCCCGTTTCGCCCTTGGATTGGCACATGCACTTAAGCCGTATGGCCGCCTCCGCTCGCCGGCGTTGCGCCGCCGCTACCGGCTGTTTCAGCAGCCGCCACCGCCACCATGAGCTTCGTGAAGCTACCAGGAACCCATTCCTGGCCTTGGATGGCGCCGACGCGGCCAGAGTCGCCGGCGAGGCTCCGGTCAAGCGAGCTCTGCTTGTCGGGAGTTCCGACCGCGACTGTAGCAACATCGTTAGGCGTTAACTCCAATCATTAGTTGTAATGATGTCTTAGCTGCGGTAGTGTTTCACTTGCATGCGGGCCCCATGCACGGAAAATAGGGAGGTTACGTTTAACGTCACAGCAGCTGACGGGTGGGCCTAGCCCTTAAACCCCGAACGCTTTGTGTGTGCGTCGGTGGACCGAGTCCTTTGGACCGTGCCACTGACGGCGGGCCCCACGTGTCGGAATGGATTTTAAAAATCTGAGTTAAAAAGGAATACGCACTATTCTCCGGGCCCCGCACGTCAGCCACTACGGCTAGAGCGTGGTCGGTAGAAAAAGTAATGAATACTTTATGAAATTCGAAATCTGTTAATTTGCACACTGAAAAATTTGTATTAACTTCTAAAATGCATAACTAAATCATTTTAACTCCAAAAGGGGTGAAACCACTTCTGATAATTTTCATATTTGGTGAAATTTATGTTAAAATTGGTTTCAACTTTGTGTCTGCAACAGATAGCATTATTTTGGAAATAGGCCTTTAACACTATTATTTTTACAATAGAAAAAGGGCTGATAACTTCAAAAATCCATAAGTAATTCTTGGAAACTCCAAAAACAGTTAAATCAGTTTTGATAATTTATATTTCAAATGCACTTAATTATAAAAATGGTCCCAAACTTACCTCTGTCACATAAACCTTAGTTTGAGGAAAAAGATCTTAAAAGGGATTATTTTTAGACTATTAATGCTGATAAGTTTAGAAATCAATAACTAAATCAGGAAAACTTCAATTTGAGCAAACTCAACTATTTTGAACTTGTAATAATATTGCCTAATTATCCATGTAATCCATGTACTCACCACTGTCCTACAAATTTTCACTTCATAATTAAAATAAATGAATTAAGGCGTATTGAAATCTGAAAGTCAAATCACCATAACTTTCACATACTAAATCGAAATGAAGTGATTCTTCCACCAAAAAATCATCTAAAATCATGACTTAGCTACTGTAGAAAAATCATGTATTTTTGAGCATTTTGAATTTCGTGGTATTTCTCGATGTTTATTCGGTGTTATATTTATCTAGATTCTGAGCTTATTGATATTGACTCTTACGCCACTGAGAGTGAACAACTACTTTTCCAGCAAGGCAAGCATCCTTTGAACTTTCTTTTTGCATCATATTTGATCCCAGTTTTGTTAGGATAGATGCAATGATAATTGCTCGCATGTTATTTTGATAATGTCGCTATTTTTGTGATGAATAGTTGGACACCTCCTATTACATTGTCATTGTGGCTATCCATGAATTATTCCAATACTGAAATGCTTAAGATAGGATGTGTGAATTTATATTATCCGAGTTTGCTTAGCCATGCAAGTCTAGAACCGGTAGTTTAATTGTCGGGAATAACCCGACAATTATGGGGCAAACACAACTCTCATTATATACTTTCGTTCAGATCTTCGTATCTGTTTATTAAGTTAAATTTTGTCATTTTTAAATGAGCTTTTGGTCTGGACAAGTGTTGGTTAGTGATGGTGCTTTGTGCACGAGCTTTGGGTAAGTGGTCTGACTTGTTTGGACGATAAAGGACCGAACTTTGGGTACCTGCTGTTCAAGCAACACTCGTGCTATCACACGCGGTATATGGGTGCCGTATGGTTAAGTAGGGGGAAGGTTTTATTGGGTTGAGTCCCGCGGTGGTGAAATGGAAAAGGCATGAGACCGTGAAATCCCGTGCTCTTTTTCGGCCGATAGGATGGGGGCGTTAACGTCTTGTGTTTCCTAGCAGGTAGGATGGAGGCGTTAACGTCTTGTGTTTCCTAGGAGCCATGGTTGAGGGACTTAGCTCAATGGGATTTTCTTGCTAAAAACGACCGTATCTTAATTTATCCGCCGCATACCTTAGGTAGTATGCTATATTCGAGGCATCCGGAGGCTTACGGCTAATCAAGTCGTGTGGGTAAAGTAGTACACCCCAGGGGTATAATCTATTCGAATAGCCGTGTCCACGGTTATGGACGACCGCTTGAAATTTGTGGCTGCTTATTGTTAGACTTGAGAATTAAAATTGTGGGTGAACTTGGTAATTCATGAACGGGATGTTCATGCTTGTTGTTGTATCAAAGTGGACAGCCACTTTGTTCTTTTTATGCCTTGTTGATTACTTAGTTCATTACTTATTCACATGCTTTACTTCCACTTCAAATCTGATTTTAAATGGCATTTGAAGAACTAGCATGTGTAGGTTGTTTAATATTGCGTCTTTTATGCAAAACTAAGCCAATATGAGCCTTCCCTTGGAATGACCTTATGCATACTATTTTTATTTGTGTAAGACTTGCGAGTACTCTTTGGTACTTAGCCAGATGTTTGCTGGCTTTTACAGGTGATGACGATTTCGAGACCGATGAGCTTGTCGGTGTCGATTTAGGCGACACCGACGAGTAGTGTGTTACTTTCTAACTCCCAGTCGGTTGCCGATGGGTTGTGGGCATACCGCTGTTGGTATTTTGGTTTATTTATTGCTTCCGCTATCAACTTGTTAAATTTGGCCGGTCGGCCCTTTTGTAGTCTGATACTTGATATTATGATGTATGACGTTTGAACTATTTATGTATGAGCATTGTATGGATGTGATTAACGTTGTATGAGAGCATGAATATATTGGTCGCTGATCTTGGGAGCCAATATAAGTCATGCTCGCTGTTCGTGGTTTCCGATTTAACTCGTTAAGTGTAGCACTTGACTCGTTGGAGAACCGACAATCATGTAGTGCTCGCAGAGGAGCGGCGCGCATGATCGTCGGGGCTCTAGATCGTAGTCAAGTCTCTCATTTAGAGTGAGTTAAGTCTGAAACCAGTTACCGGAGATCCGGAGTTATGTCCTTAAGACCAAGATTAGTCTCGGTTTTACGGAGATAACTCGGGGTTCCCACATACGCTATGTATAAAATGATTCAGCAATGTATCTGTGAGTGTTATCTACTGATCCAAAGAATAGTACAGTGTTATCACAGAGGATTCTGGATTAAAATATCCGAGTCCGACTGCATCGAACATAAACCGATCCCACTCAAGGGAAAACCGCGAAAGCAACTTTCTGTCTGGAGCAGGCGCGGGCGGGGAAATTGGGCAAGACCATCACAAAGCAAACACGCGACGAAGTTTTAGCGAACGGACAACGAGACCCACGTAACTAACGGGCCAGCGGCAGCGAAACAAAAGGGCAGGTCTCAGTCTCAGTCTCAGTCTCAGTCTCAGCGTCAGGGCGGAGAGACCGACCGCAAACAGTCGAGAACAACAGCTGGGATGTACGCAACGTCGACAGGACAGGGCTGGCGATTCTTCAGGACGCGAGCGGAGGCGATGGCGAGAACCAACGACCACAGCATCGAACGCGACACGAACGGGCACGGGGCGCGCGAGCGCGATCGGACGGATGTAAACGTGGACTCAGCCTGCGCAAAGAAAGAAGGAAAGAACAAACGTGGAAGACGGCTGCAAGAAAAGCAAGACGCGACGTGCACATCAGAAGCTTAAATGACTGAGCAGGCTGCTCTCATCGCGAAACGCTGGCCGAGCCGAGCGGAACCAACGCGAAAGATGGACAATCCGACGGCGCCGAGGCAACGCAAGGCGATTGAAAGGCACACGCCAGCACGGAGACGCTAACGGCCACGGGGGCGCGCCGACGCGATCGGACGGACGCCGAATTTCTACCGACGTAGACAGAGGCGGCCGTTTCCACCGGCTGTTAAGATAGGTAATGTGTCTCTGCATCTATGGTTCAAGTAATCTTTTGTAGTTAGTTAATTTGTTGCCGGTATGAATATCCAATGCACCATGTTCTTGTTGTAATTTTGTTACTCCCTCTTTTTTTTACTTGTCGTATATTAAGGGAATAAAAAAAATTACCATGTGACCAAAATACCGTTTAATAATATCTCACGCACACGCAACGCGGGAATCAAGTGGAGAGAGAGATGTAGAGTTAATAGAGATAGTTTGAGAAACTATGCATCAAGAATAGCAAAGTGCTAAGTATTTATGGAAAATTTTTTGATTAAAAACGGAGAGAGTAGCATTCTCTTCCTTTTTACCACTTAATTTCGTATCTTTCCCCTCCTTGCAGTTTGTTTCAGCTTTAAAGCTCAAATTTTTGGTATTTTCAGTGTGGTTTGTCCTTTTTAACTTGTTCTTGTCGTTTGAATGCTGAATGCAAACGGGTGAGCATAGTCGTTCTTTCCTTTTCCACTAGACATGGCCATATGTATGAACTCTTCAATTAACGAGTAATTTCTTTTTTATTAAATGACCCTTTTCTTAACAAAACATTGAAAATAACACCACCCTAACTTATTTCTAAAGATTACCCCTGCTTGCCATGGCGCGGCAAATGAACACTACTACGCCATGAGCAAATCCAAACTTTTTTTTTAAAAAAAAAAAAAACCCTTTTGATATCCATTTCCTTCCATCTTAAACCTGTACTGGCTAGTATATCTAAGGGTTCCTTCCATGGCAATAATAGTAATATTCTTCTTTTGAACACTCGTTTTATATAGGTTGAAGAGCCTGGATCCAGTTAGCTATGCTGAAACCCGCACAAAAAAGGAGAAGGATCTTGAAAGTGAAAGTTCTAATTTAATTGAGGAAGGATCTAAGGAAGAAGTTTACACTGAGGAGCATGAGAAGCTTTTAGGTACCTGCAAGGCTGCAAGGCACCCTGGACTCTCTTTGTGGATGGTTATGGCAAAGACGGTAAGCGCATCTATGATCAAGTGAGGGGCCAAACTTGTCATCAGTGCCGGTAAGTTCTTCTGGAAGAGCTATTTGGGAATGCTGTTATTTTGCTACAGGTTTCTTTGCTAGGCCATGCTTATATGTGTTAGCATTCAACAGGATCGTGTAAAAGTAGACAATAGGTAGGATATAGTTTGGGGATTACGCACACACTGAACAGGTTGGCGTTCCTCTGTCTATATACGTTGACGGACAATGAACCGTTGTCATTGGCAACGTTTAGAATGTAAAGCAGGTTGTTGTGATTACAACTTGTACAACTGGAATAGAGATAAGATTACAGAGATACATAAGATACGATTCTATCTATTCATATCTTAACAGCCTCCCTCAATCTCAACTCGGTGAAACAAGATTGAGATTGCGTCATAATCTGATGAATTGTCGAGTAGGAAGCGGTTTAGTAAATATATCTATTGTTTGATATGTAATGAGAGAATTATTTCGGACATATTATCTC
This sequence comes from Ampelocalamus luodianensis, assembly GCA_036346255.1. Classification (NCBI taxonomy): domain Eukaryota; kingdom Viridiplantae; phylum Streptophyta; class Magnoliopsida; order Poales; family Poaceae; genus Ampelocalamus; species Ampelocalamus luodianensis. The sequence continues at coordinate 15,416,154 of CM070638.1, forward strand.
AGGAACAATTCACCAAAACTTTTATGTAAAATCTTGTTATGAAAAATAATTACAAACTCATAAGAATAGAACATTGTTCGAATTTTGGAGAACTTCACAGAACATTTAAACCTTTGAAAATTTTACAAGAGAAACTACATGAGGTCATAAGCCTACACAAAAAATTTCATAAAAGTTGAACTTCATTTGGGAAGTGAATAGAATTGGACAATAAATCAGCAAAAAAAATCAAAATCCTAAAACTAATCTCTGTCTTACCTCCCTGACCGGTGCGCCCCCTTTGTAGGCTCCTTCCCAAAAGTGCTAAGTATCTGTGAAAGAAATTTTGGTCAAAAGTGTTTAGTATTTAAAAACGGAGGGAGTAGCATTCTATTTTGGTCAAAAGTGCTAAGTATTTAAAAACAGAGGGAGTAGCATTCTCTCCGTTTTTACTACTTAATTCCGTATCTTTCCCCTCCTTACATCTTAAACCTGTACTGGCTAGTATATCTAAGAGTTCCATCTTACTACTACTTAATTCCGTTTTGATATCCATTTCCTTCCATCTTAAACCTGTACTGGCTAGTATATCTAAGAGTTCCTTTCATGGCAATTATTGTAATATTCTTCTTTTGAACACTCGTTTTATATAGGTTGAAGAGCCTGGATCCAGTTGGCTATGATGAAACACGCACAAAAAAGGAGATGTTGAATATATAAGTATTTTTTGAGTTACTTTAATCCAGAAATACACTAGATAAATCATGGAAATTATTCTAGCCATTTTCACAAAGCATATAAGCAAGAACATTATAGATATAACTAGCATACCTATCTCAACGTTCAGATCAGCAACAGATGATAAAACTAAGCAAACAACAAATGAGAGACAGTCATACCCAGATCCAGTAGAAGGAACAGCAGAAGATGCAGCAACATCAAGAGTTTTGGCGAGATCGTCGTTCGTCATAGCGTAGTAGACGTCGTGGTAATAGTCGTACAGTTGATGTAGATGTAGCAGATTCGACGAAGAGGAAGCGTGGCGATGCGCGCGACGCTCCCAAAACCTTATTCGTCCCGCCGTAAGCCTTCGAGGACGGGGTTCCGGAGGCCTGCTCTCCCGGTGCGACCGTACACGTGCCTCGCCGGGATGGAGATCGCCAGAGACAACAAACAAACTGTGATTCTGTATTGTGGAAGTGGAAAACTTGGGAACAAGAACCAGTACTCTCAGTTTCTCTTAAATAGCCAAAAAAGGAGTCCAAAGGCCAACAGTTACCATTGATTCAACAAGATCGAAAGGCCAACAGTTGCCATTGATTCGGCAGAATCGAAAAGCCGACAGTTGGAATACGAAAGACCAAAGGTTGCCATTGATTCGCCATCAGAACTGAAACCTTTTAATAGCCAAAAAATAAAGAGACTGACACCAAAGGTCACCATCAATTACGAGTCAGTGCATTTCGATTTTCGAATAGATAAAGAAAATCGCGCCCGCACCTGACACGCCTGTGTACGCGCGCACACGCACACGCACACGCACCGCACGGCACGGTACGGCTCGGCTCGGTTCGGTACGGCTCGGCGAGGCGAGCAAGCACGCGCGTGTGTTGGCTCTTTCCAATTCCACAAGAGGGCTACCACGTTCCACCTTATAAAGTGGTGTAACTCCCCTTCATCTGTCCATATGGGACTAAACAGTTTAGCACATGCACATGGGCCTTTGAGATTTACCAGGAATTAATTAGAATATAATATTTGGGCCTAGCCTGATTAATTCAACAATCCCCACCGCATCCCAATAGCACATGTCGATGCCTTGATCCACAGTATTGTTTTAATATACCGTGTTTTGATGGAGACCGTTAAGGTTGAACATCCACCTAGAATGTAAGCTACACTTATCCACAATCGCACAATGGAGTAAGCCTTGAATTGATAGTTTTGTGTGAATAAGTTTTACTTAAGTCCTTAACTGATACTAGGCTGCCAGGCATCCCCGCGGGTTGGAGCATATAAGTCATACTCCTGGCCTATTCATGAGCTTCCTAGAAATTACCCTATTTCATAGATCGTGGTGCGCATCGGGCTCATATAGGTGTGTCCTTTCAAGATCGCTCAGAGGATGCATCTTTGCTTTAACAAGCCACAGAACACATTAAGATAAGAATCAACCTGCCATACAGATTTAGGAGAGAATTGCATCTCCAATGGAGTGGGTCTATAAAGGTACTCTCCTCCCAGTTAACCAATAGCTTGTTTCGCCAATCCTACTTCACGGGATCTCCGATCATATAGAATGGGTTACCACTATGGTGTAACTCACGTGGGTCTCAAACCCATCTCCCTCGATGCATTGTCTATCACATTTCGTGATAAACCCTTTGTGAAGGGATCTGCCAGATTCTTAGCTGTTTGGATATAATCCAAAGCTATTACTCCGGAGTTTCTCATTTTTCTGACAGACTTCAGTCTTCTCTTCACATGTCTTGATGATTTCATATTATCCTTAGAACTGTTCACCTTGACAATCACAGTTTGATTGTCACAATTCATCAGAATAGCCGGTACTGGTTTTTCAACCACCGGCAAATCCATCAAGAGCTCACGAAGCCATTCAGCTTCAACAGTGGCGGTATCTAATGCTGTGAGTTCTGCTTCCATTGTTGACCTAGTTAAGATGGTCTGCTTGCAAGACTTCCATGAAACAGCGCCACCTCCAAGTGTGAAGACATATCCACTTGTGGCCTTAATCTCATCAGCATCAGATATCCAATTTGAATCGCTATAACCTCCGATGCCGAGGGTATCCGGTATAGTGAATGTCATAACTCACGATGCCCTTTAGATAGCGCATTACCTCTCAAGAGCATGCCAATGATCATCTCCTGATTGGAAACAAAGCGGCTTAGTTTGCTCACAAAGAAACGAGATGTCGTCCGTACCGCTAGCTAAATACATGAGTGAACCAATTATCTGAGAATATCTCAATTGGTCTCTGGCTATTCTCCGATTCTTCCTAAGCAACACGCTAGGATCATAAGGTGTTGGAGAGGGTTTGAAGTCGCTATAACCAAAATGACTCAGAACCTTTTCCACATAATGGGATTGCAACAATGTAATCCCACCATCATCACCTCTCAACAGCTTGATGTTCAAGATAACATCAGCTACTCCCAGATCTTTCATCTCAAAATTCTGAGACAAGAAATCCTTAACCTCCTTAATCACATTAAGGTTGGTCCCAAAGATCAGTATGTCATCAACATACAGACATAGAATGACTCCCTCGCCCCCACCATGGCGATAATACACACATCTGTCAGCTTCATTCACAATAAAGCCTACAGATGTTAAAGTTCTGTCAAACTTTTCATGCCACTGTTTAGGTGCTTGTTTAAGACCATACAGAGATTTCAACAACTTGCACACCTTTCCTTCTTGACCATCTACTACAAATCCATCTGGCTGATCCATGTAAATTTCCTCGTCCAACTCTCTATTTAGGAAAGTCGTCTTAACGTCCATCTGATGAACGAGAAGACCATGTGAGGTAGCCAGAGATAGTAGTACTCGAATAGTGGTCAATCTAGCCACAGGTGAATAAGTATCAAAGAAATCTTCGCCTTCCTTTTGGGTATAACCCTTGGCCACAAGCCGTGCCTTGTACTTCTCGATAGTACCATCATGTCTAAGCTTCTTTTTGAACACCCACTTACATCCTACAGTTTTATAACCATAAGGACGCTCAGTGATCTCCCAAGTTCCATTAGATATAATGGAATCCATTTCATTACGAACTGCTTCCTTCCAGTATTCTGCATCTGGAGAAGCATACGCTTCAGAAATAGTACTTGGAGTATCATCCACAAGGTACACAATGAAATCAGGACCAAAAGACTTTGCAGTCCTTTGTCTTTTACTCTTCCTCAGAGTTTCATTGTCTTCCTCCTCAAAAATTTGCTCAGGAGTTTGTTCAAAATATTCCAAAGGAATGACAGGTTCAGGAATTGTATCAGATTCCTGACTTGATGAACTAGGCATATCTTTCATCGGAAAAATATCCTCAAAGAATGTAGCATCTCTGGACTCCATAATTGTACCAACAAGCATGTCAGGTACTCCAGATTTCACCACTAGAAATCTATATCCAACGCTATGTTGAGCATAGCCTAGAAAGACGCAATCCATGGTTTTTGGTCCAAGCTTACGCTTTTTAGGAATTGGCACATTGACTTTCGCCAAACAACCCCAAGTGCGTAAGTATGAAAGTGATAGTCTTTTTTTCTCCCATTGTTCATATGGGGTTATCTCTTTATTCTTTATAGGAATCATGTTTAGGACATGACTTGAAGTCAATATAGCCTCCCCCCACCATGCTTTGGAAAGACCCGCTGTGTCTAACATGGCGTTAACCAAATCAGTTAGAGTGCGGTTCTTTCTTTCAGCAACCCCGTTTGACTGGGGTGAATAGGGAGGCGTCCTCTCATGAATTATACCATGTTCCTCACAGAATAAATTGAACTCATTAGAAAAGTACTCTCCACCACAATCAGACCTAATCCTTTTGATTTTCCTTTCAAGTTGGTTCTCAGCTTCTGCCTTATAGATTTTAAAGTAGTGAAAAGCTTCATCTTTAGTTTTCAAAAGATACACATAATGTAACCTAGTGGAGTCATCAATCAAAGTCATAAAATATCTCTTACCACCTTTTGTCAACACACCATTCATCTTACAGATCTGAATGTATGAGTTCTAATGGTGCCAAGTTTCTTACCTCTGCGCCTTATGCGCTTACGAGGTGCTTTGATTGCACACAAACTTGACATTTAGAACCTTTGGCAAGGGTGAATTTCGGATTAACTCTAAAGCGGCTAACTGCGTCATGCAACCAAAATTTATATGACAAAGTCGTGAATGCCAAATAGTAGTCTCATTACCACTCGTAAACATGGTTCACAACATTATTACACAAATCTGAAAGAGATAGGCGGAACAAGCCTCCACACATAGCCTTTACCAACAAATTGTCCACACTTGGACACTACAAATTTATTGGACTCAAATACGATCTAAAGCCATCTCTACATCAAGAGATCCGGCGACGAGATTCTTATTGATGGATGGCACATGATGCACGTTCTTCGCTTGCATAATCTTTCCAAGTAAACTTGGATCGACCGTGCCAACACCATGAATAGTGGCATGTGACCCGTTCCCCATTAGAACGGTGAATCCCGAGTGACTGGTAAGAAGAAAACAATGAAATATCAGCACACACATGTATATTGGCACCGTGTCTATCCACCAATCGGTAGATTGACATACGGAAAGAACGAGAGGTAAATTACCATACCACGAAGTTCTGTCTCGAAGAGTACCAACAACAATATTGACAGACTTGGAATTCGCCCTTGCCGATTCTTCCCACCCTTTGCGTTGGATCGCAATCCTTGGCCCAATGACCAGTTCGCCACACACAAAGCAAAGGCCATCCTTTGTGTTCTTCTTCTTCTTTTAAAGCTTGTTGTTTGTGCAGTCTTGTTTTTGCCTTTGAACTTTTGAGCTTGGCCATTCTTTTCTGCACCACATTGGCACTAGAATGTCCTCATTTCCTCTAGTGTGTGTATCTTTTGCCTCGCTTTTCTTCAACATCAAGAGACCCAATGAGATTTTCAATAGAAAACTCTTGTCTCTTGTGTTTCAGAGAAGTAGCAAAATTCCTCCAAGAAGGAGGAAGCTTGGCAATAATGCCTCCCGCGACAACTTGTCCGGTAACACACACTTGAAATGCTCAAGTTCTTTGGCCATGGATTGTATCTCATGAGCCTGCTCAACTACAGAACGTCCATCAACCATTCTATAGTCATGGTATTGCTCCATGAGATACAGTTCACTGCCTGCATCCGAAACGCCAAACTTGGCCTCGAGTGCTTCCCACATCTCTTTTCCATTTGTAATTACCATGTATGCATCAACTAACTTTTCACCAAGAACGCTAACCACGGCACCTTTAAAAAGGTTATCAGCAGCCTCGAACGCTTGCTCCTGATCAGGAGTAAGTGTTCCTTCGGGCTTGCCTTTTGCCACATGGAAAACGTTCATGGCAGTTAGCCAAAGCACCATCTTGGTGCGCCACCTCTTATAATTCGAGCCATCGAACTGAGATGGTTTGAGCGCAAAGAAAAAGCCGATTGACGAAAAATGCCTATAATAAGGTTTTTGGATTGTTGAATATATAAGCATTTTTTGAGTTACTTTAATCCAGAAATACACTAGATAAATCATGGAAATTATTCTAGCCATTTTCACAAAGCATATAAGCAAGAACATTATAGATATAACTAGCATACCTATCTCAACGTTCGGATCGACCATGATGAAAAAACTAAGCAAACAACAAATGAGAGACAGTCATACCCAGATCCAGTAGAAGGAACAGCAGAAGATGCAGTAACATCAAGAGTTTTGGCGAGATCGTCGTTCGTCATAGCGTAGTAGACGTCGTGGTAGTAGTCGTACAGTTGATGTAGATGTAGCAGAGATTCGGACGAAGAGGAAGCAGCGAGCAGTCGCGCGAACGCTCCCCAAAAACCTTATTCGTCCTCGCTCGTGTAAGCCTTCGAGGACGGGGTTCCGGAGGCCTGCTCTCCCGGTGCGACCGTACACGTGCCTCGCCGGGATGGAGATCGCCAGAGATAACAAACAAACTGTGATTCTGTATTGTGGAAGTGGAAAACTTGGGAACAAGAACCAGTACTCTCAGTTTCTCTTAAATAGCCAAAAAAAGGAGTCCAAAAGCCAACAGTTACCATTGATTCAACAGAGTCGAAAGGCCAACAGTTGCCATTGATTCGGCAGAATCGAAAAGCCAACAGTTGGAATCCGAAAGACCAAAGGTTGCCATTGATTCGCCATCAGAACTGAAACCTTTTAATAGCCAAAAAATAAAGAGACTGACACCAAAGGTCACCATCAATTACGAGTCAGTGCATTTCGATTTTCGAATAGATAAAGAAAATCGCGCCCGCACCTGACACGCCTGTGTACGCGCGCACACACACCGCACCGCACGGCTCGGCTCGGCGAGGCGAGTGAGCACGCGCGTGTGTTGGCTCTTTCCAATTCCACAAGAGGGCTACCACGTTCCACCTTATAAAGTGGTGTAACTCCCCTTCATCTGTCCATATGGGACTAAACAGTTTAGCACATGCACATGGGCCTTTGAGATTTACCATGAATTAATTAGAATATAATATTTGGGCCTAGCCCAGATTAATTCCAACAGGAGAAGGATCTTGAGGAAGGATCTAAGGAAAAAGTTTACACTGAGGAGCATCAGAAGCTTTTAGGTACCTGGAAGGCACCCTGGGCTCTCCTTGTCGATGGTTATGGCAAAGACGGTAACCGCATCTATGATCAAGTGAGGGGCCAAACTTGTCATCACTGCTGTTAAGTTCTTCTGGAAGAGCTATTTGGGAATGCTGTTATTTTGCTACAGGTTTCTTTGCTATGTCATGCTTATATGTGTTAGCTTTCAACAGGTTCGTGTAAAAGTAGACAATAGGTAGGATATAGTTTGGGAATTACGTACACACCGAACAGATGGCGTTCGTCTATTTATATATGTTGCCGGACAATGAACAGTTGTCATCGGCAACGTTCGGAATATACAGCAGGTTGTTGTGATTTCAACTGGTACAACTAGAATAGAGATAAGATTACAGAGATACATAAGATACGATTCTATCTATTCATATCTTAACAGCCTCCTCAATCTCAACTCGGTGAAACAAGAATGAGATTGCGTCATAATCTGGTGAATTGTCGAGTAGGAAGCGGTTTTGTAAATATATCTGCTGTTTGATCCTCTGAAGAGATAAATCGAATCTCCAATAGTTTGCATGCCACCTTTTCTCTAACAAAATGAAAATCTACCTCTACGTGCTTCGTTGTTGCATGAAACATGGGATTTGCTAAGAGATAGGTGGCTCCAAGATTATCGCACCATAATGATGGTGGCCTGGACTGAAAATGCCGAGTTCTGCAAGCAATGACTATATCCATGATACTTCTGCTGTGGCATTTGTGAGAGACTTGTATTTTGACTCTGTACTCGAATGCAATATTGTCGCTTGTTTTCTAGAACTCCAAGACACTAGATTTTCTCCAAAGAAGACAGCAAAACTACCGGTTGATCGTCTATCGTCTGAGCAACCGGCCCAGTCTGCATCCGAAAATGCACTGACTAAGGTAGGTGAAGACCTACTAATCGCAAGCCCCATATTTGGAGTATCTTTCAGATACCTTAGTATACGTTTAACAGCTCCCCAATGCAAGTCAGTTGGTGCATGAAGATATTGGCAAAACATTATTGACAGCAAATGAAATTTCTGCTCTTGTTGTTGTCAAATACTGAAGAGCACCAACTGTACTTCTGTATTTGGTTGCATCCTTGGCTGACAATGGAACTCCTAACACTTTGTCCAATCTTTCAGATGAAGTCATGGGAGTAACCACAGACTTGCAGTGTGACATGTTGGTACGCATGAGAAGATCATCCACATACTTCTTCTATGTCATGATAATCCCATCTTGAGTAGGTACCACTTCTATGCCAAGGAAATAGTGCAGTCTACCCAGATCTTTCACTTGAAATTCATGTTGTTGGTCACTCTCAGGATTAGAAGGAGTTGAATTGGAAACAAGAGGAATAAGAATAGAAGGTTCAGTGTAGTTTGGAGGGGATGACTGGGCTGTTTTGAGAAAGGAAAGACATTATCGTCAAACACAACATCATAAGAGATGTAAACACGCCCACTTGAGATTTGAAGACACTTGTATCCCTTGATGGATAAGTCTCTGTGTTGGCTTTTGCCGCCCTTCAAGGACAAAGATCCTTGGTCAAGCGGTTAGCATCTCTTTAGGACAGCATCTTTGTGAGCATCTTGGACTAGCTTTAGGACTAGCTTTAGAGGACAGAGCATCTAGGACAGAGCATCTAGGACAAGCATCTTAGGACAAGCATCTTAGGGCGAGATCTTAGACTAGCATCTTAGCATATGCTTGGTGGTTGACGACTTATAAATATGTATCCCCAACCCTCGAGTTGGTATGGCATTGTGTGAGAAATAAACCAAGAAAAATTTGCCCCATCTCCAAGTGTCATCCTCTCCATGAGAGTAAGGATCTTGCTATCACCAAGAGCAAGAGTCCAACGACTAACAAGTGGTATCGAGCTTGTGTATCCTGTAGCTCCGAGCATCTCTGCTCATCTCCTTCTCCGCCTCGCAGAGCCCGGCCGGTGCGCAGCAGCAGCTCCGCCGTCCCTCGCTCACTCCTCTCCGAGACGGGTAGCGCTTCGTCGGCGCCCCTCTCCACGCAACACCCCGAGAGCGCCATGTCCGCAGGCGCTCTCGGCCTCGGCCGCCTCGAGCACGCGGCGTCGGCCGACGGCCGAGCTCGCCGCGCAAAGGAGCGCGAGCGCGGCGCGGAGACCGCTGCAGCGGCGCAAAGAAGCGTCGAGGCCGCAACGGGCGAGCGGCAAAGCAGCGGCGGAGGTGGAAGCGGCGGCGGCAGATGCGCCAGCGTGCGCGCGCGCGGCGGTCAAGGTCTGCGCGGCAGGCAGCAGCAGCTCCATCTCTGCGATGACAGCGCGACGCGGACCTTGAGCCGGGAGGAGGCGGCGCGAGCGGCGGCGGCGCATGGCGGCCGCGCCGCCACGAGCTTGGCGGCAGTCCAGACAGGCGCGGTCGCGCTGATGGCGCTCCTGGAGGAGGCGCGCACGGCGGTGGCGCTCCTGGAGGAGGCGCACTCGGCGGTGGCGCTCCTGGAGGAGGCGCGCACGGCGGTGGCGCTCCTGGAGGAGGCGCGCTCGGCGGTGGCGCTCCTGGAGGAGGCGCGCTCGGCGGTGGCGCTCCTCGAGGCGCGCACGACAACGGCGGCAGACGGGTCGATAGAGAGCGCGGCCTTCACAGGCAGCGTGGCTCTCTCTCCCCGGACCGGTACCGTGGTTACCACGGGTTCCAGGCTGTTGTCAGGGACGCCGGCCCCGGCGGTGGGTGGCCTACCCTCACCAAGGCCAACTACGTCGAGTGGGCCGCGGTGATGAAGGTGAGGCTCCAGGTACGGCACATGTGGGAGGCAGTCCGGTACGGCGACGTCGACTACGACCAGGATCGACGGGCGCTGGATGCCCTCATCGCTGCGATCCCCGCCCGAGATGCGCTTCGCTCTCCAACAAGCGGCGCCAAGGAGGCTTGGGACGCCATCGCTGCGCACGCGGCAGCGGCGACCGCGCCCGCAAGTCCACACCGCTGCACTTCGCACGAAGTGGAGACCACGCCTTCAAGCCGGTGAGGACGTTGATGACTTTGCTCTCCGTCTCAACACTCGCCGCGAGGTTGGTACAGTTCGGCGACGACACCTACAATGAGAGAGAGCGCCGAGAAGCTCTTTCGCTGCGTCCCAGAAGTACAAGCAGATGGCTCGGTCGATCCGATCTCTGCTGACCTCTCCACGATGTCGATCGAGGAGGCGATAGGTCGCCTCAAGGTCATCAACGATGATGAGCCACGCCTCTCGGGACCCATCACCATTGGCGGAAGCTCCTCCTCACTCGGGAGGAGTGGGCTGCCGGCCAAGGTGACAGAAGAAGAAGGAGCCTTCTTCCACGACAGCGACGCATGCGTGGCAAGCGCGGCAAGCCGCGCAAAGACGCCGAGCATGGGCACGAGGACGTGCCGAGGTGATGACCGTGGAGGCGCCAGGCGGCGCGGCGGCAAGCAAGAGCCGCGACGAGCGACTCTTGCTACAATCGCGCAAGCTTGGTCATTGGGCCAGGGATTGTCGACAGCTACGACGCGGCCAGGCCCACGTCGCGCAGGCGGAGGAGGAGGAACAGCCGGCTCTGTTCATTGCTCAGGCGAGCATCGAACTACCTCGGCGCACCGCCGCAACGGCTCTCCTCCACCTTGATGAGCCAAAAGCACACGCCCTCCTCGGCGAAAGTTCCGGCAACAGCAAGACCGACGGGTGGTGCCTCGACACCGGCGACACCCACCACATGACCGGGCGGCGGGAGTTCTTCTCCGAGCGTGACTCAGGCGTTCGAGGCTCTGTCAAGTTTGGGGACGCCTCCGGCGTGGAAATCAAGGACGACGCTCTGCTCTAGGATCGGGATGGCTCAGATTCCTCACAAGGAGACACACAAGACTTAGGGGGAGATTGATGGATAAGTCTCTGTGTTGGCTTTTGCCGCCCTTCAAGGACAGCATCCTTGACTGGCGGTTAGCATCTCTTTAGGACAGCATCTTTGACAGAGCATCTTGGACTAGCTTTAGGACTAGCTTTAGAGGACAGAGCATCTAGGACAGAGCATTTAGGACAGCATCTTAGGACAAGCATCTTAGGACAGCATCTTAGACTAGCATCTTAGCATATGCTTGGCTGGTTGACAGCCTATAAATATGTATCCCCAACCCCTCAAGTTGGTATGGCATTGTGTGAGAAATAAACCAAGAAAAATTTGCCCCATCTCCAAGTGTCATCCCCTCCATGAGAGTAAGGATCTTGCTATCGCCAAGAGCAAGAGTCCAGCGACTAACATCCCTTGTGTAGGTTGCTGTAACCTAGAAAGACACATTGAGAAGAATGAAATTGGAGCTTATGCTTGTTGTATGGTCGCAAATTCGGCCAACAAGCACAACCGAAGACTTTCAACAGAGAATAGTTTGGTTTGTTTCCAAATAGCCATTCAAGGGGAGTGTTGTTTTCTATGGTTTTGCTAGGGAGATGATTAATCAAATAGCACACTATTTAGAATGCATCAGCCCAGAATCTGAGTGGCACCTGCGAATGGGCCAAGAGCTTTAAGCCGACCTCAACAACATGTTTGTGCTTGCGTTCTACAGTCCCATTTTGCTGATGCGTATAAGGACATGATACTCGATGAGTAATCCCAATGTGAACAAGAAAATGAGTGGAGTTTTTTTATATTCTCCACCTCAATCACTCTAGATGCAAAGAATTTTCTGCCCAAATAGCCGTTCAACATGCTTTTTGAATTGGAGAGAATTGGAGAAACACATGTGAAACTTCAAACTTTTGTTTGAGAGGATATAGCCAAGTAAATCTGCTAAACTCATCAACAAAGCTCACATATTACTTGAAACCTCCTACTGATTTTATTGCTGGACCACAAACATCAGTGTGCACAACTTCTAATAGAACTAAAGCTTTATTGATGGATGGAGAAAAAGATAATTGATGACTCTTGGCCGTTTGACAAGCATCACAAATAGAATACACACTAGTAATGGGAGAACATAACAATTTATTCTCCTGGATAACATGTTGAACAATAGTGGATGAAGGGTGTCCTAAACGGTAATGCTAGTGCTTATGTGATGGCTTCAAGGTAAGAAGGGAATATTTGGATGCAATGGGTGAATAGGGTATAAACCACCTTCACATCTGCCTTAGAGGACTCTTCGTGACATGATCCTTCACAAGAAAGAAATCGGGATGAAATTCAAAATAGACATTATTGTCAGATGCAAAATGACGTACTGACAATAGGTTTCATGAGGCTTCAGGGACACGAAGAATGCTATTAAGCGTAAGATTTTTTGATGGAGTATGAATTGAAGAGTGACCAATATGAGAAATTGACACACCTGGTCTGTTTGCAGTGTGCACTTGCTCTCTGCCCGTGTACTTCTCCTTCATCGAGAGTTTATCTAGATCACTGGTAATGTGATCAGTTGCGCCAGTGTCACTATACCAATTTACATCCATTTGGTAGGATGGAGTAGCAGCATATGCAACAACATGATTCTCCTCCATTTGATACAAATGGTCGAAGCGATGATAGCACTTCAGAGAGTATTGGGACGAGTGGGACGGAATGTTTCATCCACAGCCTTGTCCTCGTCCACCTTGCTATCCCTTATCTTGGCACACACCTCGATTATTGTTACGTTGCACAAAGTTGGCGCTATGGTCATCGAGGTTTAGTGCTGCATTGTGTTGATCCAAACGCAACTCATGGCTGATAAGATGCGCATAGACATCACTGATGGAGATCTCATCTAATCTGATGGTGATTGAGGTCCCCACAGAGTCATAGTTAGCATCAAGGCCGGCTAGAACATAGAAGATCATCTCTTCATCACGTAGCGACTGTCCAACCGTAGCCAGATTATCAGCCAAATTCTTCGTCTTATTGAAGTAGTCACCCACTTAGGAATCACCCTTCTTGGTGTTGGTGAGTTGGACACGAAGTTGCATGGTGCGCGCTCTGTATTGAGAGGCGTACATGCTCTCAAGAGCTACCCATACTTCAGCCGATGTGGATTTCAAAAAAACCTGCCCAAGAACTCCTTCTGATAGAGAAGAGAGGAGCACACTCAAGACCAGCTGGTCTTGTTGAATCCATATTGCATACGCTGAGTTGGGAAGTTGCATATCTCTAGATTCTATCATTTGGGAGATTGTTGCAGCCAGTCATGGATTGGAGCCATCAACATATCCTAGGAGTTGTTGCCCTCGAAGGTAGGACAAGATTTGAGCTTTCCACAACAGATAATTCTCTCTTGTCGACTTGATGTTAAAAAGATGACCAAAGGAAGGGGATGGAGTAGAGAAGAGCCCAGCGGAAGAACTGATCGCACTGGACATATCGTCGAAGATAAAAGTGCGCTTGTGGAAGAGGAGTTTGTGTTCATGGCTGTTGTGGAATGGCTCTGATACCATGTAAAAGTAGACAATAGGTAGGATATAGTTTGGGAGTTACGCACACACCGAACAGGTTGGCATTCCTCTGTTTATATATGTTGCCGGACAATGAACAATTGTCATCAGCAATGCTCAAAATATACTACAGATTGTTGTGATTACAACCGGTACAACTGGAAAAGAGATAAGATTACAGAGAGATTACATGATACATAAGATACGATTCTATCTATTCATATCTTAACAGATCGAACTAATAACTCAAAGAACTCACAAACATGAATAAAGAAAATTTTCCGGTGTGGCACAACTAGCACCTTCTTTTTCTTTTCTTCTCACGTTTAACTCACTCATATTAGAGTACAATGCCCTTGCTTATATAGTCCCAAGACTCAGCCAAACAAAAGGAATAGGACTAGGACTTGGAATACAACTAGGACTCGGCAATCATGCAGGCACAAACACGACAATTAACAAAATGAAACTAAACACTTTCATCTTTCACTCCCTTAATCTTGTTGTTTCTCCTTCTTTTCACGCAATCCAATCTTGCATCTACAGGACACATAGACACGTATTGGGACTAGGAACTCAGCTACCAGTTGGACTCGACTTCAACTTGGCTCACACGCACTCTGCTGGAGATGGTGGCACAACTTGAACACGTCTTGGACTCTTACTCATTGAGGCAGTCGGTCTCAACTATGACTTTCTCAACTCGTACTCAACTCAGGATGACGAACACCTCTCCTCAATGTCCCGGACTCAACTCCACAGACTTAACTCAGGACGGCGAACACACCTCCTCAACGTCCCGGACTCAACTCTTTGTACTCGACTCAGCATCAGAGTAGTGTCGGTTGGTCTTCAGCATCTGCTTCAATTAAATACGCCTCCGCTCTCTCCTTCCTCACCTTATGGCATTCAGAAGTGGAGTGACTGTAGTCCTAACAATTGTAGCATTGCACCTTTGTATTGTCGAACTTCCTGTTGCGTCCGCTGGCCTTCGCCTCCTTGGCCTTCCACTCGGCATGGGTGAGTAGCACATGTTCCTCCCTGGTGTCGTCATAGCTTGAGAGACGATCCTCGTGTACCTTGAGCCTTCCAATCAACTCATCCACGGTCATGGTTTTGAGATCGACAAATTGCTCAATGGTAGACACGATCAGAAGGAATTTAGCAGGGGCAACATAAAGGAATTTCTTGACGATGTACATATCCTCCATCTTCTCACGAAGCGCACGGTTCTTGTTGACCACTGTTGTCAACCGCACAACAAAGTCGTCGACTGAATCTGCTTCCTCCATTCGTAGCCCCTTGAACTCAGACTTGAGGGTTTGAATTCGTGCTTCCATGACACGCCCCGCACCTATGTGCATGGTCTTGAGCGTCTCCCAAGCCTCCTTCACCGTCTCCTTCTTGTCAAGCAGGAAAAGAGTCTACTTGGGTACTGCCTGGTAGATCGCTGCCAACGCTATCTGATCTTTCTTCTCCTCCACCGGCACCTTCTGATCAGCGGGCTCAATTGCTTCCCACACTCCCTTTGCGTGCATGTACACCTTCATCTTCAATGCCCAAGTCACATAATTGCTCTTTGTGAGCAATGGATATTGGAGAGCCACGGAACTCTCTTTTTCCGAAGCCTTCGCCATCACCACGTCATGGAGATCACCGTCGCCGATTTTGGCTCTGATACCAATTGTTAGCTTTCAACAGGATCGAACTAATAACTCAAAGAACTCACGAACATGAACAAAGAAAAATTTCCAGTACGGCACAACTAGCACCTTCACTTTCTTTTCTCACGTTTAACTCACTCATATTATAGTACAATGCCCTTGCTTATACAGTACCAAGACTCAGCCAAACAAAAGGAATAGGACTAGGACTTGGAGTACAACTTGGATTCAGCGATCATGCAGACTCGGACACGGCAATTAACAAAAGGTAACTAAACAAAAAGATTATACTCTATCAATATGTAATAATGTATTAATGTTTATTCTTATTGTAAGGTAAAAAGGCTGTGTGCTAATCACTAGATTAAAGAGAAAAGGAGAAAATTGCAATATTAAGTTTAGCATAAATATCAACACAACATACTTTCCATATCACTACAGTGATGAACTTCTGTTAAAAACCAAGTAAACATTTCTTCACTACCTCCCTAATCCGATTGTTCATGTATACTAGGTACATCAGTATTCACATTTTTGTTCGGCTAGAGACCAAGTAAAAAAAATTACTTCTGAAGTTCCGTGTTTTCATTTATCTTGGTAGGAGTCAAGATATTGTTATTCTTGTTCAGCATTGATCCATAATTTTCAAGTTATTGTATTCATGACTTGTGATAGTTGTACATAACATAAGATCTGGAAATTTCCTTGAATATGCCAGATGTACAGTCTAGCAACATATTTACTTTTCATTTTTGTTCAAGTTTGACATAACTTCCATGGTACAGACAGAAAACTCTTGGTCATCGTACAAGCTGCAGTAATTGCCAGATTGTCCAAGGGCAGTTCTGCGGAGATTGCTTGTACATGAGGTGAGTTTTCTTTCAACGTTCTCAATCGAACGTTGGTTGGTTTTGCTAATCGACAAAAAAGAAACGTAGACTTCTAAACTCATGGTCTGTGCAGCTCTCTTTGTTACTAAAATTTAAGGATGGCATTGTTTGTGGTGAGTATGACCTGCAAGTTGCAACAGTATTGCATCTGCATCTCTTAACATAAAAGTTTGACAAAATTTAAGTTACAAAAACAAAGGTAAAACTTTGCAACTTACAGTTTATGAATTAAAAATAGAATTCCTAATGTTCAAGTTGTGAAATTTGAGTTTTGGATTTTTGAAAGGCATGCAAATGTGGAGGATTGGAGATTTAGATATATAATTCTGTGAATTAAAAATCACCTAGTAAAATAGATTGTGCACGCCTGAACCTTAAACTTCCTAAACCAAACAACTTATTTCCAAAACTACTTATGTCATAAGAATGCCAATTAAATTATCGTGCGATTAATTTTCCCACCAATGTTTGGACAATCTTCAGAGTTCTGTTTCTTTTTCCCCCCTGCAACTCTCTTTTTTTCCATATATTTGTTGTTTTTGGATTGATATTTTATAATTCATGCAGATATGGTGAGAATGTGCTAGAAGCTAAGAATAATCCAAACTGGATATGCCCAATTTGTCGTGGCATTTGCAGTTGCAGTTTTTAAAGAACTAAGAAAGGATGGTTCCCTACTGGTTGTGCGTACAGGAAGGTATAAATACTAAAACGCATCCTTTTAGAATTGGAAAGCACAAAGTGCCATTTGAAGCAGAAGTGTTTTGACACTCATGGATTCATTGTAGCTTTTTTAGATAATGGAAAAACAAACCTCTCCCGACCTCTATATCTGAGGATACACACAACCTAAAATTTATTATAAAAACTGAAATTCTTAACAAGACGAAACAATTACCCCATAAATCATAATGAAGCGGCAAAACAAACGCCGTAAAAACATAAATCCAACGGCAAAACAAAAACCGTAGAAACAGTAAACATCTTTCTGAAAATAAACAGTGACATAAAAGTGTTTCAAACATCTCGAAGCCGGTTACATAAATTTATTGTTGCTAGTTCGTACTTTGTAGTGATCGAGTGTTCTAAAACTCTAGTAGTCCATTTATCCTTTTGTTATTGCTCCAACAGTTTTGAGCTAACAAGCAGTGGTGGACGCACCACCGGTGCGTGCAGGGATGTGCGCACCGGCTCTAGTCGTCGCGCCCCTGGAAGCCCCTCTGCTACCGTCTCCTCCGCCGCATCCCCATCCTGCACAAAACACCGGCTGGCGCCATGAAGGAAGGAAGGGAGCAGCACTCCAGTAGGCGTCGTGCTATGAAGGAAAGAAGGAGCAGCGAAGCTTTGAAGAAGAAAGAACTCAGGAAAACCGAAGACAGCAAGCAACTCAAGTATTTGGACCGTTTGGACCATATTCCTTCCACAATCCAATATCAAATGGCCCATTTTTGCACTCTCTAAATCCCTAATTCCCCATTCCCCACTCCTCAAATCCCTAATTCTATCCCCATTCGGAGGCTCACAGCACAAGTGCACAACTCACATGGGCGACTCGGGAACGTGCGGCCGACGGCGACAGGGGGGCAAGGCGGCGAGTGGGGGCCGGCTGGGGCCTGGGGGAGAGCGCGGCTGGGGGTGACTAGGGGCCAAGGGCGAGCTATGACCGGTCGGGGCCCGGGGGTGAGCTGCAACCGGCGGGCCGCGGGCGGCGAAGGCTGAAGGAGGAAGAGGAACTGAATAAGTCGCGTGAGGAGGCGTCGTTGGGCCTTGGGAACATCCACGCGTGAGGAAGTCGCGTGAGCAATGAGGATTGAGGAAGGTGCTTGACGGCTTGAGGAAGACTGGAAGAGGGAGTCTCGTGAGGAGGTGAAGGAGCTGAGCTGCTGCCTGCTGAGTGTTGAGGTAAAGAAGTTCACACTTGAGACTTGACTGAATACCTTGTTCCGTTTGTATGAAATGTGAGAGACAATAGAGGAGGTGTTAGAAATTGTAAATGATGATAGTTATCAACCATCTAATTCTGGTGAAGCATATGATTTGATAAAAAAAAAAAAAAAACTTTGAATTTGTGTTCATATTGCATTTAATGTTGGACTTGTTGGGCATTACAAATGAATTATCACATGAATTCCAGATAAAGAATCTAGACATCGTTCATGCCATAAGTTTGATTATGGATGTGAAAGAGAACTTGCAATACATGAGCGATAATGGGTAGGAGTCATTGCTCGAGTGAGCAAAAAGCTTTTGTGAAGCAAATGGCATCACTGTTTCAGATATGGATGAAAGCACCCTAATTATGGGTCGAATGTCACATCGAGGCCATACAGTGACTCAAGACCATTTTTATAGAGTTGACATCTACTATGCGGCTATCGATGCTACTAAGTCAGAGATAAATCATCGCTTCAATGAAGTTTCTACAGAGCTATTGATATGTATGTATTATCTTGATCCAAGGAACTTATTCTTCAAGTGTTATGTGGACAAGTTTTTGCAACTTGCTAAGATTTATGTTATATAATTTCACCATAGTAGACCGTATACTGTTAAGAACTCAACTTCAAAACTATATTCTCAATGTTAGGGGAAGTATAGAATTCCATGGATGTCATGACCTTGCAAGGCTCGCCGAAATGATGGTTGAAACTAGAAAAGACAAAACCTTCCCATTGGTCTATCGTCTCATTGAGCTAACATTGATTCTTCCTGTGGCAACGGCATTAGTTGAAAGAATCTTTTCGGCAATGAAAATTACCAAGACAGACTTGTACAACAAAATCTCTGATGAAGGGCTCAATGGTTTGATGGTGTGTTACACTGAGTGAGAGATATTCAGAAGCATTGATGATAAAACAATCATGGATCATTTCCAACAGATGAAATCTCGTAGAATGGACTTGCCTCCTGCTCCTAGTCATAGCTAGTGGTTTTGCGGTATGTTCCATACTTCCATTTCATTTCAATGTTTGAAATTAGTCATAATTTTCTGATTGTCTCACTAATTTAGCTACTTTTGTTCATTAGTCAGGTACTACCTTAAGTTTATTTCATATTCTCGTTTTGTCTCTTGTTTATTTATATATAAATTTGGATTGCATTAGACATTCAAATTTATTATGTATGTTTGGTACGATTTTATCATATTAGCTTTGTTCCATGAGCACCTTCTCTATTTTTATCCTACGTATGCCACTGCTAACAAGTGTGTTCCATCATGCAGGTTGTCAGCCTTGGGTACAAATCTGTGGCACACTATCTTATTGGAACACGGCGATCATCAGCTAACTCAGCGGATTCAAGCTCAGCTGACTCCTCAAATCATGAAACCTATTTCTGAAAATGCTCCGGTTGCCAAGCAGGGGCTAGGGGATGCAGAAATGAGCAGCGAAGCTGAGCAGAACAATGGAAGTGACCACCAAGTGAAGAATTCTGATGGCTACATGAAAGGTATTGGACATGGCAACTCAACTAAAATCGACCAGAATGAAGGAAACAACATGCCAGGAGGCAAAGTTGAAATGATTTGATAGCAGTTGCAGAAGCGAGTCTGTGGTGACGTCTGATTCTCTGGATTGTCGGGCTAATCAGAATATTGCGCGTGTCATCCCATAGCATTGAGGAAATTCTCCCTCCAAAAAGTTGTTGGCTAAATCTAAGCCTTTTAGTTTCTGCAATTCACAAATAGAACCTGGAATATGACCCGAGAAGTTGTTGGAGGACAGTAACATATGCTCGAGATTCAGAGCTCCAAAGTTTGATTGCAAAGGTCCTGATAAAGAGTTCTCTGAGACGTCCAATATGGTCAGATTTCTCGGCAACTTAGGTATTTGACCAGTTATTTGGTTTGAACGTAGATAGAGTTTTTTTGGCAAGCCACCACTGATTTGATTGTAGGAGATGTCCAAATATGTAGCCTTTGAGAATGCTGTAGAAAACCAATGTGGAAAGTGGTCAGTTATACCAGTTGTTGAAATGTCAATCTTATCAATATCCCCCAACCGTTCAAGCCAGGCAGGAAACTGAGGACCCATTTGGCAAGATGAAAAATATGCATTTTGTAGTCTAAATGGGGGTAACCACTCAGGACCTATCACAATCTTCAAGTGATTACCAGACAACCTATGGACATCAAGCTCTGTGGACCGGCAAACTGTTCTTCTGTGATGACACCATGCAATTCATTCTCACTTAGGTCCATCCTAGTCAAATTTGTGAGCATACTGATCTCAGAGGGCACAGGTCCAGTGAGTTTGTTGCCAGAGAGGTCGAGAGTGACTAAGCTGATAAATTGGCCCATCCCAGTTGGTAGGGTTCCGGTGATATTGTTCAGTTTCAAATTCAATTCCTGTAGTTTTTTGGATGAACAATGCAATAAACTCTCAAATAACTCTGTCATGTTCCCAGACGAGAGACTCATTTCAAGGTTTAAGATTTCCAAATTGCAAAGGTTCCTCAGCAAGTTTGACGGCATCATGACCTTGATATTATTCAATGAAAAATCAAAGACTTGGAGGGACGTCATACCTGCTAGTGCATCAGGGATCTGACCGAATAAACGAGTAAATCCAAGGTCCAGGCACTTGAGGCTTGTCAAACTCCAAAACCAACAAGATGCGGTCGTATGATTAAAAAGGTTCCGAGAGAGATCGAGCCTCTCGAGTTTTGTGAGGTTTTAGTGCGGGAGCGACTGGTTTGCACTTGTAAGTTCACAATCAGAAAAGCTAAGGACCCTTAGTGAAGGAATCATGTTCATGACATGAGCCCAGTGAGATACTGTGCTGAGGTTCACGGATCCCAAATCAAGGTACCATAACCATGGTAGATGTGTTAGCCATGATATATCTGTGGAGTGCTTAAGTCCCATGTTGGAAAGGTCTAGATATTGCAGCTTTGAAAGATTACCGAGCTGAGGCACCGTACCGGTAAATGGTGTATTTGAGAGGTTAAGATATCTCAAGCTCTTGAGAGAGCCCAAGAACTCCGGAACACGACCGCCCAGCCCCTCCAGAGAGCTCCAGCTGAGATCGTTCCAGCTGAGATCGAGGTGCTCCAGATGCTCCAGAGAGAGCAGGGAGGGAGTTATCTGGCCGACCAGAGCTGTATCGTCTAAACACGGGAAGAAGTTTTCGTTACCGAAGAAATCATCACCGCCACCAAAATCGCACGGGACTGGCACAGCTCGGAGCTGAAGCTTGACGACATGGCCGGTCCGGTTGCTGCACCAGACGCCTCTCCACCGGCAGCAGTCCTCACCTCGCTGCCACGACGCGAGGCGGTCCGCCGGGTCGCCGGTGATGCCTTTCTTGAAGGCCAGCAACGCGTCCCGCTCGCGCGGCAAGCACGCGCCGGCGCCCGTCCGGAGTGGTAGCGCATGGGAGACGGAGAACAAGTTGGCGGCCGGGACGATGAAGAGTAAGAAGCAGTAGGCAGTGGGGCGCATGGTGACTGGCTGGCTAGCTGATTCAACTGTAGCTACTGATGATCGGCTGATTGTTTGCTGCGTCTTGTGTTCGTGCTTACGTCCACTTTAATGGCACTAATTACTTACAGGCAGCTTGAATGTCGAGTGTGGCACTAATTACTTAAAGGCAGCTTGAATGTTGAGTGTAGCGCCCCTTTTTCTTCTCTCCCGGGGTCAACCCCGCCCGGACCCCCTCCCCCTCGCGCGTGCACGACAGCGCCCGCCCCCGTCGCTCCCGCCGGTGCCCTGCTCTGCACCGCCGCCCCTAGCCACGTCTCCCCGTCACCGTCGTCGTTGTCATCGTCCCTATCGCGCCGCCGCTGTGAGCCCCTGGGCTTCCTCCCCCTCCCCACGCGCCGCCGCCGCCCCCCGAACCCCCTCACCTCCCCCTCCCCGCACGCCGCCGCCACCCCGTTCCCTCCCTCTTACGCCGCCCCGCCGCCCCTTTGGCCGCCGCGTGCCGTGGGCCACGCTCACGCCCGCGTGTGCAGTTTGCCGCGAGTTTTGGGCCGGGCCGAAACTCAGCCATGGGCCACTGCTATTTTTCTTTTTCTTTTTTATTTTATTTTCTTTTTTCTATTTTAATTCAAAAGTTGGGCTTTAAAAATTCACATCTCCCTCATTTTATCTCCAAAAACTGTAAAATAAATTTCTAAAAAATTGTGAATTCAAGATCTTGCTAATGGCATAGGTATTGTTTAATTTGAAGTTCATTTGCTATTTTATTTGTATTTATTTGCTCTTGTTGCTTGTCGTTTATTTTTCCGGTACTTCGCCCGCGTAGAGTTCGAAGACGCCGAAGACCTCCAAGTTGACCAAGAACAAGACTACCCGGACTCTCTTCCCTACAATCAAGGCGAGTCAATACTTTGATCATATTGAGCCTACATTTTATACAAATTATGTTCTTTTAAAATAGCAGATTGCATGCTTTAATTCTTTAATTAAATGTATGTTAAAGCTTAAGGTAGTTAAATACACATTTGATGATTAATTAATTAATATACCATTCTTGACAAATTGAATCTCGTAATTCTATTGTCACCCTAGTAACTATATTGTAATACTAGCTATAGGTTGTAATTAAGCGACATACTAGACTTGCTTAAGTACGGGGACATTAAAATGTCATAATCATCATCTCTTCAAACATAAAATGATTTGGGCAGTCATTACGGATAAATGACTGAGATGGTTGAGTTGTTGTATTTTACTTCTCAAAAACCCTAAATTGCATTTACCCTATCTGGGTGGATGGAAAGGTGGACGGTATGACAATGGGTACTGATGTAGCTAAAGGAATGTCATTTTGTGGATGGTATGTGGAATGAACCGCTCAGATAACTCTAAGGACTTAATCTTGTCACGACCTCCTATGTATAACAAGTATAACCATAAGCCTGCAACAAACTGCGACTTGGCTTAGTAAATTTATCAAACCTGGAATGCATCTCACTGCTGGTTTGGGAACGTGCAAGCCCGCGGTAAATACGGCTTGAATGGGACACCGAGGCAAGGGTGAAGTCACGTGCCGCTGTGGGTAGTCCAATCCAACTACACCAGCAACGGGGGTGAACATCCCGCACGAACGTATGGGCGTAACCCCATATAGGTGAGATGACTGGAAGGGCGAGGTAGTTGAAAAGTCATTGTGACAACCTCTCGACTACACGACTACGGAATTGTGTAGGGCAACGAGTTAATTGTCTCTTGTGGGTAAAGTGTACAATCTCTGTAGAGTTATAAACTATTTAAACAGCCATGCCTACGGTCAAAGGCGGACATGAGAACTTAACTTGAGTTAGTTCTATTTCAAAAACCTTTGTGGGTGGTATGAAAAATGTGGTGGGCTCATCTAGCCCTAGGTTGGATTTTCCCTGAGTTTTCAGACTCAGTGATGTTAATATGTAGGGTTGGCCCCAATCAAAATAAACATGAAGGTGGAGGTAACCTCTGTTGATACAAATATTGCACAATTACTCTCTTTAACAAAATGCAATTTGCTAAAATGCTAGGTGATAGCAATTTGTAATTATGATATTTAAAAGTATTGCTTTCGCAAATAAAAGAACCGAACCATCCTTGTTAAGCCTTGCATGTTGTGTATTGGCTCGCGAGTACGGGAGTTGTGCTCATTCACGCTCTCCCCCAAACCCTTCAGATAATGTGGATGATGGAGACTACGCGTACTATGAGGATCCAGGAGTCAATGGGCAAGGAAACGATGAAGAGTAGTATAGTTTTATAGTCTAGGTCTCGTCCCAGTCTAGCAGACTCGTTGGCACTTGTGCACCACCGATATTATTCAGGTCCTTGGTTAATATCAGTCGTACACAGGTTGCCCCAGTCGCTTGCCTGTGAAGAGATGAGCTCTACCCCTTTTGCTTTTGCTGTAGTTTACGTTGCTTTTATGTAGTGTAATCAATTTGGCCTGATCGGCCCCTTTTGTAAAACTCGACCCAACGTGGTCTATGTCACTCTGATGGTTGTAATAAATTTGATACTTTAGTTCATGCCATGTATGAATGATTCAGCAATGTACCTGTTAGTGCCATCTACTGATCCAGGGAATAGCATAGTATTTTTCATAAAGGATTCGGGATTAGAAAATCCGAGTCCGACAGAGCTGGTATCAGAGCATACGACTGTAGTAGCCTTAGCTAGACTGATCAAGCCTAAGGACTTGAGTCTTATTTTCAAAAACTAAGAAAAGGCTTTTGTTTAAATATAGCGTAATTATTGCTCTTACTCATCCCTCTTAGTTCTTCACTTACCTTGACTTCACTTGAGTTTTTACTCAGTTCTGACCCTCTCTCTTATTTCCAAAATTTGTAGATGGCAGCACCGTCATTCGATGCCCCGTGGGACCTCCTCTCTCACGAAGAGAATGAAGGAGGGTTCGCGGACATCCTCCGCTAGCTGATGCAGTACCTTGACTACCATCACCAACACATCTTCAAAGGCCGAAAGACTCAAGTCATGGCTGCGAGTCTTGGTCTATGGAGGTGTACCTCTACCCGAGGGAAGGCGAGATCCTCACCCACACCTTCAGAACCGAGCACCCCAGGAGCCACTGTTCTGATCCAATTCAGGACGTAGCTCGTTTCGCTTCAGCTCGCCTGTGCTAGATGCACGAAGACGACCTGCTGGGATCTCCGTTCTGCTTCTATCCGTCTCTTTAGGAGGGATTGCGCTACCCCGACATCTTCGACGTCAGGGTGGATGACCCACGCCTGCCCCACTAGGTGCAGCTCAATCAGGCCTTGACAGCTTTCCTCATCGCGGCCGTATATGAGATTGGACAGCTCCGGATGCTTCTTACCGGTAGCTACACCCACTCTGATACCCTCCATAACCAGCTAATCAGGAGTGATGAAGCCCACTTCGCTGCATTACAGGAGAGAGACGCCGCCATCGCAGAGTTGGCACGCCTCACAGCCGCCACTGTGATCTCTGCCCCAGCTCCTCCTCCACTAACCATCGCCTTTAGCGATAGGACGCTAGATGAACCACTCTGACCCAGAGGAGCCCGCATCAGGATGACTGCGCGCAAGAGCGTGTGACGTCCCAGTCCACCGCCCATCATCAACATCGAAGACTCCAGTTGAGGATGCAACCTTTCGTTCGCTCTTGTTCCCGATCGCCCAACTTGATCAGAACCGTTCGCGCCCTCTCCCGCAATCGCACACTGTGGTCGATGACTGATTGAGGAGTAGTTAGCTTAGTTTAGCTAGCAGTGTTTGCTAGGTAGCCTTTTGGTCTGCAAGCACCTTTTTCTTTCTTCTACCCAGTCAGTAGACGTTGTGCTTGTATCTTGTGTCGTGGCTTAGCCTAGCCTATACGCTATGCTTCGGGAGTCATGTAACACCTAACCCCCCCCCCTTAATATAATGCAACCATTCTAGGCTTTGTATTGTGTTTGATCGTTTTTCTTTGGTTTGAAGTTCTTCTACTGTGCTCTAGAGGGCTAGAAAACCCTCATATACCCCTTCTAGTTCCAAACCTCTTCTGTTCACTTCAGATGGCACCAAAGAGAGCAACATCCCAAGGAAGTAATGCCAGTCGCAAAAGATGCTTCTATCTTCCTCTCTTGTCCTCTCTTGTCTATTGTGCTTTTCCCTCTCGTCTGTCGTGCTTTCTTCCTCTCATTTATGAAATCTGTGAAGAATTGTTGAAGATTGTTCAAATAGGCAAGTCGTACGGGAGCTATTCTTGTTGGGACTAACTAGTGTGCTGGATGCCAAGCTAGTTAGTTTTAGGAAATAATTGAACGGACTGATTTTGGGAATTGAAGATTTTACGATTTGTCGATGCTCTAAGAAGTTCTTGTGAATACTAAAGTATAATGATAAATAAGCCTTGTTTGTGAATGGTTCAAAGAATAGCAGATTAGTGGATTATATAAATTATGGAGAATGAAAATAATCGTGGGAAAAAATTTCTGACTGATTATGAAGGATTTAGGAATCTGAAGTACCGATTTGATTATTAGGAGAAATTGGATTTTCATCGAGTCTCATGTTGATCATGATGTTGGCTAGAAACTTGGAGTTGAGGTATGTGTGCATTAAAGGTAGAGAGTAAAATGCAAAAAGAATTGGTTTTCCCTTAATCGATTCATGATGTTGATTTTGGTAGAGTTGGTTAAATCTTTGTTGGATTGAAGGAATGCACGATTCTTGAAAAGTGGAATATTGGAGATTGGATTCCAGAATTACATGGTTATTGTGGTTGGATCGTAGAGAAATTGATGAAATGGTGGAGTTAACTAAATAAAAGTGTTCTGATGATATATAATTGTTGGTATTGGATTATTAAAGATTGGATTATAGATAGATAAGTGTCGGAAGATTGGATTACAGGATTACCAATCCATGATGTTGATTTTTGCGGATTAAGTTGAATCAAGAAAATATGGAAATACTTGGGTATGTTGGCAACATTTGATTCAAATTGGATATGATTGAATAGAGAAGTTGGGATTTAAAAAGAATTTTGGTTGGACTATATAGATACGTTTGGATCAGATTACAAAACTGTATAATTGTTGGATGTTGATTGTAAGAATACCTTACTAATGGATTATAGCAATACCGATTGGTGAAAAGATTGGATTGTAGGGATGCGTGATTCTTTGAGATCGATTATAGGATCATACAATTGTTGATTGTTGGAGGATGAATCATGGGAATAAGATATTATTGGATATTGGATCTTAGACCTATAATCATTGGAGATTGGATTAAGAAATTAGATCATTACTGAGAGTTGGATATTCAAAATACATGATTATTAACTATTGGATTGTTGGGTATTGAAGTACGATTCTTATATTGATGGAAATCTCACTGGTATTAAAGTTGGACTAAACCATTGTTGGATAGATGGTGATAAAATAATTCGGCGGATTAACTTTGAATTTATGGATTACAAGCAATCTTTTGGAAGAGTCTATAATGGGGATATTGGATTTATAAAGACATTATGGAGGATTACAATTGATAAATATGCTTTAGGAATTAAGTGAATGATGTCGCGGATTTGGCTAAGAATTTTGGAGAAAGCAATTGCACGACTATAATCTTTGGAGAATTTCGTTCCAAAAAGGGATAGAATGAAATTTAGTATAATCTTGAAGTTTGTCGGATTGAAAGATACGATTATTACTACTGGATTTTGTAGATTTATGAAGTGAAGAAATCATGCAATCAAAGTGATGAATCTATTGGATTATTTAAGTCTATGCTTAAGAAATTTAATTGGGTGACTTTATGCTATGCTGGAATGGTGGATTTCAATGATAATGAGAATCGGATCTAGCAATTTGAAAGGCAAAATTGATAGCTTTTTAGTTGGCACTCCAGTACACGGTTGTGAACCAGCAGTTTGGCATCAGTTTACCAAGTTGGACCTACCACTGCAACTGTCAGAAATGCACAACGCCTTTACTTCAGGCCGCAGTAGAAGAAATGTCTCAAATTACCCAAAGAGAAGACTCCCGTCGAAGCCGTCGCCCATCAACCCGATCTCACTTATCCAGAGCATCCAATCAAGGTTCTTGACGTCATCGAGAAGCGAACAAGACGTCAAGTCATCCACCTTTGCAAGGTCCAGTGGAGCCATCACTCAGCCAAAGAAGCCATCTGGGAGCAAGAAGATCAATCTGGCCGATTTTCCGTCCTCGTTCGGAGCGCCAATCTCGGTCGAGATTCCGTTTAAGGTGGGTAGGATTTGTAGCGCCCCTTTTTCTTCTCTCCCGGGGTCAACCCCGCCCGGACCCCCCTCGCGTGTGCACGACAGTGTCGGCCCCCATCTCTCCCGCCGGCCTGTCACCTCCCTCCCCGCATGCCCGCATCCCCGTGCCCCACCGCCCATGTCGCACGGTCGTCTCCCCCGTCCCGGTTTCCCCGCCTCCGCGCCCGAGTCTTGCCACCGCCCGTGCCCACCACCCCCGCCGAACCCCGCCGCCCGCACGCGCGCCATGCCGCGCTGCTTGCCTGGACCCCCCCTTCCCCCGAGCCTCCCTCTCCTCCTCCCCGGCTATAAAGCCCCCGGCACCTCCTTCCCTCCTCCCCATTTCTCCTTCTCCCCCAAGCAAGAAGAAGACAGAGGAAGAAGATCAAGCAAAGAGGAAGAAGGAGAAGGCGAAGCCCTTACCTCCGGTTGCTCCGTCCGCCGCCCCTAGCCGCGCCTCCCGTCGCCGTCGTGCCGTCCCCATCGCGCCGCCGCTGTGAGCCACTGGGCTTCCTCCTCCCGCGCGCCGCCGCCCGAACCCCCTCACCGAGTGCCGCCGCCCACCGCTCCTCCTCTTACGCCCGCCCGAGCCGCCCTTTTGTGGCCGCCCGCTTTGGGCCGCACGCCGCGCCCATGGGCCGCGCTCGCTCCCGCGTGCATCGGTTTTTGCCTGAGTTTTGGGCTAGGCCGAAACTCAGCCATGGGCCACTGTTGTTTTTCTTTTTCTTTTTGATTTTTTTTCTATTTTAATTCAAAAGTTAGGCTTTAAAAATTCATATCTCCCTCATTTTATCTCCAAAAATTATAAAATAAATTTCTAAAAATTTGTAAATTCAAGATCTTGCTAATAGCATAGGTCTTGTTTAATTTGAAGTTCATTCGCTATTTCATTTGTATTTATTTGCTCTTGTTGTTTGTCATTTATTTTTCCGGTACTTCGCCCATGTAGAGTTCGAAGACGCCGGAGACCTCCAAGTTGACCAAGAACAAGACTACCCGGACTTTCTTCCCTACAATCAAGGCAAGTCAATGCTTTGATCATATTGAGCCTACATTTTATGCAAATTATGTTCTTTTAAAATAGCAAATTGCATTCTTTAATCAAATATATGTTAAAGCTTAAGGTAGTTAAATACCCATTTGATGATTAATTAATTAATATGTCATCCTTGACAAATTGAATGCCTTAATTCTATTGTCACCCTAGTAACTATATGGTAATACTAGCTATAGGTTGTACTTAAGCGACATGCTAGACTTGCTTAAGTACCGGGACATTAAAATATCCTAATCATCATCTCTTCAAACATAAAATGATTTGGATAGTCATTACGAGTAAATGACTGTAATGACTGAGATGGCTGAGTTGTTGTATTTTACTTCACAAAAACCCTAAATTGCTTTTACCCTATCTTGGTGGATGGAAAGGTGGACGGTATGACAATGGGTGCTGATGTAGCCCAAGGAATGTCATTTTGTGGATGGTATGAGGAATGAACCACCCAGATAACCCTAAGGTCTTAATCTTGTCACGACCTCCTATGTATAACAAATACAACCACAAGTCTGCAACAAACTGCGACTTGGCTTAATAAATTTATCAAACCTGAAATGCATCTCACTGGTGGTATGGGAACGTGCAAGCCCGCGGTAAATACGGCTTGAATGGGACACCGGGGCAAGGGTGAAGTCACCTGCCGTTGTGGGTAGTCCAATCCAACTACACCAACAGCGGGGGTGAACATCCCGCACGAACGTATGGGCGTAACCCCATATAGGTGAGATGACTGGAAGGGCGAGGTAGTTGAAAAGTCATTGTGACAACCTCTCGACTACACGACTACGAAATCGTGTAGGGCAACGAGTTAATTGTCTCTTGTGGGTAAAGTGTACAATCTCTGTAGAGTTATAAACTGTTTAAACAGTCGTGCCTACGGTCAAAGGCAGACATGGGAACTTAACTTGAGTTAGTTCTATTTCAAAAACCCTTGTGGGTGGTATGAAAAATGTGGTGGGCTCACCTAGCCCTGGGTTGGATTTTCCCTGAGTTTCCAGACTCAGTGATGTTAATTTGTGGGGTTAGCCCCAATCAAAATATGCATGAAGGTGGAGGTAACCTCTGCTAATACAAATATTGCACAATTACTCTCTTTAACAAAATGCAATTTGTTAAAATGCTAGGTGATAGGAATTTATAATTATGATATTTAAAAGTATTGCTTTCGCAAATAAAAGAACCGAGCCATCCTTGTTAAGCCTTGCATGTATACTATTGCATTGTGTATTGCCTCGCGAGCACGGAAGTTGTGCTCATTCTCGCTCTCCCCCCAAACCCTTCAGATAATGTCGATGACGGAGACTACGTGTACTATGAGGATCCAGGAGTCAATGGGCAAGGAAACGATGAAGAGTAGTATAGTTCTGTAGTCTAGGTCTTGTCCCAGTCTAGCGGACTCGTTGGCACTTGTGCACCACCGATATTATCCAGTTCTTTGGTTAATATCAGTCGTACATAGGTTGCCCCAGTCGCTTGCCTGTGAAGAGATGAGCTCTACCCCTTTTGCTTCCGCTGTAGTTTACGTTGCTTTTATGTAGTGTAATCAATTTGGCCTGATCAGCCCCTTTTGTAAAACTCGACCCGACGTGGTCTATGTCACTCTGATGGTTGTAATAAATTTGATATTTTAGTTCACGTCATGTATGAATGATTCAGCAATGTACCTGTGAGAGCTATCTACTGATCCAGGGAATAGTATAGTGTTTTTCACAAAGGATTCGGGATTAGAAAATCCGGGTCCGACATCGAGTCACCTACAGCGAGTAAACCGATAAATATTAGAGTGGTGAATCAGTCAAAAATCTTAGGCCAGGAACCATGATTTGGCCACTTGAAGTCGTCCATTATCTACAAGTATGCTATATAATGGCCACTTTTGAAACATGATAGACTCTTAGATAGAGAAAAGAAGGAGAATATATATGGATAATGATATGCGCCGTGCATTCGGAGAGTATGGGACGTCTACTCCCACCAGTCTACTATGAATACTGCTATCTTCTCTCACAACCACTCATTTCATATCATTTTCCACATCAATAGCATTCTTCTTCCTCTAAAACAAAAAGCATTCTTCTTTCTCCGCTCATCTTTTCTCAGCAGCAGCCAGAGCTCGGACTTGTGTCCCTTCCCGCTCTCTTTCCGGGGAGCTCCCACCAGTCCACCATGATAGACTCTTGCGGTTCTTGTTTGTTTCAAAAATGCTTTCTCTCTGCCTAAGTTGTGCACAGTTCCAAATGCAGATCAAGTTGGCATTGCTATCTACTATCTAGTATCTCTCGCTAGCATCTAGGTGCAAATTTGGAAATTGATGGGCATCACCGCATGGTAATTTTTTTATGATTTAATCTATTTTTAAAATATATATTAAAGAGGATCTTTCCCTAACTTTATTTTCAATTATGACCACTTTAGCCACACCACAACGCGTGACATGACAAAAGCACATTGTCACGCCACGTACCTCAGCATGGCAAACGAGTGTTGTCACGCCGCCTCTCTTGGCGTGATAGGACTTAACTCTAAAAACGGATGCGTACTGGCTCGGAGGGCAATTGTGGCAGCTTTGGCCACGCCGTAGTACATAGCGTGACAGAATGTTTTTGTCACGCCGCGTGTTATGATGTGATCAAAGAAGTCAGAATTGGAAATAAAGTTAGGGAGATGTTATCTTTAAATTTTATTTTTAAAAATGGATTAAATCATAAAAAAATCCACCGCATGAGCACAATACAGACCCAATCCATGCGTCTGACCCAGACCAAGTGGAGCCTAATGGTGTGTTTGGTTGGGTGCATAAGTTTGGACCAGGCTCCTCAGGTTCAATATCTTTTTGATTTCGCTTATTTGGATGGCTGCATGCGTAAAACAATCTAGCTGAGCAAATGCAAAAGGTGTCTTCCGGCCAGGCTGGGCAGAAACACCCAATTTCTCCATTTCTCCATATGCAGGCTCTGCTAATGATGTTATTAAGAGGTGATTAGTACATATTAGGCAGTATTAGAGTGGATTAAAGTGGGTTAAAGTAAAATGAGGATTATTAGAATATATTGAGACAAAATTAAAGTCATGCTAACATTTTCTTTCTATCATCTTTTGCATCTACGCTTGCGGTCAACGTCCTTATATACCCAACCAAACAATATTTCAGCATAGCTTGATCCAACAGAAACAGTCAACCAAACAACTCACATTGTATTCGCACAGCCTGGCTCGCTTCAGCTTCGATGACCCGCACGAATGAGGCTAAGGATATATAGAGAACCAAACACACCCTAAACCTACCCAACCCGAGTGGGACGAACCCGCTGGTCAGATTGCCTAATATCCCTTGTAACTCCAGTCCCGTGTCGTCTCAGTACCTCACTCATCAATCTGCAATTCTGCATCGCTCCTCTCTCCTCACAGACCTACGGCGCCAGCTCCAATTAGTCGTTAACGACGGCGGACCTTGTCGCCAGGCATCTCCAAACGTAACCGCTCCTGGTGATATCTCAGCTCCTCTTTTCTCCTCCTCTTGACCCTATTTCGCCTGCTTTGCTCGTGGCGCCAAACCCTAATCACGACGGTGAGGCTGGAGGCGCATGGTGATGGAAAGCCAGGGTGCGGCCGCGTGTGGTGACCTAGGAGGCGGTCGTATCGACTTCGGACGGTAGCTCAAACGGCATCGGCTCGGGGGATTTCGGCCTCTGCAGCCACTACTTTTACGGCACTGGTCAAGGGACTGCGTTGCTAACTTGCTATATGGCACATCTCACACATGTGTTACATTATTGATTGATGTAGATATAATATTTCTCAATTCAATTTAAATATGACATAAAAAAGGGATAATTGGCTACAGGGCACTCAAATTTTGTGTATTTAGCTATTGGGCATCCAAAAAACGTGGTGCAGCCAAAAGACACTAACATTTTGTGGTTATTTGCTGTAAGACACTGACCCCATTAAAATATTATTTTTGGACTAAAGAGGAGAGAGAAAGGCAGTAAAAAGTCTATTTTACCCTCTGTCTTCTTCAGTCCCTATTTCTTTAGTCACTGACGATCCGGGCCCACTATTTCCCTTCGGTCACTGACGAGCCGGGCCCACCGGCCAGGGCCGTCGTCTTCCTCCTCCTCCTCTTCCCCTAGCTCTAGCTCGCCCGTGGCTTAGCTCGCCTGGCTCAGTCCCCTCTGGAGACCTCCGCTTTGACCCGGGGTGGCCGAAATGGAACCCTGCGGTCACGACGCATCTACAAGCAGCGACGACACGGACCGAAACGGGCCATAGCGGCGGCGCGGCTACGCAGAGGGGCGGTGGTGCTCGGGCCCATGGGGTGTTCACAAGCCGGCGACGCTCGAGCTCAAATAGCGTGCGCATAGGCATCCATAGGGGTGGAGGAACCTACCGGAGCGCTTGAAGGAGGGGGAAGGTGGCCGAGGAGGGCTAGCGGCGGGAGCTGGTGGCGACGCGGTCGGAGCGTCGAGGCGGTGGTGTTGCGGTGGAAGGAAGCTTCAAATGGGGCTTGGTGAAGGACTAGTAAGTCGAGGTGGTGCTCCAGTCGCGATGAATCGGCGCGGGATTCGCCGGGGATGGCGCGGCGGTTCAGACAGCTCGTTAGACCGGGGTCGGGGAAGAAAGCAATTGGCGGCGAGTCCTGAGAACGAAACAACAAATTAGTTGAGGGGAACCTCTACTTAGGTACTAAAACATGAGCTGACGTGGCTGGCGAAGCACATGAGTCACCGGAGCACCGACGGTGAGGTGGGGGCGTGGCGGCCGAAGGCGGCTTGAGGAAGTTTTCGTGGTGAAGATAAGAGGGGAGGAAAAGAACGGCAGGGAGGGGTGCTGGAGAGGGCTAGGCCGGCATTGAATAGGTAGAGGGCGGAGTGCCGGAGGTGGCCGGCGGCATGGGCGACGGGGAGGCGTGGCGAGTGCTCATGGAGGCAGTGCATGCGGGCAACTTGGAGGACATGGCCTGCCGGTGGGGCCCGGCTGTCAGCTGGAGGGTGGTGAGGGGTATTGAGGACATTTTACAAAGTTTCTCTCTCCTAATCATTCGTATATATTATTTTAATGAGAGAAGTGTCTAACAGCAAAATTACATGTTTTTGCGGTGTGTTTTGGCGAAGACACGATTTTTGGATGTCCAATAGCAAAGGGTGACAAACTGCAGTGCCCTGTAGCCAATTCTCCCCATAAAAAAACATCATACGGGTTAGGGATAAAAGCCGAAATAATTTGACCGAACAGCTCCAATAGCTAAATAAAATAATATCACTGTCTAGATTGTGTTATTACATAATAACTGGTTAAACACAAGAGAAAAAAAATATAAAACCAGTATAATAGTTCAAACGAAGAATTGAAAAAAGAGGTAATCTATTTATCCGTGAGGAGCTTCAGCAACTTGCTGGACAACATGACAAACTACACCATACTCTTGCATATGGCTTCCACTTCTGTCGTGTGCTTTGCAGCCAAACCGGCTCCAAGAGTCAACTTGGTGCATTGCGGCTGCGCACGCCCAAGAGGGCGTGTAGGGTGGACCCACATTGGGTTCTGAGGTATGTGCAGTTGTGACCTTCATCGCTCATTTACAGCCTGACTACTTTGGATGGACTTATGTTTGTTCGTAATTTTTTTTGACGCAGTTTGAGGGCGGCAGCCCTCCTTCCACTGACGAGAATGGTTGAGGCAATGTGGGAGGACGACCAGGACCACACGGGTGGTGGTCGTACGTCCAGACACTTTCCCTACGACCGGTGCCTCCTGACGATGCCGGTTGACCGGTGAAGGCCGAAGACGCACACGTTTCACCTTCCATGCTGGGAGATGGCGCCAACGATTCAAGACATCAGCTTTCTGATCAGATTGCCCTGCGCTGGCTTCCCCTGGCTGTGTAAGACTTTGTAACATCGCCAATTTAATTAATGAGAATTAGTATGCATCTTATCAGCATGCATGATATTTTGGAATCATTTGCAATATTTATTGCACTTGGAAAATCTAAATCAAAGATTAAACACACACTTCAAATTTAAACTCCAAATGAAAACAGGAACAAAAACATGTGATCATCATCTGAAAATAATTTATTCAAATAATATAACAATTATAATGAATTAATATAATTTTCACCAAATTTTTGGAACCCAATTTAACCCACATAAAATTCAAACTCAATTCAATAACCTAAACTAGGGTTGAATTTAAAATAACCAAATAAATCTTGAACAGTGGAGTTTAAGATTTTATATGGGTACTAGATCTTCCCAGGAACCCCTCCAATTATTTTCAGAATTTATAGATTTTATTTGCTATATTTAAACCTCGATCAAACCTTCTATCTTTCTGGTCAAATCTAATTTGAAACTCAGACTCAACACTGTTCACTTGGCCCGAGCCCGACACGCCAACTTGGCTCCACCCAACCCAACTGTCTGCACCGCACCATCTAGCTGCACCGGACCCATCCTACTAGGACTGTCCGATCCAGATCCGACGATCCAAACCACTGGTCCAACCAGTCCGACTGAGCCCGACGCGCCACTTGACTCAGCCCAACCGCCTAACTGCACCATTGCATGCGAACCGTCCGATCCAAACTCAACGGTCCAGATCTCACAATTCTTTTGGATAGACTGAACCTCTCATTCTTTTTGAACCGTTCGATTGAGATCGAACGGTCCTCACCGATCCACTTCACTCAGCCTCGCGCGCGATTGTGCCGCTGACCTGCGAGCCCTGCTAGTTAGGTCCTTTTTCTTCCTCCATTGTCTTGCGCAGAGTTTCAGCGCCACGCACCCGAGCGCCTCTGAGCCGTCTTCGTTGACGCCGTCACCCACCGCCCGCGACAGCCTATCCCAGAGCTAGGCCGCCTCACGCCGTGTCCATCTCTGTCTTTTCCCTCGGCTTAAACCCCCTCCAAACCCCGGTTCCCACCTCACTTCTCCTCTGGCCGCCGAGGAGAGGGAAGCTCCCTTGAGCTCATTTCTCTGGTAAACTTCTCACCCCTAGTTTCCCCAGCCCCTACTTTGCATGTATTTTCCATTTTTGCTCATCTAAGCCTTGGTCGTTGCTTGTAGGATCCGGGGCAAACTCGTGCTCCCACTGTCTCTAGAGCACACCCGCGACTACCCTCTTTGGCCAACTTCACCTCGGTGAGCTCCTTTCCATTTCTTTGCGCGTCACAGTGTGTCTTAGTACATAATCAAGTTTTCCCCTCAATTCTTTGGTCGGATTGTTCACAGGATCATTGGCATTTTGAAGTTCCCCATTTTCGGCCGACATCACTGTTCATCGTCCAATTGTTGATTTGGTGAGCTTTTGTCCAATCCCTCCTGATGTAACCATCTACTAGCTTCACCCAACTTTACACCACCTCCATTTTTTAGTCTTGTGGCCCAGGGGGGTCCTCTCCTCGTGGAGCTTGCCACCGCCGTCACCATTGCCATGGCCAACTCACCACCAAGTTCCTCCAGCCTCCCAACAGCTCTGGTAAGGTTTAGTGGACACCTAGATAGCTTATGCATACATTAATTCGAACTTTGTATCATCGGGTTGTCGCATGCACGTTAGCCGTAGGGGTGTCGCCGCCCTTCTCCGGCGCGTCGCCACTACAGACCATCGTAGAGTTCGACACTAGTGCCAATAGCTTCGCCTGAGTGCTAGGATTCCAGAACTACCCTTAAACGGCACCGGCGTGGACCACAACGCCGGCAAGTAGGCGAGCAACCACACGGCTGTGCGAGAGAGCGTGGCACGCTCCGACCGTTACTGTTCCTACGACATCAATTAACCAAATCTCGTTTGATTTAGCGTCAATGATTACTTAGAGCTTTAAATGGCTGTCTTAAAATACCAGTGAATCATTGACGTGTGGCCCCCTTAAACAGTGAACGGGGTTGTTTTAAATCAGTTTGCCCTGAGTCTATTACATGTGGGCCTCCATATTTTTAAGTAGCTTAGCCCTTGGGCTGAGCACCGGTGGACCTCCCTCGTGGCCATCTTGCAAAGACCACCCTCAGGACCTCCTCAAAGACCACCCATGGTCATTTTGCAAAGACAACCTTAAAGACCACCCGTGGTCATTTTGCATAGACCACCCCAAAGACCTCCTCGTGAACATTTTGCACAGACCACCCTAAAGACCACCCTGTGGTTGTTTTTGCAAAGACAACCCTCAGGACCTCTTCGAGGTCATTTTGCACAGACCACCCTAATGACCTCCCACTGGTATTTTTGCAGAGAAGAGAATACGAAAGTGAATTATTTATACACTGAAAATTGATATTAACTTCCAAAATACATAACTAACTCATTTTAACTCCAAAAGCAGTGAAACCAATTTTGTTATTTTCATTTAAAATGAACTTTATTTTAAAATAGGTTTCAAACATGTCTCTGTAGCAGAGGATATACTTTTGGAAAATGATCCTTTAACTCCATTATTTTGCAAATGAAAAGGGTTGATAACTTTAGAAATCCATAACTAATTCATAAAAACTCCAAATGAGGTAAACTCAATTATTTTGATGTTATATTTTTATTCTATATTTACATATGTACTCCTTATATCCACAAATGTTCTGCAAATTTTCACCAAAGAATTTAATTCGGTGAACAGTAACAGATTGCAATTAATTTGGGTTTTTCCTGAAATATGAGATTCAAAACACCATAACTTGCACATACTAAATCCAAATGGAATGATTCTTTCACCTAAATTAATCTAAAATCATGAACTACCTACTATATAAATTTCATGCATTTTTGAGTAATTTGAATTTTTGGCTTTATTTGATATTTATTGTAATATCATCTTTCGATTAAGTTTTCAACGATATCGTTATATTTGTGAGATCAATATGTGAGTAACCTGAGATTTAACAAGTAGTACAAAGAAAGGTGCGAGCACCTCCTCTTGATCATATTGCTCCCAAAGGTTTTTAAAAGTTTTGTGTGAGTTTTATTATCGCAATTGCATGCTATTTTGAAAAGTATGTTCATGGGTAGAAGTAGTTAAATTCCTAATTGTTGCATTGGCCCTGCTTTCAATGTTGATTACCCTTTTACCTTGAATGATTAAGGATATATATTATATGGGATTGATTGCTAATTTGTAGAACGCTGCTTAGCCTTGCTAGTAGTTGTAGCCGAAAGCGTTGATGGAGCTAGTCCATCTACGGTGGATTAAATTGAATCTTAATGAAATTTGAGGATTTTATGGACTGGATTATGTTGAACTTGAGGATTATATCCAGATCTCTGATCCGGGTTTGTGGACATGTTGGGCATGAGTTTTATGTTCTTAACTTGGACGGGTATAGGATGATCATGAAATATTATTGTTGTTGTTGTTATGGAATTGTGTAGCCCCGTCTGAGTGTTTAAGGACCGGTCTGTGGTGTGATGAACCAAGTCTTACGTGCAACCACACGCTGGGATAATGGCGAAGGCTTGGCTAAGTAATTTGTTGTGTGTTAGCTATCGAACACAATCAGTTGTCAATTGTTATTGTTATTTTTAATTGTTCTCTTGTCAATCAAGGGGGCATGTTAAGTCTCGCTTACTTGCTCTTAAGGGTCTCTTGTTTGAAAGGGACTTACTTACGAACGAGGTTCACCTGTGGTTAGGAGGCTTTTCGTGACTCCCATGGGGTTTATGTTCCTCGGTGGTTTGATAGTTAGGACATGACATTGTAACGACCACGTTATGCTACCACCATACTCCTATGGAAGAGTGCATTGGTCACATTATGAGAAATGCATATCGTGTGGGTAAACTGCATAACTCGCAGAGTAACTAAATCTCTTGAATAGCCTCGCCCTAGGTTATGGACATCACTTGTGGGAAAGCAGCACAATTAGTTTTTGGGAAATTAAGGTTGGGTTATGGTTGGTAATGTTATGTCATTATGTTAGTTTGTTCATAATCGGAATGTTATCATGATCACGAGTTCGCATTAATTTTTGTTGAGGAATGAATGTGCCACGAATGAGATGTTCGTGTGTTGATTATATTTAGAGATTATACCATTATTGATCATTACTTATCATACAAAATGTTTTTCTAAATGTTTTTACAAATGGCAAGTTTGAATCCATAATGTATATCTATATGCAAAACTTGCTTTATGCTGAAAATTGACTAGTGTAGTAGCTTCCTTTGAAACTTCCATGCATCCTTATGTTTTCTTGAAAAGTCTCAAGTACAACTTTGTACTTGAAAAGTGTCTATTTGATCAGTATGATGATGGGCAACGGCTTTAAGTCCAGCTTAGTTGCTTGTGGGATTTTGGGCATGCCAACCTGTTATTCCTTTTACTTTAAGTTTATCTTCCACCGCGATTTATTTGTGTTATTGTTATTTAGATTTGACCGATTAGCCCTCTTATGTAAAATCGGGACCATAAGGTTCTATATGTTGAAGATGTATCAAAGTTTCTAATTCTCTTGTATGATTGTGTATGGATGTGATTGCAATGTTGTGTACTAGGATATGCGATGTTAACCATCATTCTTGGGAGCTAACATGAGACGATATCCGGCACTCGGATCGCTCGCCTCGCTAAGTGTTGCGCTCGCGCGAACCACTTAGCTTGGAACGGATCCGATCCGGGAGGCCTCACGCACTTCTCGCCACGTGGCGCACGGAGTTCCTGGTGAGGTTCTAGGGGGTGTTGTCTCCGGACAACGGCTATAGGGAGTTCAGCAGCACCCACAGACCGACGCTAAAGTGGATCTGCTAGTTCTATGTTAGTCTCGAATCGTTATCCTCTCGCATCAATTGATTCTCACCTTGCCGACGCAGATTCGCCTTCTTGCAGCCGAAAGTATGCGCAGAACGCACCCATCCACACGTGAGGAGGCGCTTAAAGCCTACTTGCTGTGGCTTTTGGGTGGGTGATGTTCGTGGGGTCCCACGGCGACAGCATCGACAAGCACTACTTTCAGTACGCATGCAAGCTTGCGGACTGGGCGGTGGAGGCCATCTAGCCCTACGCCTGGGGCCCGACGGTGTTGTGCATGACGCATCGGGATTGTGTGATGCGTGCCACCGTGTTCGTGACAGCTCCGTCCCTCCGGATGTCCGCCGCTCCTTCGGGCCAGGTCCACCGGGTTTCATTGTTTGTGGGCTGTGGTTGTGAGAAGTATAAGAGATTCAGAGTTAAATTGATTGAGTTGTGATGTTCTGTGTTAAAATGATTGCCATTTCTTGCTTCTGCTGACCATTTTTCCATCTCAATACCACACAGGTTGTATGTACTTTTGGGCTTTAGGCTTTTGGTGGGGCCGGGCTTGGGCTTGGGAAAGGCGTAAATGTTAGGTTTTGGGCTGGGATCAGGCTTGATGTTTCAAAGTCGGGTTTTTTCAAGCTCAACTTGAAGCCCAACGTTTGAACAGATCTACTGAACGTGTTCCATGAAGCGAACAAACTGGATGGGCCTGATAACATGGACTTGAAGGACAGGAGTGCGAGCTCATCGGCCGTGAAGTTGCTGCTCCCCTGAGAAGGAGACACCAGAGCATGGGAGCAGAGGCACAGCAATGAGAAGCAGAGCAGTGTTATTGATGGGGCCTTGGGAAAAGTAGCTACTAGAGCGTGCTTGTTTGTGCACAACTATTTAGGCAAATGCGAGTTCAGTGGTTTCGATGGGATTGTATAAATAGAGATAGGCAATGCCACATTAATTGATAAAAAGAAAATGATGGTATGAAGCCATGCTCACACCAGATGGTATGAATTCCCACATTAATTGATAAAAAGAAAATGACGAAAACAACCATGTTGTTCATTTGGTTGGACCAAGATTATAACAATGGCTAGTTATTACACTATTTTCAAGACTTCGTAATGGATACAACTCGAAATATGATGTAAAAATATCTTAATAATTTGAAAATTACCAATAAATTATCTACACAATTGCTCAGATTTCTTTGCTAGTTTTAATTATACAAAGGTTTGGCTCAAATATATATATATATATATATATATATATATATATATATATA
This sequence comes from Ampelocalamus luodianensis, assembly GCA_036346255.1. Lineage (NCBI taxonomy): Eukaryota > Viridiplantae > Streptophyta > Magnoliopsida > Poales > Poaceae > Ampelocalamus > Ampelocalamus luodianensis. The sequence continues at coordinate 15,457,196 of CM070638.1, forward strand.
TATGGCTAATTAGGATTAGGGTGTAAAAAAATTCACTCAAGATTTTTTGCTAGTTTTTTTATTATACAATGGATGAGTTGTTACGTAGTGGAGCGTAGGCTTACTATATAAATTTGACTAAAGCACAGCAACTTTTTTTGAAAAAAAAAATAGATACATGCTCTGAAAAAATGTTAGAATAGTTGAGGTAGGTATGTTCTATGATTTGGCCAATGTTTGTTTTATAAAGCAATCTAGAATATGAGGACCAAAGAAAACAAGTCAAGCAAAAGACGATTTTGAGTAGGAATTCTAGCAATATTGTAGAACATATAAAACTCCAGGAAAAAGAGGCCTTTTGGAATTTTTGTAATCTTTTTTGTAATGTTATGTACAATTTTAAACTGTTGTACACTGTTGTACATTGCACCAGATGTTTTCTCGTATTTGATATTCGTGTGGCGTGGAGTCCTTTTTTTTCTTCCTTGATCTACCCTCTGGTATCAATGCTTGAGCAAATTGTAATTATTTTGACAAGATTCCGGTGCCACATATTTCGTAGTGCTTCGCATTCGGCAGTGAAACTCTTGAGTGCCCCAGGAGTATGAAGCTTTAGTACCTTTACAGCAACAAGAATTGTACTTTCACCTGCTTGATCATCTAACTCTCCTTTGTACACGATCCCAAATGATCCAGAACCCAGCAAATTGGTTGTCGAGAAACCATCTGTTGCTTTTACCAGCTGCGAATAAGAGATCATTAGGTGGCCTTGTATGGATGTTGTAGATGGGACTTTTGTTTTACTTTTCTTGTGCCAGGTTAGAAGAATGTAGAGTGATGAAAGGATGGCCAGTGTTGCAACGACATAAATAACAATAGGTACCACCAGAAATTCATGTTTTTTGTTTGGTGTACATGGAGGCAGATGTAGATTAGGTATGCCGCCGCTAAGTTTGGCATTGCCTTGGATTGAGATTTCAGAAACATTTGCGAAAACACCAACGGTTGGCACTGTTACAAAAAAAATGCACAAAATAATAGAGATAAGAGACACGAATTTTACATGAAAACCCTTACGGGAAAAAACCACGGGTGCCAATCGGCGAAGATCACTTTATGAGGAGTGTTTACAAAACGCAGAGGAATTGCAATGAGACGTCAACTCTCCCCATATAGCTTACAAGAAGTATATAAAGGGGTAAAATGACTTAGAGTCCAAGTAAAAAACTAATCCACTAATATGGTATATTTAGGTCATTTTGCATGCACCACCCTAATGACCTCCCACCGGTATTTTTGCAGAGAAGAGAATACGAAAGTGAATTATTTATACACCTGAAAATTGATATTAACTTCAAAATACATAACTAACTCATTTTAACTAAAAGCAAGTGAAACCAATTTTGTTATTTTCATTTAAAATGAACTTTATTTTAAAATAGGTTTCAAACATGTCTCTGTGAGAGGATATACTTTTGGAAAATGATCCTTTAACTCCATTATTTTGCAAATGAAAAGGGTTGATAACTTTAGAAATCCATAACTAATTCATAAAAACTCCAAATGAGGTAAACTCAATTATTTTGATGTTATATTTTTATTCTATATTTACATATGTACTCCTTATATCCACAAATGTTCTGCAAATTTTCACCAAAGAATTTAATTCGGTGAACAGTAACAGATTGCAATTAATTTGGGTTTTTCCTGAAATATGAGATTCAAAACACCATAACTTGCACATACTAAATCCAAATGGAATGATTCTTTCACCTAAATTAATCTAAAATCATGAACTACCTACTATATAAATTTCATGCATTTTTGAGTAATTTGAATTTTTGGCTTTATTTGATATTTATTGTAATATCATCTTTCGATTAAGTTTTCAACGATACTGTTATATTTGTGAGATCAATATGTGAGTAACCTGAGATTTAACAAGTAGTACAGCAAAGGTGCGAGCACCCTCCTCTTGATCATATTGCTCCCAGTGGTTTTTAAAAGTTTTGTGTGAGTTTTATTATCGCAATTGCATGCTATTTTGAAAAGTATGTTCATGGGTAGAAGTAGTTAAATTCCTAATTGTTGCATTGGCCCTGCTTTCAATGTTGATTACCCTTTTACCTTGAATGATTAAGGATATATATTATATGGGATTGATTGCTAATTTGTAGAACGCTGCTTAGCCTTGCTAGTAGTTGTAGCCGAAAGCGGTTGATGGAGCTAGTCCATCGGCCGGTGGATTAAATTGAATCTTAATGAAATTTGAGGATTTTATGGACTGGATTATGTTGAACTTGAGGATTATATCCAGATCTCTGCATCTGGGGTTTGTGGACATGTTGGGCATGAGTTTTATGTTCTTAACTTGGACGGGTATAGGATGATCATGAAATATTATTGTTGTTGTTGTTATGGAATTGTGTAGCCCCGTCTGAGTGTTTAAGGACCGGTCTGTGGTGTGATGAACCAAGTCTTACGTGCAACCACACGCTGGGATAATGGCGAAGGCTTGGCTAAGTAATTTGTTGTGTGTTAGCTATCAGAACACAATCAGGTTGTCAATTGTTATTGTTATTTTTAATTGTTCTCTTGTCAATCTGGCGGGGGCATGTTAAGTCTCGCCTTACTTGCTCTTAAGGGTCTCTTGTTTGAAAGGGACTTACTTACGCAACGAGGTTCACCTGTGGTTAGGAGGCTTTTCAGACTCCCATGGGGTTTATGTTCCTCGGGTGGTTTGATAGTTAGGACATGACATTGTAACGACCACGTTATGCTACCTCAGTCATACTCCTATGGAAGAGTGCATTGGTCGACATTATGAGAAATGCATATCGTGTGGGTAAAACTGTACAACTCTGCAGAGTAACTAAATCTCTTCGAATAGCCTCGTCCTAGGTTATGGACATCACTTGTGGGAAAGCAGGCACAATTAGTTTTTGGGAAATTAAGGTTGGGTTATGGTTGGTAATGTTATGTCATTATGTTAGTTTGTTCATAACTGGAATGTTATCATGATCACGTAGTTCGCGCATTAATTTTTGTTGAGGAATGAATGTGCCACGAATGAGATGTTCGTGTGTTGATTATATTTAGAGATTATACCATTATTGATCATTACTTACTGTTACAAAATGTTTTTCTAAATGTTTTTACAAATGGCAAGTTTGAATCCATAATGTATATCTATATGCAAAACTTGCTTTATGCTGAAAATTGACTAGTGTAGTAGCCTTCCTTTGAAACTTCCATGCATCCTTATGTTTTCTTGAAAAGTCTCGCAAGTACAACTTTGTACTTGAAAAGTGTCTATTTGATCAGGTAAGGATGATGGGCGCAACGGCTTTAAGTCCAGTTAGTTGCTTGTGGGATTTTGGGCATGCCAACTCGGTTATTCCCTTTTTACTTTAAGTTTATCTTCCACTGCGATTTATTTGTGTTATTGTTATTTAGATTTGACCGATTAGCCCTCTTATGTAAAATCGGGACCATAAGGTTCTATATGTTGAAGATGTATCAAAGTTTCTAATTCTCTTGTATGATTGTGTATGGATGTGATTGCAATGTTGTGTACTAGGATATGCGCATGTTAACCACTGATTCTTGGGAGCTAACATGAGACGTATATCCGGGCACTCGGGATCGTTCTCGTCTCTCGTTAAGTGTTGCGCTTCTGGCGTAACCACTTAGCTTGGAACGGATCCGATCCCTGGGAGGCCTCACAGACTTCTCGGCCACGTGGCGCACGGAGTTCCTGGTGAGGTTCTAGGGGGTGTTGTCTCCGGACAGCGGCTATAGGGAGTTCAGCAGCACCCACAGACCGACGCTAAAGTGGATCTGCTAGTTCTATGTTAGTCTTCAGAACTGTTATCCTCTCGCATCAATTGATTCCTGCACCTTGCTGACGCGTATCTGCCTTCTTGCAGCCCGAGCGTATGGCAGAGAACGCACCCATCCACACGGTGAGGAGGCGCTTTAAAGCCTACTTGCTGTGGCTTTTTGGGTGGGTGATGTTCGTGGGGTCCCACGGCGACAGCATCGACAAGCACTACTTTCAGTACGCATGCAAGCTTGCGGACTGGGCGGTGGAGGCCATCTAGCCCTACGCCTGGGGCCCGACGGTGTTGTGCATGACGTACCGGGGATTGTGTGATGCGTGCCACCAGGTTCAGGACAGCTCCGTCCTCTCTGGATGTCCGCTGCTCCTTCAGTTGTGGTCCACTGGGTTTCATTGTTTGTGGGCTGTGGTTGTGGAGAAGTATAAGAGATTCAGAGTTAAATTGATTGAGTTGTGATGTTCTGTGTTAAAATGATTGCCATTTCTTGCTTCTGCTGACCATTTTTCCATCTCAATACCACACAGGTTGTATGTACTTTTGGGCTTTAGGCTTTTGGTGGGGCCGGGCTTGGGCTTGGGAAAGGCGTAAATGTTAGGTTTTGGGCTGGGATCAGGCTTGATGTTTCAAAGTCGGGTTTTCAAGCTCAACTTGAAGCCCAACGTTTGAACAGATCTACTGAACGTGTTCCATGAAGCGAACAAACTGGATGGGCCTGATAACATGGACTTGAAGGACAGGAGTGCGAGCTCATCGGCCGTGAAGTTGCTGCTCCTGAGAAGGAGACACCAGAGCATGGGAGCAGAGGCACAGCAATGAGAAGCAGAGCAGTGTTATTGATGGGGCCTTGGGAAAAGTAGCTACTAGAGCGTGCTTGTTTGTGCACAACTATTTAGGCAAATGCGAGTTCAGTGGTTTCGATGGGATTGTATAAATAGAGATAGGCAATGCCACATTAATTGATAAAAAGAAAAATGATGGTATGAAGCCATGCTCACACCAGATGGTATGAATTCCCACATTAATTGATAAAAAGAAAAATGACGAAAACAACCATGTTGTTCATTTGGTTGGACCAAGATTATAACAATGGCTAGTTATTACACTATTTTCAAGACTTCGTAATGGATACAACTCGAAATATGATGTAAAAATATCTTAATAATTTGAAAATTACCAATAAATTATCTACACAATTGCTCAGATTTCTTTGCTAGTTTTAATTATACAAAGGTTTGGCTCAAATATATATATATATATATATATATATATATATATATATATATATGGCTAATTAGGATTAGGGTGTAAAAAATTCACTCAAGATTTTTGCTAGTTTTTATTATACAATGGATGAGTTGTTACGTAGTGGAGCGTAGGCTTACTATATAAATTTGACTAAAGCACAGCAACTTTTTTGAAAAAAATAGATACATGCTCTGAAAAATGTTAGAATAGTTGAGGTAGGTATGTTCTATGATTTGGCCAATGTTTGTTTTATAAAGCAATCTAGAATATGAGGACCAAAGAAAACAAGTCAAGCAAAAGACGATTTTGAGTAGGAATTCTAGCAATATTGTAGAACATATAAAACTCCAGGAAAAGAGGCCTTTTGGAATTTTTGTAATCTTTTTGTAATGTTATGTACAATTTTAAACTGTTGTACACTGTTGTACATTGCACCAGATGTTTTCTCGTATTTGATATTCGTGTGGCGTGGAGTCCTTTTTTTTCTTCCTTGATCTACCCTCTGGTATCAATGCTTGAGCAAATTGTAATTATTTTGACAAGATTCCGGTGCCACATATTTCGTAGTGCTTCGCATTCGGCAGTGAAACTCTTGAGTGCCCCAGGAGTATGAAGCTTTAGTACCTTTACAGCAACAAGAATTGTACTTTCACCTGCTTGATCATCTAACTCTCCTTTGTACACGATCCCAAATGATCCAGAACCCAGCAAATTGGTTGTCGAGAAACCATCTGTTGCTTTTACCAGCTGCGAATAAGAGATCATTAGGTGGCCTTGTATGGATGTTGTAGATGGGACTTTTGTTTTACTTTTCTTGTGCCAGGTTAGAAGAATGTAGAGTGATGAAAGGATGGCCAGTGTTGCAACGACATAAATAACAATAGGTACCACCAGAAATTCATGTTTTTTGTTTGGTGTACATGGAGGCAGATGTAGATTAGGTATGCCGCCGCTAAGTTTGGCATTGCCTTGGATTGAGATTTCAGAAACATTTGCGAAAACACCAACGGTTGGCACTGTTACAAAAAAAATGCACAAAATAATAGAGATAAGAGACACGAATTTTACATGAAAAACCCTTACGGGAAAAAACCACGGGTGCCAATCGGCGAAGATCACTTTATGAGGAGTGTTTACAAAACGCAGAGGAATTGCAATGAGACGTCAACTCTCCCCATATAGCTTACAAGAAGTATATAAAGGGGTAAAATGACTTAGAGTCCAAGTAAAAAACTAATCCACTAATATGGTATATTTGGATTCGTCCATATTAGAAAATTCGGATCACAATATCAACAATCTCTACCTTGAGATGAATTTCTCTTGTAGCATAATAAAGAATCATCAATCACCAAAATAGCTCCACAATAAGTTAAAAATCACCGTGCGCCAATTAGTCTCTAGAACTAAACTTTAACACCAACTAAACTTGAGAGCAAAACTCAAACTTAGTAACAGGAACCAGTTTTGTCATTATATCAGCTGGATTATCATGAGTACTTATCTTGCACACCTTGACATCACCTTGAGCAATAACACCTCGAATAAAGTGATATCTCACATCAATGTACTTTGTTCTCTCATGGAACATCTGATCTTTTGTAAGGCATATAGCACTCTGACTATCACAAAATATAGTAGTGCAAGAATTATCTCCACAAAGCTCAGAGTACAAACCTCTCAACGAAATAGCTTCTTTGCAAGCTTTAGAAATAACTATATATTCTGCTTCAATGGTAGATAAAGCAACAGTAGCTTGCAAACTTGCATTCCAACTAACAGCATAACCACCAATGGTGAAAACATAACCTATGAGAGACCTCCTCTTGTCTAAATCACCAGCATAATCAGAGTCAACATAACCAACAAGTTTATCTCTAAAATTCACAAACTGCAAACAAGCATTAGAAGTGCCATGTAAATATCTGAAAATCCACTAAACTGCTTTCCAGTGCTCTTTTCTAAGATTAGCAATGTATCTACTAACAATACTCAGTGCATGAGATAAATCAGGACGAGAACAAACCATGGCATACATAAGAGAACCAACTGCACTAGAATATAAAACTCTAGACATGTACTCAATATCATAATCTGACTCAGGACATAAGCTTGAAGATAATCTAAAATGCGAAGCCAATGCAGTACTCACTGGTTTTGCATCATGCATATTAAAATGACGAAGGACCTTTTCAATATAACCTTGTTGACTAAGGTATAACTTGTCAGATTGCCTCTCTCTAATAATCTCCATGCCAAGAATTTTCGTTGCTGCACCTAGGTTCTTCATCTCAAATTCATTACTCAATTATGCTTTCAGTTTTCCTATTTCTAACTTATCTTTTGCAGCAATCAACATATTATCAACATAGAGAAGTAAATAAATAGCTGAACCATTAACAATCTTTAAATAAACACAACTATCATAATCAAACCGCTTAAAATCATGAGAGCATAAAGAAGTCAAATCTCTTGTACCATTGCCTAGGAGATTGCTTCGAACCATAAAGAGATTTCTTTATTCTACAAATAAGTTGTTCTTTTTCAAGAATAACAAAACCCTCAGGTTGGTCCATATAAATGTCTTCTTCCAACTCTCAATGTAAGAATGCAGTTTTAACATCTAATTGCTCAAGTTCATAATCATGCATAGCAATAATACTGAGTAAAGTGCGAATAAAACTATGCTTCACAACTGGAGAAAAGACATCATTAAAATCAATACCTAGAATCTGACTATAACCCTTAGCAACCAACCTTGCTTTATACCTTACCGGTTCAGTAGGAGAAATATCTTCCTTTCTTTTGAAAATCCACTTGCAATGAACAGACTTCTTCTCTTTTGGCAATTTTACTAATTACCAAGTGTCATTCTTTTCAAGTGACTCTATCTCATCATGCATAGCAGTTATCCACTTATTACAATCAGTGGAGTTAATAACCTCAGAGTATGATGAAAGTTCTGTATTACCTTCAATTTCTTTTGCCACATTTAACGCATAAGAAACAATATTAGCTTCTTCAATCAACCTCTTGGGTGGATTAATCTCCCTTCTAGGTCTGTCAACTGCAATGAATCGTTGTGGTGGCTTCTCAACAATAAGAGGATCCTCAATAATAGGTGCATCATGAACAATAATATTTTCCTTATCTGATGTGTTATCTGAACCAATAAAGTGATCCACCTGAACACTTGAATTCTGCTTACTCTCAACAGGAACATTAGTAGGCAATTTATCATGAAGCATAGCACATTCATTAAAGACAACGTTTCTGCTAATCATAACTTTATTTGTTTTAGGATTCCACAATTTATATCCTTTAACACTAAATTTATAACCAAGAAAGATGCGCTTAACAACTCTAGACTCAAAATTTTCATTATCAACGTGAGCATAAGCAGTACAATAAAAAACTCTCAATTATGAATAATTTGCTGGGGAACCAAACCATACCTCAATTGGAGTTTTCTTTTCAATAGTAATAGAGGGTGGCCGATAAATAAGATAGTAAGCAGTAGAAGCGGCTTCAACCCAAAAACGCCTATGCAAACCTGCATTTGACAACATGCAACGGACCTTGGAAATGATGGTCCTGTTCATACGCTCAGCTACACCGTTCTATTGAGGAGTACTGGGAATAGTGTTTTCATGTGCAACAGTTTCGAAAAAGGTGCAACCGGCCATAGCAGTAGTTTAGGAATCCTCAAATTAGGAAGTTGCAATTAGGCAAGTTTATTGTAGGAAAGTCTCATTAGGGAAGTTTGCATTAGGAAGGATAATACCTTCTAAGTTAGTCTTTATTGCATTATGAAGGATAATACCTTCCAAGTCAGTTTATATCCTTTTATATACGCAGCATATGCATCAATGAAAATCAGCAAAGGATTGGGTTATTCCCCAATCTCCCTTGTGCCAAAACACTTCTCCCTATTGTTCCCGTGCGTACTATTCATCAGCGCACTGTTCATCCACGCCATCCACCATTGCTTCCTGACGCAATCTGCATCCGCCCAAGCTAATCCTTCCCTTCCGCCTCTGCTCCCATTGCTCATCCCCTGACATCTTGGTATCAGAGCCACCCGTTGCTTCATCCACCATGTTAAGCAACGGTGGTAACTATGAATTCCAACAGGTGATGCACCAATTCGTCGAGGACACGACAAAATCTCTTACGAGCATCAACGACCAATTTGCTCGGCATACCGGATTGATTGAGACCAACATCAATCAGTTATCTAGGCACAACCAACGTCTGGCGCACATGGAAGAACAGCCCTCCAGCGAGGAGGGCAGCGAAGAAGGAGCCGCGGCCACACGGACGGCTGCCGAAGGGGAGCTACCACCGAGACAACACCACGCCAGCGTAGGCTCGGGCATCGCCCCCGCGGCATTGCCTCCTCGCTCTCTGTCATCTCACGCTGCTGCCCCGGGAGCCGGGCAGCCTCAAAACCCACTGTGCAACATCAAACTCAACTTCTCGTCCTTCGACAGCAAGGAGGATCCACTACCTTGGATCAATCGCTGTGAGCAATTTTTTCGCGCACAGCAAATACCCATGGAAGATAGGGTGTGGCTCGCTACGTACCACATGACCGGCGTGGCACATCTGTGGTACATGCGAGTGGAGCGCATGGATGGTATGCCTAACTGGCGGCACTTTACTGACCTCATTCACCGTCGGTTCGGCATACCCACACACCACAATCTGCTAGGCGCATTGACAAGCCTCCAGTGTACATCATTGGTGGCTGACTTCACCGAAAAATTTCTGACCATCCTCACTCATTGCAGCCACTTGGATGAAGAACAGTAGGTGATGTTCTTCACGGCTGGACTTGGTGAGCCCATGTAGACGAACGTCGAGCTCCAGCGGCCGACTAATCTGGAGGTCGCCATGGACCTCGCCAGGGCCTATGAACGTCTAGTCTTGCTACCCAAGAAGCCAACGGCATCCCCGCAAATCTCCAAGACGGCGAGCTCCCGACCTTTCCAAACGCAGCCTGTTGCATCCGGTGCATCGGAGGCCAGCTCAACGACACCATCGGTGATGACCATGGGGGCGTCAGGCTCGGCCAAGCCGTTTAAGCGCCTCATGCCAACCGAGATGGAGGAACGTCGTGGCAAGGGACTTTGCTACAACTACGATGAGAAGTTCGTGCCAAGCCACCAGCGTTTCTGTCAATGCATCTTTATGTTGTAGGTTGAGCGGACGATGACGACCTCGAGAAGGCGGACGCGGATGCCACCATCTCCCTACTCACCCTCACCGGGATTCATAAGTCCCAAATGATGCAACTTTCGGTGATGATCCATGGCATCCAATTGATGGCCCTGATCAACTCCGGCTCCACCCATAACTTCATCGCTGTGGAGCTCGTCGATTAGGTTGGGCTGACGCTGGCGCCACGCATGGGCCTCTCCATGGCCATGGCGACAAGGTGGTGAGCAGCGGCGTGTGCTACGCAACACCCCTCTTCATCGACCAGGAACAATTCATCCTCGTCTTGCGCACCATACCACTGGGTGGCATCGACATCGTCCTTGGGGTCCAGTGGCTCTGCTTCTTGGGATCGATTGTTTGGGATTTCAACCTCCTGATGATGCACTTCCAACGCAGGACTGGGAGATCATCTGGAGTGGCATGGCCCCATCCCGGCCAGCACCGCATGTCCACTCCACCTCGACCACGGGAGATCTCATGGAGGAGCTACTCGCGGAATTCACACCGTTTTTCGACGCGCTTCGTGGCCTTCAACCTCCACGCAGCCGTGACCACCACATCCACCTCCTCCCTAGTACCAGTGCGGTGGTGGTTCGGCCAAACCAATACCCGGCTACTCAAAAGGACGAGTTGGAGCACCAATGCACCGCAATGTTGGAGCAGGACATCATTCGGCGTAGCCGCTCGGCCTTTTCGGCGCCCATGCTCATGATCAACAAGAAGGATGCATCTTGGCATTTCTACGTCGACTATGGCCCGTATCGCATTCTCTCCAAGATCAATGAGGTTGCGTACCAATTGGACTTGCCTGCGTTTGCATGCTTACATGATGTCTTTCATGTGAATCTCCTTCAGACATATGAAGGGCTTCCTCCTGATGAGCCACCACCATTACCGCCCCTCCTTCATGGCCGAGTTATTCCCATGCCGACCACGGTACTCTGTGCCCACCTGTCTCGAGATAAGTGGCAAATTCGGGTTCAGTGGGAAGGACTTCACGCTGCTGATGTGTCATGGGAAGACGTTATCGCATTTCGAGCGTCTTATCCCTCTTTTCAGCTCGAGGATGAGCTGTTTGTCAACGGGGGGAGAGATGTCTTGTGCGGCAGTTTAGGAGAAGGTGCAGCCGGCCCTAGCGGTAGTTTAGGAATCCTCAAATTAGGAAGTTGCAATTAGGCAAGTTTACAATAGGAAAGTTTCATTAGGGAAGTTTGCATTAGGAAGGATAATACCTTCCAAGTTAGTCTTTATTGCATTAGGAAGGATAATACCTTCCAAGTCAGTTTGTATCTCTTTATATATGCAGCATATGCATCAATTGAAATCAGCAAAGGATTGGGTTATTTCCTAATCTCCCTTGTGCCAAAATACTGCTCCCTACTGTTCCTGTGCGTACTGTTCATCCACGCAATGTTCATCCGCGCCGGCCACCATTGCTTCCCGACGTAATCCGCATTTGCCCGAGCTAATCCTTCCCTTCCGCCTCCGCTCCCAACACTCATCCCCTGACAGGTGTAGTGCCTAACAATGCCTTTAGTTTTGCAATATCATTCAAATTCATTAGAACAAAATTCCATCCCATTATCAATGCGAAGTTTCTTTACCTTTTTTCAGTTTGTCTTTCAACCATAGTCTTCCACTCTTTATATGTTGAAAATACTTCTGACTTATACTTCAAGAAATAAGGTCACACTCTTCTAGAGTAATCATCAATAATTGTTAATATATAACAAACACCTCCTAGCGATGTCTTGCGAGATGGTCCCCATAAATCAGAATGCACATAATCCAAAATACCTTTTGTAGTATGAACCGAAGTATTGAATCTCACCCTCTTGTGTTTGCCAAACACACAATTCTCATAAAATTTCAGTTTGCCGATGCTATGTCCATTAAAAAGTCCTTTCTTGCTCAATTCTGCCAAACCAATTTCACTCATATGCCCAAGACGCATATGCCAAAGATTAGAAGCATCGGAATCAAATAATAAACTTGAAATTACAGCAACATTACCTGAAATTGTAGTACATCGCAGATAGTACAGATTAGCATATTTAATATCAGCTTTCATCACAACAAGAGAACCTTTTAATACCTTCAAAACTCTACTTTCACCAGAATACTTGTACCCTTTAGCATCAAGAGTACTCAAAGAGATGAGATTTCTTTTCAAATCTGGAATGTGTCTCACATCTGTCAAAGTTCTGATAATGTCATGAAACATCTTGATCTGAACTGAACCAATTCCTGCAACCTTACAAGATGAGTTATCACCCATCAACACAGTACTACCTTCAACAGGTTTATAGGTGGCAAACCAATCCCTATTAACACATATGAAAGGTACAAGCGGAATCAAGAATTCATTCATCATTGGTCTTATCACATCCAGCAAAGGCAACAAGAACTTCTCCATCAGAACTATCATCAGTAGTAAGGGATGCTTTACCTTCATCATCTGGTTTACCTTTTGGCTTATAATAGCCAGTTTTCTTTTCTTTATTCTGCAGCTTTCAGCATTCAAAAATGTCGTGCCCACTTTTCTTGCCATATTTGCACGACTTGTACTTGCCTCTAGATTTCGATCGGTTCTTTTAGCCATGAACAAACAAGTCTTCTTCTTTTGAACTTGAATTTTCAGAAGGTACTATCTATTTTATCTTCTTCTTAACATGCAAAACTTCATAAACTTCATTAAGAGTGAGAGTATCTCTACCATATAATATGATATCTCTAAAATTTGAAAAAGAACTAGACAGAGAACACAAAAGAATAAGACCGAAATCCTCATCTTCATATTTTACTTCCACCGACTCTAGGTCAGCAATGATATTCTTAAACACCGAAATATGATTAAGTATGGATCCTCCTTCTTGCAATTTGTGAGAGTACAACTTCTACTTGAGATGCATCTTGTTGGTGAGATCCTTTATTATGCAAATTTGTTCCAGTTTCAGCCATAATGCAGCAGATATCTTCTCCTTCAAAACCTCCTGCAAAATATTATTTGATAGATGAAGGTGAATCTAAGATAAAACCTTACGGTCTTTACGCTTCTCATCTGCGGTCCATGTGGTAGGTTGTTTCTCAAATCCTTTTAATGTATCATCCAAATCCACCTGTGCCAGCACAGCCCTCATCTTGATTTACCACAGTGAAAATCTTGTATCTCGACTCAGGAGTGAAAGATTATACTTCAAAGTCCCCATAAGGAATAAATCATAAAATTATTGGTACTGGTTTGGAAAATCATGAAAAATTAAAAAGGTGACGTCAAAAGCGTATCCTCGATGTTTTATGCTTTCTAAGAGAAAGCGTATTTTCCTCTAAGTTCTCTGAGGTTTAAACTTTCAAACAGAAGCGTATTTTCCTCTGAATCGAAAGTGGCTTTTCTCATTTTTCTATATTTCAATTTTATTAACTTACATGTGGGGCCTACTTGTCAATGACTCACAATTTTTTTATTTATAAAATAGAGGCGGTCCCACATGTCATAGACTCATTTTATCATTAACTTATGATTAAACCTATTTTTTATTTTAATTTATCGACAACTAAGGTCCACATGTCAGTTCTCGTGTTTTAAAATTTAAAACCGGAAATGAGGTGGTCTCACATGTCATTGACTCATATACTAAAAGTTTTTAAATTAGATTTTTGACTAAGTTTTCGTTGGTCCCATGTGTCATAGACTTAACAACTTTAACCTCTGTTACTTAGAGCTAAACATCTCCTAACCACACAGGCCCATGTCATTGAGTGAATGAAGGAAAACGGCCGCGCTGGACCGAAGCGCCATAGCGAGCTCGCCAGCGAACGATGCAATGCACTTAGCTTGAGGATAGGCAAAATGGGATCCCCACTCAACGCGATCCCGCTGTAGTAGCGGTGGCGGAGAGATGGAGATATGGCGCTACGCCGGCGAACGATGGAGTGCCTCGAGTCGCGTGGCGTTGCGAATGTTGCATATCGGCGATGAAAGATGATACACATTGGTTCTACGGGCAACAACGATGCATCGGCGCGCTCGGGACCAATGGTCACCGGAGTGGTGGCGACACCATCTCCGCGAGATGCCATGGGTGGCTACAAGGAACTCACGCTACGCTAGCTAATCCACTGATCTAATGTACGCAATGGCTCTAGGGGACTACTAGAAGCTCACCAAGGTCCTTGATGGCATCGGGGAATGGACGGTGAAGCTTGTCGACATTGAATAGCGCGCGCAGAGGAGGCTCTCGATGTTGGCGCCGACGACGATGGAGGGTTACAAAGAGTGCACATTAGCTCACGGGTAGGTGAGGGTGATGTAAATGCGAGGAATCGAACGGGACTCATCGAGTGGCGACGAATAGAAAGGAGTCGGCGGCGAATTTGTCAAGGAGCTCGATTCGATGATTCCTCGAGCTAGGGCCCTCATTAAGCAAGGAAGAAGCATTAGTGGAGTATGAAATACAATACGACATGGTTAGTTGAGGTTCAAGCTCACGAGCGCTGTGAACGTGGAGGTCGTTCGGTGTCACCGAGACAAAAAGAATGACATCGCAATCACGCTACGGAGTTCCGAGGCTACATCAAGCAAGGAAAGAGTATTAGTGAGGTAAGGGCGCATGGTGACGCGGTTGTGGGCATGGAAGCTCACCAAAAGAAATAGCGGTGAGGCTCGCCACCGGCGCGAGAACGACGCCTGCTCGGCGAACTAGAGCGTGAGAAGCTTTCATTCTTGGCGGAGGCGAGAATGGCGAGCTTAGGAGTTCATGACGCGTTTGGAGCTTAAATATGGATGAGATTGGCTTGAGAGAAGCGGAGAGAAAACTCAATCGTGAATGAGTTTCTTGCGACGCCTTCACCTCTTCGTCGGCGTGGAAATGGCACGTCGTGGTGGCTAGCATGGGCGAGGGCGGAGGTGGCGGGGCGTTGAGCTCAATTCTATGGCGCGATCGCGAACCGTGGTGAAGCGGCACGAGCAGCAGTCGCGCACGGAGACGAAGCGAGGTGGAAGAAAGGCTCGGCGGTAGGCCACAACATCAATGAGAGGAGAGCGGGCTAGAGCGAGCACGAGTGAAATGGGCCGATTGGTTTCACCCAAAGGTCCATGGAAATTTGAAATAGGTTTTGAATTTTCCGAGAAGGCTGATTGGTTTATGAATTTTAAACTTAGAAAATGGGCTCCAAAATTTATGACAATATTTTTGGAAGTTTCGACATAGTATGATTTCTTGTGTAAATTTTCTATAATTTCATGTGTTCTGCATGTTTCTGAAAATTCTTTCAAGCTTCTATTTGCATGTAAATTCAGTATTTGATTTATGCAAAAGTTGAAAATCATGCTAAAAATATTTTTCCCATACATAAACATGCTCAAAATTATTCTCCCATTTATTTTTATTATACTTTCCCAAAATATAGTTTTTGGGATGTTACATCATCCATGAACGCATAGATCTTTCTTTTTCTTTTTTCTCTCGATTTATGTGAGAATTTAAAATAATTTTCTAATTTTATGAGTGTTTTATTATTGTGGGAATTTTTAGCCCCCAAAGTGCTCATGGGCTCAATCCTATGTTCCTATGAAATTCCATAGGAATTGGTTTATTAAAAAAAATCCTATGAAATCCCTTCAATCCAAAGGGGTTCGATCATAGGATTCATTCCCTACAAAACTTCTCCAAAAATCCTTTCTTGCAATCATCCCCTAATTCTATTTATTTTTACAAAAAAAAATTTTGTGAAGGATTTTGAATAAGGATGTTGGAAGTCAATTTCTTGATGGTCATTTCTATTTATTAGACTTTAAAAAAAAATCTTGGTAACCTCAATGGATAAGAGTCAAGGCGAAGATTGTTGAGAGAGGTAATTCATATCCGAATCTACGAGGACTTCGAGAGGTGTGCTTCAATGATTCCTAAATGGATCCTAAATAGATTATGATTCTTATTTCTCTTTGTAGGAGGACAATGGAAATTATATATAGTCACGAGGTGTGATCACAAAGAACCTAAGCAAGCCAACAAGCCAAGTAGGAGGAACTCATTCAAAACAGAGGCGCACAAGAGGATTAAAGACTAGATTATTCTTTAGCACTAAATTCTTGTATAGGACAATGATCCAATGGTCTTAAAAGTTCAAGTGGGTTGTGAGAGTGACAATCCCTTGTACTTGTTTGAAGTTGTATTTAAGGAATTTGTAGTCGGCTTAGTCAAATTTTTCTTTCGTCATGATTTTTCATCGTTGTTATTTCATTTTATCTCTACGAGATTCATCTACTCGTTGTTGATACCGTGCACAAGCTCGTCTCGTATATCACAATCGCTAATCTAGTTTCGACAGTGATACGTATAAGAGATATCAAAGTATAAAAGATGCAAGTCTTAACTATTATAGAAAGATACGAAATTTTTGAAAAATCTTAAGAGAACGGAATTTGGCATGGTGTACAATAAAAATCAGTATCTTAACCAATCAAGATTATGATAACGGAAGGAGACGAATCAAGCAAAGCATTGATTTGGCTTCAAAAGAAAAGCAAAATACTGATTTCAGATATGGATTCTATCAAAGTTGTAGAACACAGTACACTCCAAAGACAATTTTTATTTTTATTCTCATACTGTTTTACAGCATTTTTCTGCGATTTTAAGCAATAAGCCTACTATGCATTAGAGGCTTTCTCAGAATAAATACGAGTATGGAACCGAGTTGCCGTCTTTCCTGACTTGCCATGTTCGCTATTGAGGATCTTGTTTCAGTGTGCTCCATTGCTCACGTCTAAATCAGCAAGTCGTCGGTTACTAGTCATCTAGTCGCCTTGCCAGTCTTTGGCAGCTGGATGCTCGTTAGCACTTGCCTCCTTGGGGATGGATGCATCCACGAACTGAAAAATGCCCACCCAGTTCTCCACTAGTAGTCATCGGTCAGGACCACCATCACCAGTCATCTTTGGTCGGGACTAGCTTTTAAATAGTCAGTCAACAGATAGAATTGTCATATCTATATATCTATAAACAACTAGTAATATTAAAGACATCTTCATCTTTAAGGCTAAGAATTTCCATAATAATCTTTAAATCAGAAAAAAAATTTCTAAAAATTACCACATTAATAAATAGAAAAAAAAAAGACAAGATCTTACTCGTCTATTAGATGGCCCGCATATAACGTGGGGATCAAAACACTATTGTTGTCTGTAAAATCCATACAAAGTAGGAGACATAACCTTATCAAATTATATCAGATTTGTGATCAACTAAGTCTGAATATAACTAATGCAACTTAGAAAAAGAGAGAAATCCTTGTATCATCGTAGGAAAGCAAAGCCGTTGCCCATGCTTCTCCCCACCCATGATTCTAATACCAATTTGATTATTGCAATGATCATGCAATTTATTTTCCAATTTGTCTTGCCAAGCACGGAGGTTTCGACGGCGGCGGCCGTCGTGTGCGGGGTCTCGAACAACGGCAGTCGTGCGATCAACCACGTCCACAGCCGGTTCTCGGCTGGAGGCAGACACCTAGCAATAGCTTGCTTCTGCCTCTGTCCATAGATCTATGATGCCCTTCGGCGATGACGCATGTCCTCCTCCGGCAAGCAAAACATCATCAAAGTTCTCCAGTCCTCATCAAGTCATGACGAATTAGTCTCTTCAAAGTCAGTCTTCATCAAGTCTGTATGCATGGAGAGATGCTAATAGAAAGCTGATCTTAAAAGCAAAAGTTGTTAGCATCATCAAAGAAAGTAATGATTTTGATTGTTAGCGTGACTTTAATCCAAAGCTAATACAACTTGGTCTTCACTTAATTTTCTCCAAATTTTTTATAGCTTTGATTGGATTTTAAACTCCACTTTAACGCATAGACAACAAACGCACTATACAATTTAAGGCCAAGAATTCAACATATCGGAGTTTCTTTTATCTACACTTTAATTTTTTTGTTCAAATATTTGGTGCGGTTCTCAATTGGATCTTTGTTTTCTGTTCAATATTCAACCTACTTACATGTTTTTACTTTAATTTTGTGGTCCCCTAAATCAACAAATTAGCTTACGTGCTCCATCTAATACTATTTTTTAAAAGTTTGTACAGAAATATAGAATAACAACTATGGAATGTATTAACCCTTAATTGTAGATGTACCCCTCGAAGTTGTCTACAGTTATATAAAAGTTTGTGTTCAAAATCAGCTTATGGTATGACAATTAAAAAAGGAAAATTCTACATAATTTCATTGTCAGATGCACATAACAAGAGAATTGCTATACATCTTCTAACAGTTTTTTGATCTCAAAACTGTCATTTTTCTGATTATTGAATGCGCTTTTAGATTCGTGCGACGTGTTTCAATGCATGCGTATCTTGGGCTTGGGCTTGTCTGTCATGACGTACTCGTGCATGCTCCACTTGCCATCATCTCCACCCCCTTTGGCGTAGTAAATCAGAATCCTCTTGGTCCCTATGACCTCCTCCAGCCGCTTCCCGTCCTTGCCTGTCCTGTGTATAGTCGTCAGGCTCCCCGTCGCCTTCCAGGTCGCCTCGACTCCGGCCACCAGCAGCTTCCTGCTCGGTTCGTTCTTCTTGTTCGACGACGACTTCTCCCTCTTGGTGAAGAAGTATCACCCGTTCTCCCCATAAGCCTTGTATGCCTCTACTACGTACATGCATGTATGCATGCAGTATATAAATGTACAGTAGTAGTGCGTAGCGATATCGATTTTTTTTGTCTTTGTTTTTGTTCAACCTCTCAAAGTACATGTGAAAAGCATAACGGGTTCATCATATTGCTGTATTTTGTTAGTATATAATTTTTTTGTCTTTGTTTTTGCTCAACCTCTCAAAGTATATGTGAAGATCATAACGGGTTCACCATATTGCCATATTTTGTTGGTATATAAGTTTTTTTTGGTCTTTGTTTTTGCTCAACCTCTCAAAGTACATGTGAAGAATATAATGAGTTCACCACAATGCCGTATTTTATTGGTATATAATTTTTTTATCTTTATTTTTGAATCATGTGATGGATCAAATATAAGTTATTAAGACTTTTAAGAATAATTACAGTGGTCAAGAACTAAAATTACATAAATAATTTACTGTAATTTATGTACAATAGAGTTGTAAATAAACTTTCAAAATGTGACAGTTTTTTATAAAGAAAACTGTCACATCCTGTTTAGACAATCCCCATAACAATGCCATGGTTAATATCAGAAGTTCTAACGGCTAAACTACAGCTAGTAAAGAAAAAACTATACTTTATAATTAGTTAATAATTGATATGCAAAAAGGTTCTAATAGAGATGCAACTGTACATGAAGCGGACGAGAAATATGCTAGAAATTCACACAAAACGGAAAAAAAAAATATCACCCTTAATTTCATGGACCCTAATTTTAAATGCTTATATTTGATAGTTGACTTAGAGATATAAGGATTTGCAATAATTATAAAAATGAAAACATCTATCTCTTAATTTTGTGAACTGTAATATTGAAGTCTTAGGTTTGATAGTTAGCTTAGAGATATATTAATTTAAGAAAAAAAAGTAGCATTGCCTATAATTCAAAGGCTGAGACTGTGTAAATTTGTTAGCATCTCCCAATCCTTTTTTCAAATAGGGGTAGAGATTTTCAAAATAAATTGGGCGCATTGAATATGATATCAAATATAAATGTATTTGTTGCTGAAATAGGAATTCCAACATTTGGAATTGTGCAAACAAAACTTTTATACACTATACTACAGCACATTGCACAACACAATTGTGTGGCCAATCGTGATACGGGGATGCTCGATCTTCACGATGTAGGATCGATGATAACTTTGGATCCGTGCAACCTGATAAACCGATGGCGCCAACCACTGTCAAAACAACAACTTGTGACAAAAGAATTCGCCCAACCATACGCTCGTGATCCCGTCTACCCGATTACACCAAGTAGACGTGTCGCTGCTCCTGCAAAACACAAAGAATCACAAGAACGACAAAATGACACAACAGATTGGAACTCCCTATTCTAATAAGGGTAATATTGCTCAAACCATAGAATCAAGAGTATATTGAAAATCTGAAAAAATATGTCGTCCCCTCCTGCATGGCGGCGCAGACTATGCTTTAATAGCCGGCCAAATCGTGCGCACAAAAAGGCCAAGCCGACACAAAAAAGAAAACGGACTCAAAAGTCCTAATTGGTTCAGTTGGTATTAAACTAATTACATGGCCAAACGGCCCGGCCCACACGTTTTGGTGCTTCCTTTCCTTGCTTTCCTTCTGAGCAATCATATAACACACACGCATGTAGGCACTCACGTAATACACATGCTTGCATGATGCATGCATGTAGACCTTTCCTTGCTTTCCTTGTGACCAATCATGTAACACATGCTTGTATGCAACTCACGTAACACACATGCATGCATGATTTTCTTATTCTTTTTTTTTTTTTTTGCTCCACGTGAGATAGCCATGCACTCATATTCTCTATTTCATCTTGTGCATGCATGCATGCATAATGAGCCGCTGGTCCGCATGACTCTTCTTTGGCATTCCAGTCCTGCACCTTCTGCTGTGCATGTACTCCTAGACAACAAATAATCTTCTCGGATCCCAAGTCTCCTCACACACAAACCTGAGAACAATTAAAATACTAGCATTAGGTAGTAACCAGTTCTCATATAAATTAAAATCAAAATCAACTAGGAGCAAGTTCACATGTTGATTAATCTTTTTAGCTCGTGCCCGTGTAATCGGTCCAATCGGGATGTCCTCATCAAATCGGCTATAAGGTCTAGAAATTCCCACATTAATCCTCAAAATAGACAAAATCCTAGAAATTCGCTCATTAATCGAGAGAAAAGGAAAAAGATAAACCACTTATTTGGTAGGCGATTACAAAAGACAATTAAGGATATAGATATTACAACTATTATAGTTATATAACAAATACAACTATATTTCTCTAGACAGAGTTGTATAACAAATTAAATATTAACAATATCTAGCCACGCAATTGTGCGGGCAATTCTTCTAGTTTACTTAAATAAATTAGCCTACCATAGCTTCAATGCTAGTCTCTAGTGGATATAGAATTATAGATAGGATGTAGACATGGGAGTTGGGACGTGCGGTTGGCTTGGCATGGACTAGGACGTGTCGCTCGCACGTGCCGAGTTGTCTTTGGCGAGCCAGCATAACCCACGCACGCCATGCCGCCTGTGTTCGGCGATTTGGATTATAGAGGAGGAGAGGCGAGGTCGCGGGAGCCGATTGAGGAAAATGGTTTCACCGGCAGGCATGGATAGGGCAGCCGCTATCGTTGTGGGATGAGGAACTACGGGTTGCGCCATGGTCGGCATCGATACCGTAGCCCGTCACCAGGATGGCCTCCGGTCTATGGCCACCCGAGTAGGGCTTGAAAAACTCGAGACTCGCGAGCCACCGAGCTCGTTATGAGTTGAGCCGGCTCACTCGGGCTCGATGTTTTTCGAGCCGAGCCCGCCTCGACTCATAAAAACGAGCCGAGCACGAGCCGCCGAGGCTCGTTTGGCTCGTGTGGGCGTCAGACCCATGAAGGCCTAGTCCGGCAGTGCCCTTCCTAGCCAAATTCCGATCCCTTCCTCCGGCCCCAATCCCTTTCCTCCGGAGGTCCTCGCTCCCGATTGAGTCCTCGACGATCCTTCCTCCCCGATCCCTTCCTCTCACCGTCCTCCGCACCACCGCAGCCCGCCCACCCGCCTCGTGCTCCCGTCCTCGTCGACCTAGGAGTGAAAGGATAAGCGAAGGAAGAACCATTGAAGGAGGAAGAAGATGATGATGTCATCGTGGGCCTCCACCCACCTCCTCCTCTGCGCTACGGTAGTGTCCTCCTCCTCGCCGTGCCTCCGTCCCGTAGCTCTCCTCACGCTGCCGGATCCGTGGGAGGAAGAGAAGCGTCGCCTAGAGGTGGAGCGTGCGGCCAGGAGGTGGTGCACCGCCCGGCGCCGCCTCCTATACCATCGAATATCCATCCTCTACTTCAAGGCGGAGGGCATCATGGAGGAGAGGGCCATTCCCAAGATCACCGAGGCACTCGAGGTTCGCTACTTCATTTCATTCCACCTATCTCGCATACTCCTAGGAGCCGAGCCTAGCTCGGTTGGTGGGAAGGTGTGGATGTACACCCCACCACCTGGTTCAAGTCCTCTTTGAGGCGAATTTGGATGCCTATTATGGCTGTGTGCATCCTTAGTTGGTGCAGAGGCCGGGAGTTATATACTTCCATTTCTAAAAAAACAACTGCATACTCCTACCTCCTTAATCCTGATTTACACTCCTCAACTCCTCCTACTTGTTAGTGTGCACATATGTATACATTTGTTTTGCGTTGCACATCTGTATCGGTCACAAGCTCAAACGACTATCACAATTTGAAACCATGAATGCACCTACGACATGTGGAACTGGACAATCATCGCGATGAAGAACAATTCATCTTGAAAGCGAGAGGGCATCGTGGTCGGATGGTTGTCTCGTAGTTGTAGCCCCGAATGAATTTTGTTATTAAAGATTGTATCGTAAAATCTCAATTAACATTGAAACCAATTCGGTAGTTAGTTTGGACAATACTCTTCAAGCAAGATATCTAATCCGAGCTATATTGCTCACAAATGAAGCTAGCATTTTGGACATGGATGTTGACATGGATGGACCATTGTAAATTTGTAATGTACATGGACTTTTGTTGACATGGATGATGGATGAACAATTAATCTATTATGTTGACATGGATAGATGTTATGTAATGTATCAAGTGTTAGTCTTTCTATTGAATGGATTATGTTGACATGGATGTTGATATGGATCATTATGTTGACAATGACATGGATTGTCCATTAAATATCAAGTGATATGTTGAATTAAATGGATTATGTTGAATGAATAGATGTAAACTTGTGATTTTGTCATGTATGTCTTTAAGAAAACTTGTGAATAGATGGTCCTGACTCTGCATTTCGATTTCGTCATTCGCATTTTTGTTCTCTGCGCTTTTTTGGCTTCGAGCCGAGCCGAGCCGTGAGCCGAGTCGAGCCGCTCACGACCAATCCTTCCTGGCTCGTGAGGGCTCGCGAGCCGGCTTGAGCTTCCTTCCGAGCTGAGCCGAGCCGAGCCGTCATTCTATCTCATGCACGAACGAGCCGAGCCACTTGTTGAAATGAGCTTCCGAGCCGCTCGAGCTAGCTCGCTCGGGCTCGTTCGCTCTACACCGAGTCCGGTCTCAGAAGCCGAGACCCGACCGTAATCCAGAAGAAGGCACGCCCATGGGGCCGAGGACCATGACGCGACCGTGGTGGACGCCACCACGCCGTTGCACCGAGGACACTACACAACCACGACAGTGCTCTCTAGTCGACTAGTACACTCTGCTCCCTTTCTCTCTCCACGAGGACCATAACGACGTTGGCCATAAGGCAAAGCATGGCATGCCACATTGTTGTGGTGCCGCATCGTGGCACTCGCCGCATGCCACCTTCTGCGGCAAGGTGTGTGGTCGGTGCCGTGCCTATTTCATGCCATGCCGCCGGACGATCGACTGTTTCATGTGTGCCGCCCGAACACAACTAGGTAGGCACGCCATGTCCGCGCGCCATCATGCCAGTCGGCAAGCCCACCGGCCGTGTCGCTGTGTCAAGACATGACATGGACTAGATAATGATATATGCGGCATATAACACGCGCACCCACATGGGCCAAGGCCCAGTGCAACACACTACACGACAAAATTGCTGACATCATCGACCTAAAAAGTGATTTCAAATTTCAAATTTTATAACTTTCAAACGATTATCCGATTTGTGATCCATTCGAACCATCGTGTTTTTTATTACAAGATCTTCCAAACAAGACCCGCTTGCATATATTTCGCCGTCATTTTATTGGAGATTATGCCGAATGTTCCACTAATAGTTATCTTTTGTTCCATTAATATTCTCAATTTTTGATTTGTTCCGGTAATAGTTTTGATTTGTTCTACAAGCATGTTTTGATTTTTGTATGAACTACTGAAACATTAGAAATTAAAGCACTAAAACATTAGAAATTAAAGCATGTAACATTTCATTTTTAACTACTTTAACATCTGACTCCAAACTGCTTTATTTCCCCTAATCAATTCCGAACAAATATGCACTGGAACATCGTCCGTAAAATAAAGGAACATTCAAAATTAATGCGTGAAATATTTCATTTCTAAAGTAGAGAGCCGTTTGATTTGTTCCACTAAATTTTGTTGTTTGTTCCTTCGTATGTTATCATCACTAAGCCGAATATATGTAATATTGATTTTATGTTATAGAATTCATCATTTAGACGAATCACAAACAGATATTCGTTTGAAAAATATGTGCTTTTGAATTTTTGAAACATAGAAAAGAGCAAAAGAAATAGATAATTCGACCCACACCACCGGCGGCAAGCCTACTACGTATCACCGTGTGGCGCTAGCACAACCCTTGGACCATGCCATGCCTCTCGGGCCGCGGTCGGCACTAAAGCCCGCCCATGTCCCACTCTAGGTTTTGTACATGTGGTGGCATATGGTTAGGAGCGACTATATTCTGCGTGGGCATATCGCGCCAAGTGGGGTGGTGGGGTGTTTGTTTGTTTTTCTTTTATTTGTTTCAAAAATTTAAAAGTATGTATCTTTTGAACCGAGTATCTGCTTTGCGATCTGTTTGAATCATCATGTGTTTTACAATAAATTCTACAAAATAAGACCCATATTACATATATTTCGGTTCAATAATGATAATCGTTGGGGAAGGGTCCTGCGTTCCGGTCGATGACCATGTCAATCCAACCAACATCAACGGCGCTAGCGGAAGCATGGTGGTTACGTGGGACAACGACATGAAATGTGACCTCGATTTCAGTAATCAAGCTCCTCTACACGGTGGCTAGCGTAAAGGCCCTCCACGTAGGCGGCAGCGTAATGTCAACGGTGGGCCGGCATAGGCGGCTCCATTTGATCGAAAGGACGAGGACACCCTAGGGTTGCCCTAGAATTAGGGTTATTTATGTAACTTCACCTTCCCCTCCTACCCTATAAATTGGACCCCATTGTAACATCATTTCACACTTGACAATATAATTGAAGGTAGATCATTGGTTCGCTTATGGTTCGTTCCCACTTCATGAAAGCATCTAGGCCTTTAAAATTGTTTTGGTAATTAATGACCACGTATGAATGTTGGATTAACTTGTTTATTGAGTATCTACAAGGTTAAGATCCATTGGTGGTTATTGATGACGAAAGATGCATATTAAATGGTTCATTGAATATCTACTTGGTTCAAATAGGTATAAGTAGACTAGGATCTTTTATATTTTACCGCTCTTAGGAGAAATTGTTGGAAGACCGGATTTTAGGATAAACACCGTACTATTAAGAGGATCGTGACTAGTAGCTTGACTATATGGTCTTGTGCAATATAGATCAATTTAGGATCATGCATGCATTTGAATTCCTATTCTCAAAGGTTTAAGTGTGGTGTCAAAAATCGGTTGAACGACGCTTTCGCGGTTGTACCGCTTGTCGATATGCGCATTTTCCTTGGCGGTATTACGGTGTTTGAACTCCTAGCCAACCGAGTGCTAATGCGACGACCGCTCTTTGAGCGGTACTATCGCATTGCGGTCATTCCGCTTTTTAGTTGGTGGTTGAGTAATACCGAACCGATGCATTTTTGACTCGCACCTCTCCGAGATAATCGGTCGCACGCAATTGAGAAACGATCGTCATCGATTTTCATATGGCGGTCGAATTTTACGAGAGCATGTCATCTCGCGCTTTCGAAAACCCTTGGATCGGTCGATCGCTCCTACATGGTATAATCGGTTGTTGCGCGCATCGCATGTTGGTTGGCGGTCATACCGTAAGGGTTGTTCAACGGCTATGTTAGAGTCATTTAATGCCACCGTTTCTAACGTCTGATGCTAAATCTTGGATGCGTCGATCAGCACCTTAGATGGCGGTCATACCGCATTTACGCTTTTTTCGGGCATGACTCTCCAACTGTTATTTTTGTTGGTGGGTGGTATAAATACCCCCAACTACTCAAGGGCTGGTTGCTAGACCACATTTAATATCCTTAGAGCCTTGAGCATTCATTCAACTCATCAAATACACTTGTGCACCCTTTGAGAGGTTGTTGAGCTCATTCAAGTGCATTCATCATTCTAGTTGATCTCTTGCACTTGAGTGTCGCTGCGAAGGTCATTGATTTGTTACTCTTGAATTTTGCCGAACTCCTAGATGGCTTGCGGAGGTTGCACGATGATCTCTTCAAGAAGATTGTGAAGAGGCCCGGTGCCAAGATTGTGAGTGGTTCGGTGTTCACCATCTTCGGAGCGGAGGAAGAACAACCAATAGTGATCGAGGAAAGGCTTAATTGGTGGAGCCGACTTGATTTGTTCAAGCTCCCTCAACGTGGACTAGTGAAGACCGGCAAGTCTTCGATACCACGGGAAAAACCCTTTTGTCTCACTTGTGGTTATTTCTTGTCTTTACTTATTCCGCACTTATAATTCAAGCTTTTATCTTATGTTAAATTGCTTAGCTAGAATTATATCTAGTATTGACATTAGCTCCTTATCGTAGAAAGTTGCTTGATAGTTCTTTCATTATTGTGTTAGGAAGTATTTGCTAGAACTATTTAGCTTAAGTTTAATTTGGTCGATTAAATTTAGAAACCTCCTATTCACCCCCTCTAGTCGGTTATCCTTGATCCTACACTTAGACATTCTCGAAGGTCGACATAATCGACTGGGCATGCTGTAATATCCCAAATTTTTCCCTTAAAAAAACTATTTCCAAATTTCCTAATTTGGAATTTTTCATGAAACTTGTTGGGCAAATCCATTTCTTTTATTTCTTGACCCATTTCTTTTCCCATTTCTTTTCTTCTTTCTTCTTTCTTTCCTTCTTGCTTGGTCTCGCCTTACTCTTGCTCGTCGAGCCGGCGCCGCACCAACTCGTGCTCGACCACGTGCCGCGCCACTAGCCCATGCCGCATGCCGGTTGCATCGCGCCACCCACGCACACCCAACTCGCACCATGCGCTAGCGCATGCCCGCTGCCCACACTTGTGTCGTCGCGACGCCTCACCATGTCAACCGTGTCATTCGCCGTGCCATCACGCGTCAATGCTAACGTGTCGAAATCAATCGCCGCGATTCGCCGCTTAAGTTTCCATTTCGGCAAGAATGTCGCTGCAATGCGCCGCGCGTGTTGATTCAAACACCGTCGAAGCTATAAATTGAGCTACAACACCTCCTTCACCCCTTTGCTTTCTCTCCATCTCTTATAGCTTCGGAGCACCATCGCCGACGTCCACCATCTTCCGTGCGCGCCACCAACCTCGTTTTGTGTTTCGTCGCTCCGATGAGGATTTTCAAACCCCAAACTACGTCACGTCGAACCCCGTGAATATTTCCCCTCAAACAATTTCATTTTTCATGCAACGTGTTGCCGAATTTCGTCGTCGACTTCTAAGCCGAAATCGACTCCAACCGATCTTCTTCTCCGTGAGTATTTCGTCGAATTGACCATGTCATCACATGTTCCCAGTATCCTCTTGCTATCCCACACCTTAATTTGTCAATTCATCGCCGTGGAATGCTCCCACCGCCGCCACCTTCTTCCCTCGTCGCGCACCGCTCGCCGCCTCCTGGAGCACATCCGGTCTCTCCGCTTGTTGCTGCACCATGCCCATGCCCTATCGCAGCCATGCTCACGCTACTTTTCCCGTGGCACCACCGGTTTGGCCGCACCGCTTCTCTCTCGTACTGCGTAGCTTCCTTGCCGAGCAGGGTACTCGCCGCTTCTCTTGTCCCGATGCTCATGCTCTAATGGTGTCACCGAGCGCAAGCATTGTCACCTCCTTGAGACGGTTCATGCACGATGATTGCCGCTCTACTCCACTTCACTTTTGGGCCAAGGTGTTTCACGCCACCTATCTCGCCAACATCCAGCTCTCTTCGCTTCTCTAGGTGCGATCCCTTGCGCGCTCTCGTGGTCTTCTTCCGACTACTCTACCCTTCGTATGTTTGGTGCATTTGCTATGTTCTCTCGCCTCGAACGCACTCAAACCGATCGCCGCTTTGTTGAGTGTGTCTTTCGGGATATAGGTCGAGCACAAGGGCTATCGTGCTGGGATCTTGTTGGTCAAC
Source organism: Ampelocalamus luodianensis (assembly GCA_036346255.1). Classification (NCBI taxonomy): domain Eukaryota; kingdom Viridiplantae; phylum Streptophyta; class Magnoliopsida; order Poales; family Poaceae; genus Ampelocalamus; species Ampelocalamus luodianensis. The sequence continues at coordinate 15,485,686 of CM070638.1, forward strand.
GATCGATTTCGGATGTGACCTTCGACGAGTCTCGCCCCTTCTACCCACGCTCGCTCTCCTTCGACTTCCTTTGTGGAGTCTTTGTCTTTTTGGACCTTTCCAGATACACCTATATCTGTCTTGCCCTCATCCACCCGTCCCATTGAGTCTCCACATATTCCTCCTGTGGCCTCTCCGCCGTTGTCGCCGCCTGCTTCGTCTCCTACGACTCCTCAAGCTCCTCCCACTACAGTACCTTTCCCCCCTCTCTTCTACACTCGTCGACCTCGTATTGAGGATCTTCCAGATGAGCCATCTTCTCCTGATGTTCCATCTTCTATGGATGCTCCATCTTCCCCTGATGGGTCATCTTCTCCTCGCTACGCTCTCCGCGATCGCCAGTCGATTCGGCCCCCTGCCCGCTTTGCCTTTGCTGGCGTAGCTACTCGTGAGCCTGTCTCCTACCAGCATGCTGTTACTCACCCTGAGTGGCAGCCTGCCATGGCCGAGGAGATTGCTGTCCTCGAGCGTACTGGTACTTGGAATCTTGTTTCTTTTCCATCTCACTCTCATCCCATCATGTGTAAGTGGGTCTATAAGATTAAGACCTGATTCGATGGCTCTCTTGAGTGCTATAAGGCGTGTCTTGTTGCTCGTGGCTTCCAGCAGGAGCATGGTCGTGACTATGACGAGACTTTTGCCCCTATGGCCCACATAACCATTGTCCGCACTCTTCTTTCGGTGGCGCCTGTCGCATCGGTCTATTTCTCGCTTGATGTCCGAATGCCTTTCTTAATGGCGAGTTACGTGAGGAGGTCTACATGCATCCGCCACCGGTATTTTATTCCCGAGGCCATGGTCTGCCGCCTTCGCCGCTTCTTTGTGGCTTTAAGTAAGCCCTCGTGCTTGGTTTGAGCGCTTCTCCTCGTGGTCATGCATCGCTTTTCCGCTAGTGATCATGATCCTCACGCTCTTTGTCCACACTTCGCCTCGTGGTCGGACTCTTCTTCTTCTATATGTTGATGATATGATCATTACGGAGATGATTCGAGTACATTGCCTTTGTAAAGACTCGTCTTAGTGAGCGTCCTTATGTTGGATCTTGGTCCTCTTCGTTACTTCCTTGGGATTAAGGTTACTTTAATTCTAGATGGTTTCTTTATGTCCTAAGAGAAGTATATTCAGGATCTACTTGATCGCGCCTCTCTCACTGATCAGCGTACTGTTGAGACTCCCATGAAGCTCAATGTTCACCTCGACTCTCGATGGCGAGTTCTTTCGATCCGACTCGCTATCGTCATCTTGTTGGGAGTCTTGTCTACCTTGTCTTACTCGTCCGGATATCACTTTTCCAGTTCACATTTTGAGTCGATCGTTTCAGCTCCCACTCGAGTCCACTACGACCACCTTCTTCGAGTTCGCGATACCTTCTGGGACTATCTCTTGCCGTCTCTTCTTTTCACGCTCCACCATTATAGCTTCAGCTTATTCGGATGTTACTTGGGCGCGATCCTCCGATCGCGGTCCGTCTCTACTTCTCGTGTTTTTCTTGGTGGTTCTCCCATTGACTGGAAGACGAAGAAACAGACCGTAGTGTCTCGCTCGAGTCGAGTCGAGTTGCGAGCTATGGCTCTCTTGACGCAGAGATTACTTGGCTACGGTGGTTACTTGAGGATTTTGGTGTTTCGCACTACACCAACTCCTCTCTTGTCGACAAGATGTACTATCAGATACCGTGACCCGTGAAGCATGAGCTCACCAAGCATATTGGTGTTGATGCTTCCTTCATGAGGTCTTGTGTGCATGATCGTAATTGCTCTTCAAGATGTGCATTTAGAGCTTTAGATAGCGGATTTCTTTACGAAGGCCGCACTCGAGCACAAGACGGCTTTACCTCTCCAAACTCGTGTTGTTGATCCACCATGAGTTTGAGGGTGTTAGAGTTATATGTCTAGTGTGTTATTCCCCATTGTTATGTGGGGTTATTTGCATATTTACCTCCTGTATTTTGTATATATATACTGCCCATTGACCTCATATTGAATACAAACGCTATTCATAACACCAAGTACTTCAACTCTGTTTGATCAATCACGTTAGGATGTAGCCAATCTTCTAAACTACCATTAGGCATGAAGTCAAACACAATTGCTTTGAAGTCATTCCCTTTAGTATCAATGCTTGAGCAAGCTGTAATTACCTGACAAGATTCCGATGTCGCAAGTTTCGCAGTGCTTCGCATTCGGTTATAAAACTTTTCAGTGCCCCTGGAGTTTGAAGTTTCGGTACCTTCACAGCGACAAAATCAGTACTTTCATCAGCTTGGCCATCTAACTTTCCTTTGTACACAGAACCAAATGTCCCAGAACCCAACAAATTGGTTGTCGAGAAACCATCTGTTGCTTTAACCAACTGTGAATAAGAGATCAATGGGTGCCCTTGCATCGAAGCTATCGAAGGAATTTTTGTTTTGCTTTTCTTGCGCCAGGAATGAAGCTTGTAGAGCAATGTAAGAACGATTACTATTGCAATGAGGGAAATGACAATAGGAATCAGTAGAAATTTATGCCTTTTTTTTGGCACATCTGAAGAACATGGAAGCAAATGTAGATCAGGTATGCCGCTGCAAAGTTTGCCATTGCCTTGGATTGAGATTGCCGTAGCGTTTGCAAAAACACCAAAATTTGGCACTTCACCGTCAAAGCTATTGAACGAAAGATTTAGATAATAGAGCATGCTAATGTTCCCAAAGAACCTGGGTATCTGACGCGATAGCTTATTGTTCGAGAGGTCAAGATTTTCTAGACCTTTCAGTTGACTCAGGAGTGATGGGATAGTACCATTTAAGAAATTGTTTTGGAGATAGACATTCTGGAGAAGTTGACACTCACCCAAGGCAAGAGGGATCTCACCTGATAACATGTTCTGACTCTGCATGGAATTCTACAAGATTTTTAGATGTCCTATTTCGCGGTATTGATCCTCCAGGTTGTTACGGATAGATCCAAAATTTTGGAGAGCGTGGGGATGTTTAATACTCCACTAGGAATTTGCCCAGTAAAGTTATTGCCAGCGAGGTTCAGTGCCAACAACTTTGTAAGGTTTCCAACCATGCTTGGTATACTACCGCTGAAGGCATTTGCCTCGAGTTCTAAACTATTTAGTTCTGTAAGATTTCCTATGGTCAATGGGATTGGCCCACTAATTTTGTTGTTAGGTACAGATAAAAGCTGAAGATTTTTAAGCCTACCCAAGGACGAGGGAAGAATTCCAGTGAAAGAGTTGCTATCGAGCACAAGAGATTGTAAGTTAACAAGATTGCCAATATCTTTAGGTATGCTTCCTGAAATTTTGTTGTATGGTAGGAAGAGAATTTCTAGCGAAGTGGAAAGATTGAAAACTGAATCAGGAAGGATCCCTCCAAACTTACTAGCTCCCAGTTCCAAATCTTGTAACTGGGAGCAATTTGTTGATGCGGTTATGAATCCCAATCTTTGGGTTCTTTAGCTTCAAGCAAAGTGTTTGCAAGTATTAGCCTTTCGAGATCTCTTAACCTTCCAAGCTCGGGAGGAACAGTGCCACTGAAAGAGTTAGGAGCAAGCTGAAGTAGTCTCACATCAGAGGCATTAGCTATTGAGGCTGGGAGACGGCCATGAAACCGATTATGGTCCATGGTAACCAACCGGAGTTTGGGAAGTGTGCTGAATGCGCTTGGAGGTATCGTGCCACTTAGCATATTATGTTCAACGTTAATGCCCCACAGAGTTGAAATGTTCCAAATAGATGTGGGGATGTCCCCACTTAAATTGTTATAGGCCAAGCTGAGCCAAGACAAACTGGACAACATGCCCAAAGACGATCAAGATGTTCTGCATGAGATCAAGATGCAAAAGGTTGGAGAGGTTGCCCAGAGCAGGCGGTATCTCGCCGGCTAACTTATTATTGTAAAAAAACAAGAACTCGATCGATGGCAAGTCTGCCAGCGACCGAGGGATCACTCCGGACAAACCATTGTCCTGAAGGTCCAAGATGAAAAGATTCTCCAAGGTGCCTATCCTAGCAGGGATCTCACCTTGGAGCAGGTTCTTGCTCAGGTCAAGCATCGTGAGGCTGGTGCACCCTCCCATGGCAGCAGGAATGGTTCCTTGGAGAGAATTCGTGCTCAGGTTCAGAAGCTGAAGCCTGCCGAGACGGCCGAGCTCCGGTGGCACCTGCCCAACGAGCCGGTTGTCGCGGAGGTCAAGCTCACGGAGGAAGGACAGGTTGCCCAGAAATGGCGAGATGCGCCCCGACAGGTTGAAGGAGCCCATGCGCAGCGAGACGACCCTGTCGGGGTGACGACGGCCGCAGGCAACGCCTGGCCAGGTGCAGTAGTGGCTGGAGGTGTTCCATGAAGCCAGCAAACCGGATGGGCCCGAAGACAGCACGGACTTGAAGGAGAGGAGCGCGAGCTCGTCGGCCGTCGCGTTGCTGCTCCCGGAGAGGAGGCACCGAGCACCGGAGCAGAGGCACAGCAGCGGAAGGCAGAACAATGCTAATGCATTTACTCACTGTGCTTTCTGTCGTACATAAAAAATGGAATCCTTTAATTTGGTCTTCAGGCTGTGTTCTCCGTGCATCCTTGTTTTACGAGTCATGTTCCAAAACAAAAAAGAGTAATTTTTAAACAATTTATTTTGCACTAAATATACAAAGAAACACTGGAAAAATATTGATACATATTATATATTGGCATGACCACAACCACAAACAAAGAGACGCTGGTAAAATACAGATGCATTATTCAGCACTCACTGGTGGCTTGTGAATTGTGATCTCAGCTGTGGTAATTCTAACTGAAGTACAACAGAAAGCACACATCGAAGCGTTGATCAGAAATAAATGTTGGAGATGCCACCACATGAATCAGCTTCAAACCATTGAAAAAGAAGTTCAAGAATATCCATGGACAACGAATCATCCGCACATGAAGCATTCCAGCATAACATTGGGATATGGCGTATCTTCCATCTTCTGTTCTTCACATTCTGGATGCCCCCGCGAGATACTCTTTGATGGCATGGAGTTCCTTGATGTTATCTCCGGTCTGCATTCTGCTTGATGGCAATTCCTGAGAGCAGGACATTCCAAGTCAAAGTAGTGAAACAAGGCAAAAAGTCTTTCTTCTGTATGAAGAATCATTCGCAGTCTGAAGCTGTAACATCCCGTTTTCGGATGTCGAGTAGTATCCTTCCGCTTGTCATCTTGGTTTTCAAAACATATTTCAAATTATTGTGTATTTGCAAAATTCTCTAGTTTCTGCCTCTTTTCAAATTTCGGGTTTCGAGTTTCAGCTTGAATCTCGGTTTCAATTCAATCCTCTCTATTGGGCCTGGCCCATTTTTTCTGGGTCGCGTCGAGCCGCCTGCACGCTCGTGCCGCTCGCTGCACCCCATGCACTCACTGTTCTCCGCGCTTTGCTCGCTCGTCCCGTCGCCACCGCTCGGGACCGGCCTCCGAGTCCTCGCGGCTCTCTCCTCCTCTCTCTACGCTATAAAGAGCCCGAGCAGCCCCTTCGTCTCCTCCTTCCCACTCAACATCCCCAATTTAATTATTGAGAATTAGTATGCATCTTATCAGATGCATGACATTTTGGAATCATTTGCATCTTTTATTGTACTTGGAAAATCTAAATCAAAGATTCAACATACACTTCAAATTTAAACTCTAAATAAAATGGGACAAAAACATTTGATCATAATCTGGAAATAATATATTCAAATACTATATTAATTATAATGAATAAATATAATTTTTACCAAAATTTTTGGAACCAAATTCAACCCCTAGAAAATTCAAGCTCAATTCAATGTCACAATTTAAGTTTGAATTTAAAATTTACAATTTATATCATGAACAGTAAGTTTTAATATTTTATATGGGTACTAGATTATCCTTGGAACCTCTCTAAAAAGTTTCTTAATTTTTAGAATTTCATTTATATATTTAAAGCCTTGGTCAAATCCGTTGTTATTGGTCAAACGAAATCAAACTCGGCTCGTTCTTGTTGAACCGACGCACCGGACACAAACCCACGCGGTCCAACCTAACCACCTAGCTGTACGGATGGAGTCGAACGCCATCGACTATCCGAGGAAGATCGTGTGGTCCACGTGGATCGCCGATCGGCGACGAATGCACTACTCAATCTCGGCCGTCCATTTTAGATCGCGGTCCAAATCCTTCGACCGAGCCGCTCTGTCACCGCTTGGTCCAGCCGCTCGTTCGCGCCTTGTGTCTCACCACCGGCCACGCGTGTCGCGCCATCTTCAACATCGGAAACGCTCGAGCTTCGATGCCACGCGGTCGGCAAGCCGCTGAGGCAGCGACGCGGCGTCAATCCACCGCCCATGTTGACTGTCCCGAGCTTTGGCATGTGACGCGCTTCACTCCGTCTTCTCCCAAGCATATTCAGTAACATCCCAATTGTCTTACAAAATAAAAATAAATAAAGTTATTCTTTATTGGATTTTCTCGTTTCAATAGTGTTTTCTTGGTTTCTTGAATTTCTAAGATTTTAAAAGGCAAAAATAAAATTTATTTAGTTTTATGAGTTTTATTAGATCTAAAGTGAAAAATAAAATTTTACGTAATTTCGGAATTTTCGGAATTTTAAAACTTTTACTATTTATTTTAAAATAAAAATAATTACTGTTCAAAAATAAAGGCCAACTTTAAGTTGGAATTATTTTATTAAATCAAAAATAATTCAAGGTATTTTTGTGAATTTTTCTAGAATTTTGGACTCTATTTGCTATTTTCTAAAAATCTATTTGATTTATTGATTTATTTAAAATCCGAAAATCCTGTAATCATTCGGACCGTCCGCACCTCATGAACAGTATCTTTGCACAGTACACTGTGAACAGTAATTTCGAAAAAAAAAATAATAATTTAAATAAAAAAAAATGGGTTCCTATTCGGTCACCCATCCAACGGTTGCTCCAACCAGAGCACGCTTAACATCAAAGCCAATGCATGTGCTACCATCTTCCCTTTTGATTTCAACTGATTATAACCCCTCTCTTATTTTAATATTCCTTTCTTTCTCTCTCCTATTCATCTTCTTCCCAAACCGTTCTTCTCTGTTGTTTGCTCCAACCGACCATGCAATCCATGGCAGCCGCCATGGCCACCAACCTCCGCCGTCGGCGCGCCTCACCGCCGCCACCTCCACCACCGCGCCTCCTTCCCTCTCTCTCTTGCGCCATGCATAACCGAGCCTAAGCTCCAAACTCCATTAATGGTCGCCATCTGGAGCTTTCAAAACCCGTGATTTCCTCCCCATTCTTCATGACATTGATTACGTTCAATCCTCGGTCATCACCTTCCCATTACCGCCATTAATTCTTTCCTTAATCACTCTAATTCCTCTAATCCCGCCGGCACTGCGACACGCTTCTGCGCCAACGCCCGTGCGCCTCGCCCTATAAATAGCAGACAGGTGCCCCTCCTTTCACTCACCCCGTCCCTATCACCCACCTCACCCTCGTCGCCGGAGCATCGCGGTCTGCCGCCGCTGCACCACCGCTGCCGCGCCGCTCACCGCCACCGTCGTCGTTCGCCACCTCCTACGGCCTCGCGCAAGGTGAGCAATCCATTTTGTCATTTCCGCCACCCCTTCCTTTCTATCACGGCACCACACATTTTCCATGGCGCCATGCTTCGTTCTGAGGAAGAAGATGAATGAACAGTAGCCAAATTATCTAGTCGATGCAAGTTTGTACATACACATGTTTAATCTTCCAAAATCATTTCTCTCACATACAAGCTCCAAATCCGTTGATTCTTCTTCCTAAATTCACCTAAATTCCTCTACTATTTTTAGTATTTATTTCGTAATTTTTAGATTTTATTTATTTTCTGTCATTTACTTTGGTCCATTATTAATATCTCCTCCGTTCTCTCTCTCGGTTACTCATTTCCGAGCCGATCGTGTCGCGGCGCCTCGACGTCCTCTTCATATCCCTAGAATTCCCTCTATCTCCGCCGTAAGTAAAGATTTTCATGAGCGCACCAACCACCTTCTATCGTCATTTCCGTGCCGTTTTGATTCCCGGCGATATCGCCCACACGTTGGCTTCGCTCGCAACGTTCTACGCGATGCTCCTTCCGTTCCTCCAAAATACCCGGCTCATCGGTGCTACTATTCATCCGACGCTGTTTTGCCGCCGCCGCCACACGTATTCTTCACCGACGACGCGACCACCACCGGTGGTCCGTCTTGCTCCCGGATTCCATTTTTGTGGTTCACCGCCATCTATCCTTTCCTCTCGCTCGGCATCGCCATTTCTTCATGTCACATGCAAATGCTACAGTGCCATGCACACGAGCTACAGTACCATGCATGAATAGTGCTTATGCCGCATGTCATTTTCTATAATTTCGTTCTCCTCATACGAACTCCGATTCCGTCGATTCAAATTCCTATATTCATATAAAATCAATACCTTCCTCCCAGTATTTATTTTGGATTTTATTTGGATTTTATTTGAGTGTTATTTGAATTTAGCTCGTTTTCACGTATAGATTTGACGACTTGGACGACCGGATTTCACGCCATTTAAGAGCAACGAGTAAACAAACAAGGCAAGTTATACCCTTGATCATGTTGATCCCATTATTTCAAATTATTTATATTCTTTTAAATTATTCATGCATACTTATTTATATCGTAATTTAAAGTCCTGTTTTAAATGTATAGTTATGCCTAAACTCCTTTGTATAGCCAATTTTGATAATTGAAGCAAACATATTGTCACCATAGGTAAAACCTGGTTGATACGATAGTATGAACTAGAACATTTTGAGAAAAATCAGGCTTAGCCATGCTTATAGACCAAACATGTTTATTTTGGGAAATTTCAGCCATAAATCAATTGTTGTTCGAATTGTATCCATGACATCGGTATGTTATGGAAGTTTATGACTTTGAAAAATGAAATAAATAAAAATGGTTTGGACTTGGGCATAATGGATGTTCGGTGGGTGCAAGTTTATGCACGGGCTCAATCGGGGATGGTTGAGGCCCATGGGTTTTGTTGGAAAGTTGCCCAAGTCAGTTAAGGACCGGTCTTCGAGCGCATGATGCTACGCCTAACCGACTCACCACATGTCCTGTGTGGGCGGGACTTGGCTAAATAATTTGTGATGTCTTAGTGTCATTGGTGCTATATTGTTGGTATGGGTGTTGGTCGACAAGAGACCCATCCGCGCGGAGGGCTTCCGAGGATGGCCATCCAATGGTAGCGAAACCTTAGCGGGCACAAATACATTAAGACAGAACATTGTAAAGGCCTCGACACGTGCTCTAGACCGCTTACCAAAGGTAGTGAGCGGTGGCATAGATATATGCTGGACAAACTAGAGAAGTCTTGTCATGTGGGTAAAGCGCACAACCTCTGCGAGTGTAAAACTATTCGAATAGCCGTGTCCACGGTCATGGACATGCTAGCGTAACTACTCAAAGTTAGACTTTGGTTTTGTTTGAAAATGACTCCTTCAAACTGGTTATCCAAACGGAATTGGGCGAAGCCATGTGATAGAAGGGTATCCTTCACCATTCATGTGTGAATGTTATCGACTATAAAATTGAGAATTTATAAAATGATTTTTAGTTATAGAATAAATGCTTTGGAACTTAGTACAAGTATTGAAAGAAAATTTGCTTATGCAAATCAACCCTTAAACCATCCTTTGTTACATCCATATATGCATGTCATTCTGTTATTTGTGGTGTAACTTGCGAGCACAAGTTGTGCTCATTCTTGCTTATGCAAACAAAATTTCAGAGAAGAAGGACTTTGCTACCGATGTGGATCTCGACGACTAGGCCGCTTCCGATCGATTGCACGTGGCGGATTAGCTGACCCTACTACTTCTTCGTCTTCATGTGTTTATTTTATTATGGGCTGTAAGCCTCCTTTGTAATAAACTCGTTGATTATTAATAAAGTTGTGATATGAATTTGTTACCATAATTGTTTACTGTGTGAACTAGCGCGATCATGGGACTAGTTCGATTATGCACGAGGATGCAGGAGTATTAATTCGGGTTCGACAATTACCCTCCGTGCTCCTCCGTTCAACCATTCTCCTCTCGTGGCCGAGGAGAAGCGATCGTTCTTGCTCGGTCTCGGTAAGCTCGAAGCCATGGAGTCCTCTAGCTTTATCCTTGCATCTGTTTCCATTCAAGCTAATTTGGGTCTTTGTTATTGCTTGTAGTTGCGCCCACCTCGCTCGCTCTCGGCGCTCGAGCACGCCCGAGTTTTGCGCCGTGCCAACATTTGTCATTCTCGCCTCGGGTGAGTTTTCCTTCGTTCTTGCGGCATCTCGAGTCTCGGAGCATGATTAAGGGAACCTCCATTAATTTGGTCATTTCATCGCAGGTCGTTGGAATTTGGATTTTCCCTTTTGTCGGCGAAGACCTATTCACGGTCATTTGTTGATTTGGTGAGCCATTCCTCATTTGCTCGCGTTGCACCTTCTTCACTACCCCGAACCTCTCCCAACTTTTCTTTGTTGGTCTCATGGCGCAGATGGTCTCCTCGTGAACCCAGCGCCATCGCCGCCATCGGCGATAAGGAGCCTCTAGTGCTCCTCCGCCCCAACTTCACCTCGATAAGCTTCACGAGGGTCAAAGGAGCCTATTTTGGTGTCGGTTTTCCCGAGAGTCCTCTACATCGAGCACCCTCGGCACCGCACTCCTCGCTCAACTCGTTCTGGCGCCACCGACCCCTCCGTCGACAGCGACATCACCGGAAGGTAGCCTCCTATTTTCTTCCCATTTTGCCTCGGTCCATGCACCTCCGGCCTCCTCGCCGAGCAGCGGCAACGCGCAGCCGCCATCTGTTGTCGAAATTTCGACCGAAAATAGTAACTCGTTAATTAACCAAAATCCCTGATTAGTTTAAGCTAATTGTTGCTTAGATTAAGTGGTGGTTGTTAAGAAGGGTGTTATCTCTATTACATGTGGACCCGTATAGCCAGTTAAGTGGATGTGTATGCTTCCTTGTATGTATTCTCCTAAGGCAAACGTATTAGTTGAATACTTAGTTCATTTACGTCTTCTTGATTAGAAGACGTATTTTATAGAATACGCCTTCGGTGTATTCATTGGTTGGGACCGGTCAACTTTGACCAAGTCAAACCCTCAACTCGGGTCCCCTCAGTTAGTGGTTGTAGCTAGCTCAGCCCTAGTACAAAAAGTAATATATGCTTTATGAAATCCGAAATCCATTTAATTGCACACCAGAAATTGTATTAACCTGATAAATACTTAACTAATTCATTTTAACTCCAAAAACAGTGAAATCAATTTTGATAATTTTTATTTTAAGTGTAATTTATTTTAAAATAGGTTTCAAACATGTCTCGTATCAAAGGATACACTTTTGGAAAATAATCCATTAACTCCATTATTTTGCAAAAGAAAAAGGCTGATAACTTTAGAAATTCATAACTAATTCATAAAAACTCCAAATGAGGTAAACTCAACTATTTTGGTCTTATAATATTATTATCTATTTACCTATGTAATTCTTGTATCTATCTCTGTTCTACAGATTTTAACCAAATAATTAAAATAGGTGAATAGTGAAAGATTGGATTTTATAGAAAGCTGAGATTCAAACCACCATAACTTCCACATACTAAATCCAAATGGAATGAATCTTTCACGTAAATTCATATAAAATCATAATATACCTACTATATAAATTTAATACATTTTTTAGCATGTCGAATTTACGGCTTTATTTGATGTTTATTGCAATATCGTTTTTCATTAGGTTTTCGCGATAATGATATATTAGTGAGATTATTATGAGTATAACTGAGATTGATCAAGTGGTATCGGCAAAGGTCGAGCACCCTCCTCTTGATCATATTGCTCCCAATGGTTTTAAAAGTTTTGTGTGAGTTTCATTATCGCAATTGCATGCTATTTTGAAAAGTATATTTATGGGTAGAAGTAGTTAATTCCCTAATTGTTGCATTAGCCTACCTTTGAATGTTGATTACCATTTTCCCTTGAATGACTAAGGTTATATGTTATATGGGCTAGTTTGTTAGTCGAGAACGATGCTTAGCCATGCTAGTAGTTATAGCCGAAAGTGATTGATGGAACTAGTCCATCGGCCGATGGATCGAATTGAATCTTAATGAAATTTGAGGATTTTATGGATTGGATTATGTTGAACTTGAGGTTTATATCCAGATCTTCGCATCGGGTTTGTGGACATGTTGGGCATGGGTTTTATGTTCTTAACTTGGGCGGGTGTAGGTTGATGATGAATTACTATTGTTGTTTGTTGTTATGGAATTGTGTAGCCCCGTCCGAGTGTTTAAGGACCGATCTGTGGTGTGATGAACCAAGTCTTACGTGTAACCACACGCTGGGATAATGGCGAAGGCTTGGCTAACTAATTTGTTGTGTGTTAGCTATCAGAACACAATCAGGTTGATAATTGTTATTGTTATTTTTAATTGTTCTCTTGTCAATCTGGCGAGGGCATGTTAAGGGTCGCCTTACTTGCTCTTAAGGGTCTCTTGTCTGATAGGGACTTACTTACGCAACGGGTACACCCATGGCGCCGATAAGCGACTTTCGACCATGGTGTTGTTTCCTCGGGTGGTTTGATGGTTAGGACATGACATTGTAACGGTCTCGTTATGATATCTTAGTCACACTCCTTCGGAAGAGTGCATGGCGACGATAGTATAAGGTATTCATATCGTGTGGGAAAGTGTACAACTCTGCAGAGAACTAAATCTATTCGAATAGCCTCGTCCTAGGTTATGGACAACACTTGTGGGAAAGCAGACACAGTTAGCTTTTGGGAAATTAAGTTTGGGTTATGGTTGGTAATGTTTTATCATTTTGTTAGTTTGTTCAAATCTGAAATGAATTCATGAACGCGTAGTTCGCGCGTTAATTTTGTTGAGGAATGAATTGTGCCACGAATGAGATGTTCGTGTGTTGATTATATTTGGAGAATATACCATTGATGATCAGTACTTACTATCATTAAATGTTTTACAAATAGCAAGTTGAATCTCTATTGTTTATCTCTATGCAAAACTTGCTTTATGCTGAAAATTGACTAGTGTAGTAGCCTTCCTTTGATACTTACATGCATCCTTATTTTTCTTGAAAAGTCTCGCGAGTACAACTTTGTACTTGAAAAGTGTCTATTTGATCAAGTAAGGACGATGGACGCAACGGCTTTAACTCCAGTTGGTTGCATGTGGGATTTTGGGCATGCCAACTCGGTTATTCCTTTTTTACTTTAAGTTTATCTTCCGCTGCAATTTATTTGTGTTATTGTTATTTAGATCTGACCGATTGGCCCTCTTATGTAAAATTAGGACCATAAGGTTCTATATGTTGAAGATGTATCAAAATTTCTATTTCTCTTATAAGGCTGTGTATGGATGTGATTGCAATGTTGTATTAGGATATGTGCATGTTAGCCACTGATCCTTGGGAGCTAACATGAGACACATATCCGGGCACTTGGAATCGTTTTCGTCTCACGTTAAGTATTGCGTTTTTAGCGTAATTACTTAGCTTGAAACGGATCCGATCCCCGGAGGCCTCACACCTACCCAACTCTTCCTCTCTCACTCTTGTTGTTGTGGTTTGCCCAAAGCCCCGAGCTCTGAGTTCAAGCCGCCGCGCACCTCCTCTCGGTCCTCGCCGACAGCAGCCCCTTCTACCCACGCTCTATTCGTGTTCCAGAGCTCCTTGAAGCAATCCTCACTCTTTTGTAGTTGTGTTTCACGAGCCGCCACATTTCCTCTTCTCCTTAAGTCCCGTGACCCCTTCGCGCCATCCTCCTTCGCCGACCACGAGCTTCCCACGCTCGCCGTCGCCGACCCTCCGGCTCTCTCCGGTCCTGGTGAGTTTCGCGCCATGTTCTCTCTTGTGTTATTTTGACGCGTCGAGCGATCGAATCCTTCTTTCGACGGTGTCGGCGTGAAGCCTTTTTACTACATCGAGCGTGAAGCCTTTTTTACCGCATCGGCGGTTGAGTCCTTCTTTTGATCACGAGTAGTCGAGTCTTTCTTTCGACCGTCGTAGTCGATACCCTTTCGACCACGCCGAGTAGTCGAAACCTCCTTCCAACCAAGTGGTTGAAACTTCCTTCGACCGATAGTGAAACCTTCCTTCTAGTCGAATCCTTCCTTCGGCCTGATAGTCGAAACCTTCTTTCGACCAGGTAGTCGAATCCTTCCTTCGACCTGATAGTCGAAACCTTCTTTCAACCACGTAGTCGAATCCTTCCTTCGACCAGGTAGTCGAAACCTTCCTTTGACCAGGTAGTCGAAACCTTCTATCGAACCCAGGAGCGAAGGATCCCAGATTCCCTGTGTTTCATACACTAGTCCAGGAACAGCTAGTGTACACAATCAAACAAAGGTGGATAGCATAACCATAACACGCCAAACATTCAAAATAATTTGAGTTGTTACAAAATGGGGCATAGAGCCAACAAGCAGATTACAACAGAAGCAAAAACATCAAAGTAGACCACACAATTCGCCACAAGCAATCGTCTGGAGGCACAGCCTAGTCATCCAGTACCCCATTCTCCTCATAGAACTCCTATCCTGCTCAACAAATATTAAGCAAGGTGAGCACAAACAACCGTGCTGCAAGTTACTCCCAATAATGATTATAATGCATGCAGGATATAGCAAAGGAGGGCTTATAGAGTTGATTCCAGTATAAAGCAATGTTTCTTTTCAAATACTTGTACTAAGTTCCAAATCAGCTATTTTATAACTAAAATTCATTTTCCAAAACTCAAGTTTTATAGTCGATAACATTCACACAAGAGTAGTGAAGGATACCCTCCTATCACAAGGCTACCGCCCAATTTCCGATGGAGAAGAAATCCAAAACCACGGTGAAGTCTTTTGAAAATAAAACCAAAGTCTAACTTTGAGTGGCTTTGCTAGCATGTCCATGACCATGGACACAACTATTTGAATAGTTCTTAACACTCGCAGAGGTCGATAGCTTTACCCACAAGAGATAATCACTCGCTTTGAGTGGCTTTGCTAGTATGTTCATGACCGTGGACATGGCTTTTCGTAAGAAGAATACAAGAATGATACGACTACTCAACATGGTCAAAAGAAGAAAGAAGAGCACGGGAACTTACCACGCGAGAGAGGTCGGAGGAGGTCGGAGATGGCAGATGGCGGAAGGCGGTCGGCGGTTGAAGACGACACGGGCTCCGGTTGGTGGCAGGAGGTTGAAGACGCGCGGCGCTCTAGTGTCTTCAAGCTTCGATTCGGTGGAACTAGGCACTTGAAACAAAAGGGTTGCGGGAAAGATTGCGGTCAGGGTATGGGCGAGGGCGACGAGCCCTCGTCGGTGCGGACACGAGGAAGAACCGAGCCGCGACGAGGTTCAACGGTGGAATACTACGAACGAGCGAGAGAGAAGAGGAAAAGTTGAGGAAAACAAAAGAGGACAAAATGGCTCCAGTGCGCTATTTATAAAGGATGGAGGAGGACTGGGCAACAAGATGGAGCGGCAGGAGCGAGTGAGGAGGGATGGGGCAAGTAGGGAGGAGACAAGAGGAGGAAACGGCACGATGGAGGGCGACATTTAATGCGAGACGGTATTCAAGCGCGAGGACTATTGCAATAGCCGTGACGGTGACCAGAGCGAGTGGAGGCTAACAGCGAGTCGGTCGAAACCAAGCTACGGTCGGCCGAGAGACTGTCTAAACCGAGAGGGTGGTCAAACGAGAGGGTGGTCGAAACCGAAAGGGTAAAGAGTCGGGTCGAGGGAAAATGGAATGAACAAAGAAAGGTGATTTTAAACACCAGAAACTCCAGACTCAAAATAAACCAAATTTTGAATTAGTTGAAGTTAGATTTAGTCATTTAAATTGTTTTTAATTCCCAAAATTGCAAGTTAAGGTTTAGAAATTTAACAAAAGCAAATGATTATTTTTATTTTGAAAATTTCGAAAGACCTAAAATTGGGATGTTACACCTTCCTTTGACACGATAATCAAAACCTTCATTCGACCAAGTAGTCGAATCCTTCCTTCGACCTAATCGTGAAACCTTCTTTCGACGGTAGTTGAATCCTTCCTTGGCACGATAGTCGAATCCTTCCTTCGACGGTAGTCGAATCCTTCTTTCAACCGGTAGTCAAATCCTTCCTTCACGATAGTCAAAACTTTCTTTCGCCAGGGTAGTCGAATCCTTCCCGACGATAGTTGAAACTTTCCTTGACCGAGCAATCGAATCCTTTCCTTCTTTCGACCACTTTGAGTAGTCAAATCATTTTCTTCTTTCGACCATGCCGAGTAGTCAAATCCATCTTTCGATCGCGAAGTCGGATGAGGAATGCTCAAAACAAAACTTCGAGGACTCGTTCTCCTCCATTATAACTCGATTACAATGTTTTGTTTCTAAATTTGTCTAAATTCAAGATCTTACTTTTGCATGGTATTATTTAATTTGGAGTTCATTTATTATTTCTTATGTATTTATTTGTTCTCCTTGCTTGTTTGATCTTTTCCGGTACATTCGTCCGAGTAGACTACCAAGACTCTCTTGCCTTTAGCTCAGTCGAGTCAATACTTTGATCATTTTGAACTTACATTTTATGCAAATTATATTCCTTTAAATTACCAAATTTGCATGCTTTAATTCTTTAAGCAAATGTATGTTAACTCTTAATGTAGTTAAACACCCATTTGTTGGCTAATTAATTATTATCCCATCCTTTGACAATTGAATCCGTTATTCCATGTCACCCTAGTAACTTTTTAGATAATACAAGAGAAATCTCTCCGCTCTGCATCAAGGATGCACACAACCTATTTTATTAAGAAGACGAGTACCACAATTTCCAAATATAGTTAAATAGTGGTGGAAGCCTTACAACCAAAAGATGATTGGAAATGAAACTTAATCATTACAAATCCTATGACTAAACGCCACCCATGAAGGTTTAAGATTTGCTTCGCACAAACTCCAATGCTGTCTGCACTATCATTGCCTCCTTCTGAGGCGATTTCTACAAATTTGCCCAAGCACTCAACCAGTGCCCACTTAATATGATAACCTGCAAGGGATTAGTGATAGTCTTTTTTTTTTTATCAGAAACAACATCATTCCAACATAACCAAATAAACCAACATAAGGCACTAGCTTCCACTAGGAGTTGTGACTTTAATTTTTTCGGAATACCAGCTAGCCAATTCCCAAACAAGTGTGATATACTCATAGGAGGGGATAAATTTAACGCACATTGAGCAGCCCACCATGCAAGACATGCAAAAGGGCAATCAAGAAAAAGATGTTAAATTGTTTCCTCTTTAATACAAAACAACACTTTTTGCTTCCCCTCCAATTTCTTTTAAATAGGTTATCTTTAGTTAATACCGCCCCTCTTTTGAGATACCATAGAAATATTTTCACTTTTAACGGGATCTTAATGAACCAAAAAAAATCCCTAATGGGAGCTTGATTGGTTCCAATTAGGGCCCCATAGAAAGATGGTACCGAGAAAAGTCCAGACTTATTCAGATTCCAATTTTTTTTGAAGTACAATAGGAGAGGCTTCGACTGTATATATTAAATGAAATACCGAATTACAAAAGATCCAAGGGACCGAAATAAGGAAAAGAAGAAGAAAGAGGAAAAGAAAACAGGGAAGAGAGGAAGAAATAAAGAATACAAGAAGCACAAGCGACAAGCCCTAACCAAATCCAAGTTCGTTCAACCCAAGTTATGAAGCCATGATCTTAGTAGGGGCTTGAGGTGTGGTCGAGTCCGATAGATTAAAAGAGCAAATTCTTTGCTGAATTGAAACCGCCAAATTGCTACTGTTGGGTTCTAGTGCTTGAATATTATATTATTTCTTGTAATCCAGATTGCCCAGGTGGTCAGCACAATGATCTCCATGGAAACAGAGAGATTGATCTTGTGTTTGAGGTGAATAACCGCTTGAGAAGTGGAGGTGAGCGGTGAGTGGGTTGGGCAAATCCGATCCCAGCATTGTTGAGCAAAATTGCAGGTCCAGAAAAGATGTTGAGATGTTTCTTCAATTCCCTGGTCACAAAGGACACATGTGTAGTTCTCCAGTGGGCAGTTCTTGCGCCTGAGAAGGTTCCTCGTGTTGAGCCTATCCTTGAGTAGAAGCCAGAAGAAGACTTTGTGACGCCTTTGACAGAAGCTAGACCACAACCAGCTTAGGTAGGGAGGCACTGGTTGAAAGCTGAAAAGGTGTTCATAGATTCGCACGAGGAAACTGCAAGTGTTCCAAATGTATTGCGGTGGCATCCAGTGGTAAGTTCGGTTCTTGTAAGAGGTGCTGCAATTGCTGAAATTGTTCAAAAGCTTGGACCGATAGCGGCAAGTGAAAGAGAGTGGTTAGATCGTCAACTTGCTTGACTATAGCCACCGAGCAGCTGTCTGATTTCGTAAAGGAGAGTAATCCGAATCGGCGTTAGGTGGTTACCATTCCATAAGTCTTTCGGAAAAAGCCGATGAACTGTGCCTACCAAGCATGTTGCGGACCTTTGAACCGAGGAAGTAACTTAAGGACGCTCTCCACCGAAAGATCCTACCGGATCTGTTCAAAGCCTAAGAATTGAGTAGTATTTCTCCCAAATGAGCTTAACCTGGGAAGGTCAATGTGATTGAGAAATTTGTGAAGATTTTTACAAAGCAATGCTTGGTTTTGGATTGTCGATTCAAAACTCCAAGTCCTCCTTGCTTTTCGGTTTGGACCTTGGAAGAATTCGTGCTCAGGTTCAGAAGCTGAAGCCTGCCGAGACGGCCGAGCTCCGGTGGCACCTGCCCAACGAGCCGGTTGTCGCGGAGGTCAAGCTCACGGAGGAAGGACAGGTTGCCCAGAAATGGCGAGATGCGCCCCGACAGGTTGAAGGAGCCCATGCGCAGCGAGACGACCCTGTCGGGGTGACGACGGCCGCAGGCAACGCCTGGCCAGGTGCAGTAGTGGCTGGAGGTGTTCCATGAAGCCAGCAAACCGGATGGGCCCGAAGACAGCACGGACTTGAAGGAGAGGAGCGCGAGCTCGTCGGCCGTCGCGTTGCTGCTCCCCGGAGAGGGAGGCACCCGAGCACCGGAGCAGAGGCACAGCAGCGGAAGGCAGAACAATGCTAATGCATTTACTCACTGTGCTTTCTGTCGTACATAAAAAATGGAATCCTTTAATTTGGTCTTCAGGCTGTGTTCTCCGTGCATCCTTGTTTTACGAGTCATGTTCCAAAACAAAAAAGAGTAATTTTTAAACAATTTATTTTGCACTAAATATACAAAGAGACACTGGAAAAATATTGATACATATTATATATTGGCATGACCACAACCACAAACAAAGAGACGCTGGTAAAATACAGATGCATTATTCAGCACTCACTGGTGGCTTGTGAATTGTGATCTCAGCTGTGGTAATTCTAACTGAAGTACAACAGAAAGCACACATCGAAGCGTTGATCAGAAATAAATGTTGGAGATGCCACCACATGAATCAGCTTCAAACCATTGAAAAAGAAGTTCAAGAATATCCATGGACAACGAATCATCCGCACATGAAGCATTCCAGCATAACATTGGGATATGGCGTATCTTCCATCTTCTGTTCTTCACATTCTGGATGCCCCATGAGATACTCTTTGATGGCATGGAGTTCCTTGATGTTATCTCCGGTCTGCATTCTGCTTGATGGCAATTCCTGAGAGCAGGACATTCCAAGTCAAAGTAGTGAAACAAGGCAAAAGTCTTTCTTCTGTATGAAGAATCATTACGATCTGAAGCTGTAACATCCCGTTTTGGATGTCGAGTAGTATCCTTCCGTTTGTCATCTTGGTTTTCAAAACATATTTCAAATTATTGTGTATTTGCAAAATTCTCTAGTTTCGCCTCTTTTCAAATTTCCGGGTTTGAGTTTCAGCTTGAATCTCGGTTTCAATTCAATCCTCTCTATTGGGCTGGCCCATTTCTTTCTGGGTCGTGTCGAGCATGCAGCACACTCGTGCCCGCTGCCTCCGCACCCCATGCACTCACTGTTCTCTGCTGCTTTGCTGCTCTGTCCCGTCGCCACCGCCTCGGGACCATACGCCTCCGAGTCCTGTGGCTCTCTCCTCCTCTCCTCTAGGCTATAAAAGAGCCCGAGCAGCCCCCTTCGTCTCCTCCTTCCCCTACTGTAACATCCCCAATTTAATTATTGAGAATTAGTATGCATCTTATCAGCATGCATGACATTTTGGAATCATTTGCATCTTTTATTGTACTTGGAAAATCTAAATCAAAGATTCAACATACACTTCAAATTTAAACTCTAAATAAAATGGGACAAAACATTTGATCATAATCTGGAAATAATATATTCAAATACTATATTAATTATAATGAATAAATATAATTTTACCAAAATTTTGGAACCAAATTCAACCCCGAGAAAATTCAAGCTCAATTCAATGTCACAATTTAAGTTTGAATTTAAATTTACAATTTATATCATGAACAGTAAGTTTTAATATTTTATATGGGTACTAGATTATCCTTGGAACCTCTCTAAAAGTTTCTTAATTTTTAGAATTTTATTTATATATTTAAAGCCTTGGTCAAAGCTCGTTGTTATTGGTCAAACGAAATCAAACTGGGCTCGTTCTTTGTTGAACCGACCGCGCGGACACAAACCCACGCGGTCCAACCTAACCACCTAGCTGTACCGGATGGAGTCGACGCCATACGACTATCAGGGAAGATCGTGTGGTCCACGTGGATCGCCGATCGAGGCGACTGAATGCACTACTCAATCTGGCCGTCCATTTTAGATCGTGCGGTCCAAATCCTTCAGCGACGAGCTCTGTCACACGCTTGGTCCAGCCGCGTCCGTTCGCGCCTTGTGTCTCCGACCAGCGGGCCCCACCGTGTCGCGCCATCTTCAACATCGGCGGCTTCGAGCTTGATGCCACGCGGTCGAGCAAGCGTTGGGCGCGCGGCGGCGTCAATCCACCGCCCATCTTGACTGTCACGAGCTTTGGCATGTGCGCCGCCTTCACTCCGTCTTCTCCCGGGCATATTGCCCTCCGTGCTCCTCCGTTTCAACCATTCTCCCTCGGTGGCGAGGAGAAGCGATCGTTCTTGCTCGGTCCGGGTAAGCTCGAAGCCATGGAGTCCTCTAGCTTTATCCTTGCATGCTGTTTCCATTCAAGCTAATTTGGGTCTGTTGTTGCTTGTGATTGCGGCCCACCCTCGTCGCTCTCGGCGCTCGAGCACGCCCGAGTTTTGCCGCGTGCCAACATTTGTCATTCTCGCCTCGGGTGAGTTTTTCCTTCGTTCTTCTTGCGGCATCTCGAGTCTCGGAGCATGATTAAAGGAACCTCCATTAATTTTGTCATTTCATCGCGGTCGTTGGAATTTGGATTTTCCTTTTGTCGGCGAAGACCTATTCACGGTCATTTGTTGATTTGGTGAGCCATTCCTCATTTGCTCGCGTTTGCACCTTCTTCACTACTACTGAACCTCTCCCAACTTTTCTTTGTTGGTCTCATGGCGCGAGATGGTCTCCTCGTGAACCCAAGCGCCATCGTCGCCATTGCGGCGATAAGGAGCCTCTAGTGCTCCTCCGCCCCCAACTTCACCTCAGTAAACTTCACGAGGTCCCGGGAGCCTATTTTGGTGTTGGTTTTCCTGGAGAGTCCTCTACATCGAGCACCCTCGGCCCCACACTCCTCAGCTCAACTCAGTTCTTGCCGGCGCACCGTACCCCTCGAGCAGCGACATCACCGGAAGGTAGCCACTCCTATTTTCTTCCTATTTTGCCTCGGTCCATGCACCCTCAGGCCTCCTAGCACTTGCGTGGTAGCGCGCGCGGCAACCGCCGAATCCTGTTGTCGAAATTTCGACCAGAAAATAGTAACTCGTTAATTAACCAAAATCCTGATTAGTTTAAGCTAATTGTTGCTTAGATTAAGTGGTGGTTGTTAAGAAGGGTGTTATCTCTATTACATGTGGACCCGTATAGCCAGTTAAGTGGATGTGTATGCTTCCTTGTATGTATTCTCCTAAGGCAAACGTATTAGTTGAATACTTAGTTCATTTTACGTCTTCTTGATTAGAAGACGTATTTTATAGAATACGCCTTCGGTGTATTCATTGGTTGGGACCGGTCAACTTTGACCAAGTCAAACCCTCAACTCGGGTCCCCTCTGTCAGTGGCTGTAGCTAGCTCAGCCCTAGTACAAAAAGTAATATATGCTTTATGAAATCCGAAATCCATTTAATTGCACACCAGAAATTGTATTAACCTGATAAATACTTAACTAATTCATTTTAACTCCAAAAACAGTGAAATCAATTTTGATAATTTTTATTTTAAGTGTAATTTATTTTAAAATAGGTTTCAAACATGTCTCTGTATCAGAGGATACACTTTTGAAAATAATCCATTAACTCCATTATTTTGCAAAAGAAAAGGTGATAACTTTAGAAATTCATAACTAATTCATAAAAACTCCAAATGAGGTAAACTCAACTATTTTGGTCTTATAATATTATTATCTATTTACCTATGTAATTCTTGTATCTATCTACATTCTCTGATTTTAACAAATAATTAAAATAGGTGAATAGTGAAAGATTGGATTTTATAGAAAGCTGAGATTCAAACCACCATAACTTTCACATACTAAATCCAAATGGAATGAATCTTTCACGTAAATTCATATAAAATCATAATATACCTACTATATAAATTTCATACATTTTTTAGCATGTTGAATTTCTGGCTTTATTTGATGTTTATTGCAATATCGTTTTTCATTAGGTTTTCGACGATAATGATATATTAGTGAGATTATTATGAGTATAACCTGAGATTGATCAAGTGGTATCAGCAAAGGTGCGAGCACCCTCCTCTTGATCATATTGCTCCCAATGGTTTTTAAAAGTTTTGTGTGAGTTTCATTATCGCAATTGCATGCTATTTTGAAAAGTATATTTATGGGTAGAAGTAGTTAATTCCCTAATTGTTGCATTAGCCTACCTTTGAATGTTGATTACCCTTTTCCCTTGAATGACTAAGGTTATATGTTATATGGGCTAGTTTGTTAGTTTGTAGAACGATGCTTAGCCATGCTAGTAGTTATAGCCGAAAGTGATTGATGGAACTAGTCCATCGGCCGATGGATCGAATTGAATCTTAATAAAATTTGAGGATTTTATGGATTGGATTATGTTGAACTTGAGGTTTATATCCAGATCTTACATCAGGGTTTGTGGACATGTTGGGCATGGGTTTTATGTTCTTAACTTGGGCGGGTGTAGGTTGATGATGAATTACTATTGTTGTTTGTTGTTATGGAATTGTGTAGCCCCGTCCGAGTGTTTAAGGACCGATCTGTGGTGTGATGAACCAAGTCTTACGTGTAACCACACAATGGGATAATGGCGAAGGCTTGGCTAACTAATTTGTTGTGTGTTAGCTATCGAACACAATCAGGTTGATAATTGTTATTGTTATTTTTAATTGTTCTCTTGTCAATCTGGCGAGGGCATGTTAAGGGTCGCCTTACTTGCTCTTAAGGGTCTCTTGTTTGATAGGGACTTACTTACGCAACGGGTACACCCATATGGCGCGATGGCGACTTTCGACCATGGTGTTGTTTCCTCGGGTGGTTTGATGGTTAGGACATGACATTGTAACGGTCTCGTTATGATATCTTAGTCATACTCCTTCGGAAGAGTGCATGGCGATAGTATAAGGTATTCATATCGTGTGGGGAAAGCTGTACAACTCTGCAGAGAACTAAATCTATTCGAATAGCCTCGTCCTAGGTTATGGACAACACTTGTGGGAAAGCAGACACAGTTAGCTTTTGGGAAATTAAGTTTGGGTTATGGTTGGTAATGTTTTATCATTTTGTTAGTTTGTTCAAATCTGAAATGAATTCATGAACGCGTAGTTCGCGCGTTAATTTTGTTGAGGAATGAATTGTGCCACGAATGAGATGTTCGTGTGTTGATTATATTTGGAGAATATACCATTGATGATCAGTACTTACTGTCATTAAATGTTTTACAAATAGCAAGTTGAATCTCTATTGTTTATCTCTATGCAAAACTTGCTTTATCTGAAAATTGACTAGTGTAGTAGCCTTCCTTTGATACTTACATGCATCCTTATTTTTCTTGAAAAGTCTCGCGAGTACAACTTTGTACTTGAAAAGTGTCTATTTGATCAAGTAAGAACGATGGGCGCATAGCGGCTTTAACTCCGATTGGTTGCATGTGGGATTTTGGGCATGCCAACTCGGTTATTCCTTTTTACTTTAAGTTTATCTTCCGCTGCAATTTATTTGTGTTATTGTTATTTAGATCGTAGATTGGCCCTCTTATGTAAAATTAGGACCATAAGGTTCTATATGTTGAAGATGTATCAAAATTTCTATTTCTCTTATAAGGTTGTGTATGGATGTGATTGCAATGTTGTATTAGGATATGTGCATGTTGTACTGATCCTTGAGAGCTAACATGAGACACATATCGGGCACTTGGAATCGTTTTAGTCTCACGTTAAGTATTGCGTTTTTAGCGTAATTACTTAGCTTGAAGCGGATCCGATCCCCGGAGGCCTCACACCTACCCAACTCTTCCTCTCTCACTCTTGTTGTTGTGGTTTGCCCAAAGCCCCGAGCTCTGAGTTCAAGCCGCCGCGCACCTCCTCTCGGTCCTCGCTACACCAGTGCAGCCCCCCTTCTACCCACGTCTATTCGTGTTCCAGAGCTCCTTGAAGCAATCCCTCACTCTTTTATAGTTGTGTTTCACAGAAGCCGCCACATTTCCTCTTCTCCTTAAGTCCCGGCTGACCCCTTCGTCGCCATCCTCCTTCGCCTTCGACCACGAGCTTCCCCACCGCCGTTCGCGTCGCGACCCCTCGGCCTCTCTCCGGTCTGGTGAGTTTCGCGCCATGTTCTCTCTTGTGTTATTTTGACCGCGTCGAGCGATCGAATCCTTCTTTCGACGGTGTCGGCGGTGAAACCTTTTACTACATCGGCGGTGAAGCCTTTTTACCGCATCGGCGGTTGAGTCCTTCTTTTGATCACGAGTAGTCGAGTCTTTCTTTCGACCGCGTCGTAGTCGATACCCTTTTCGACCACGTCGATAGTGAAACCTCCTTCCAACCAAGTGGTTGAAACTTCGCCGACGATAGTGAAACCTTCCTTCTAGTCGAATCCTTCCTTCCCGGCACGATAGTGAAACCTTCTTTCGACGGTAGTCGAATCCTTCCTTCGACACGATAGTGAAACCTTCTTTCAACCACGTAGTCGAATCCTTCCTTGACCGGTGGTGAAACCTTCCTTTGACCGGTAGTGAAACCTTCTATCGAACCGGAGGCGAAGGATCTCGATTCCGTGTTTCATACACTAGTCGAGGAACAGCTAGTGTATACAATCAAACAAAAGTGGATAGCATAACCATAACACGCCAAACATTCAAAATAATTTGAGTTGTTACAAAATGGGGCATAGAGCCAACAAGCAGATTACAACAGAAGCAAAAACATCAAAGTAGACCACACAATTCGCCACAAGCAATCGTCTGGAGGCACAGCCTAGTCATCCAGTACCTCATTCTCCTCATAGAACTCCTATCCTGCTCAACAAATATTAAGCAAGGTGAGCACAAACAACCGTGCTCGCAAGTTACTCCCAATAACAGATTATAATGCATGCAGGGATATAGCAAAGGAGGGCTTATAGAGTTGATTCCGTATAAAGCAATGTTTCTTTTCAAATACTTGTACTAAGTTCCAAATCAGCTATTTTATAACTAAAATTCATTTTCCAAAACTCAAGTTTTATAGTCAGATAACATTCACACAAGAGTAGTGAAGGATACCCTCCTATCACAAGGCTACCCGCCCAATTTCCCGACTGGAGAAGAAATCCAAAACCACTGGTGAAGTCTTTTGAAAATAAAAACCAAAGTCTAACTTTGAGTGGCTTTGCTAGCATGTCCATGACCATGGACACAACTATTTGAATAGTTCTTAACACTCTGCAGAGGTCGTATAGCTTTACCCACAAGAGATAATCACTCGCTTTGAGTGGCTTTGCTAGTATGTTCATGACCGTGGACATGGCTTTTCGTAAGAAGAATACAAGAATGATCGACTACTCAACATGGTCAAAGAAGAAAGAAGCAGAGCACGAGGGAACTTACCACGACTGAGAGAGAGGCTGGAGGAGGTCGGAGATGGCAGATGGCGGAAGGCGGTCGGCGGTTGAAGACGACACGGGCTCCAGTTGGTGGCGAGGAGGTTGAAGACGGCGCAGCGCTCTAGTGTCTTCAAGCTTCGATTCGGTGGAACTAGAGCACTTGGAAACAAAAGGGTTGCGGGAAAGATTGCGGTCTGAGGGTATGGGGAGGCGGCGGCGAGCCCTCGTCGGTCTTGGACCGAGGAAGAACCGAGCCAGCGGCGAGTTCAACGGTGGAATACTATCACGAGGCGGCGAGAGAGAGAGGAAAAGTTGAGGAAAACAAAAGGAGGACAAAATGGCTCACACAGTGCGCTATTTATAAAGGATGGAGGAGGGCTGGGCAACAAGATGGAGCGGCGGGGCGGCGGTGAGGAGGGGATGGGGCAAGTAGGGAGGAGACAAGAGGAGGAAAGCGGGCACGATGGAGCGGCGACATTTAATCGTAGATGGTATTCAATGCGAGGACTATTGCAATAGCCGTGGCGGTGACCGAGCGAGTGGAGGCTAACGAGTGGGCCGGTGAAACCAAGCGGTATCAGTCGGCCAGAGAGGCTAAACCGAGAGGGGGTGGTCGAAGCAGAGAGGGTGGTCGAAACCGAAAGGGTAAAGAGAGTGGTCGAGGAAAATGGAATGAACAAAGAAAGGTGATTTTAAACACCCGAGAAACTCCACCAGCTCAAAATAAACCAAATTTTGAATTAGTTGAAGTTAGATTTAGTCATTTAAATTGTTTTTAATTCCCAAAATTGCAAGTTAAGGTTTAGAAATTTAACAAAAGCAAATGATTATTTTTATTTTGAAAATTTCCAGAAAGACCTAAAATTGGGATGTTACACCTTCCTTTGACCTGATAATCAAAACCTTCATTCGACCAAGTAGTCGAATCCTTCCTTCGACCTAATCGTCGAAACCTTCTTTCGACCAGGTAGTTGAATCCTTCCTTCGGCCTGATAGTCGAATCCTTCCTTCGACCAGGTAGTCGAATCCTTCTTTCAACC
Organism: Ampelocalamus luodianensis; assembly: GCA_036346255.1. NCBI lineage: Eukaryota > Viridiplantae > Streptophyta > Magnoliopsida > Poales > Poaceae > Ampelocalamus > Ampelocalamus luodianensis. The sequence continues at coordinate 15,512,971 of CM070638.1, forward strand.
AGGTAGTCAAATCCTTCCTTCTACCTGATAGTCAAAACTTTCTTTCGACCGGGTAGTCGAATCCTTCCCCCGACCTGATAGTTGAAACTTTCCTTCGACCAGGCAATCGAATCCTTTCCTTCTTTCGACCACTTTGAGTAGTCAAATCATTTTCTTCTTTCGACCATGCCGAGTAGTCAAATCCATCTTTCGATCGCGAAGTCGGATGAGGAATGCTCAAAAACAAAACTTCGAGGACTCCGTTCTCCTCCATTATAACTCTGATTACAATGTTTTTGTTTCTAAATTTGTCTAAATTCAAGATCTTACTTTTGGCACTGGTATTATTTAATTTGGAGTTCATTTATTATTTCTTATGTATTTATTTGTTCTCCTTGCTTGTTTGATCTTTTCCGGTACATTCGTCCGAGTAGACTACCAAGACTCTCTTGCCTTTAGCTCAGGCGAGTCAATACTTTGATCATTTTGAACTTACATTTTATGCAAATTATATTCCTTTAAATTACCAAATTTGCATGCTTTAATTCTTTAAGCAAATGTATGTTAACTCTTAATGTAGTTAAACACCCATTTGTTGGCTAATTAATTATTATCCCATCCTTTGACAATTGAATCCGTTATTCCATGTCACCCTAGTAACTTTTAGATAATACAAGAGAAATCTCTCCCGCCTCTGCATCAAGGATGCACACAACCTATTTTATTAAGAAGGCAGTACCACAATTTCCAAATATAGTTAAATAGTGGTGGAAGCCTTACAACCAAAAGATGATTGGAAATGAAACTTAATCATTACAAATCCTATGACTAAGTTTGCCACACCATGAAGGTTTAAGATTTGCTTCATACAAACTCCAATCTGTCTTTGACTATCATTGCCTCATTACGAGGCGATTTCTAAAATTTGCCCAAGCACTCAACCAGTGCCCACTTAATATGATAACCTGCAAGGGATTAGTGATAGTCTTTTTTTTTTATCAGAAACAACATCATTCCAACATAACCAAATAAACCAACATAAGGCACTAGCTTCCACTAGGAGTTGTGACTTTAATTTTTTCGGAATACCAGCTAGCCAATTCCCAAACAAGTGTGATATGCTCATAGGAGGGGATAAATTAAACGCACATTGAGCAGCCCACCATGCAAGACATGCAAAAGGGCAATCAAGAAAAAGATGTTAAATTGTTTCCTCTTTAATACAAAATAACACTTTTGCTTCCTCAATTTCTTTTAAATAGGTTATCTTTAGTTAATACAGCCTCTTTTGAGATACCATAGAAATATTTTCACTTTTAACGGGATCTTAATGAACCAAAAAATCCTAATGGGAGCTTGATTGGTTCCAATTAGGGCCCCATAGAAAGATGAGTGCCGAGAAAAGTCCGGACTTATTCGATTCCAATTTTTTGAAGTACAATAGGAGAGGCTTATTTGTATATATTAAATGAAATACAGAATTACAAAAGATCCAAGGGACCGAAATAAGGAAAAGAAGAAAGAGGAAAAAGAAAACAGGGAAGAGAAGCAGAAATAAAGAATACAAGAAGCCACAAGCGACAAGCCTAACCAAATCCAAGTTCGTTCAACCCAAGTTATGAAGCCATGATCTTAGTAGGGGCTTGAGGTGTGGTCGAGTCGATAGATTAAAAGAGCAAATTCTTTCTTTGAATTGAAACCGCCAAATTGCTACAGTTGGGTTCTAGTGCTTGAATATTATATTATTTCTTGTAATCCAGTTGCCCGGTGGTCGTGACAATGATCTCCATGGAAGCAGAGAGATTGATCTTGTGTTTGAGGTGAATAACCGCTTGAGAAGTGGAGGTGAGCGGTGAGTGGGTTGGGCAAATCCGATCCAGCATTGTTGAGCAAAATTGCGAGTCGAGAAAAGATGTTGAGATGTTTCTTCAATTCCTGTCACAAAGGACACATGTAGTTCTCCGATGGGCGGTTCTTGCGCTGAGAAGGTTCCTCGTGTTGAGCCTATCCTTGAGTAGAAGCGGAGAAGACTTTGTGGCGCCTTTGTGAGCTAGACCACAACCAGCAGGTAGGGAGGCCTTTGGTTGAAAGTCGAAAGGTGTTCATAGATTCGTCTGCAGGAAAGCTGCGAAGTGTTCCAAATGTATTGCCGGTGGCATCCAGTGGTAAGTTCGGTTCTTGTAAGAGGTCTTTTAGCTGAAATTGTTCAAAAGCTTGGACCGATGGCGGCAAGTGAAAGAGAGTGGTTAGATCGTCAACTTGCTTGACTATAGCCACCGGCGGTATGCGATTTCGTAAAGAGAGTAATCCGGGAATCGGCGTTAGGTGGTTACCATTCCATAAGTCCTTCGAGAAAAAAGCCGATGAACGGTTGCCTACCAAGCATGTTGCGGACCTTTGAGCCGAGGAAGTAACTTAGGGCGTCTCCACCGAGAAAGATCCTACGGATCTGTTGAAAGCCTAAGAATTCGATTAGTATTTCTCCCAAATGAGCTTAACCGGGAAGGTCAATGTGATTGAGAATTTGTGAAGATTTTACAAAGCAATGCTTGGTTTTGGATTGTCGATTCAAAACTCCAAGTCCTCCTTGCTTTGGGTTTGAACCTCTTTCCAAGAAATCGAGATTTACCTTGGTAGTGAGATGTCGTACTTCTCCATGGCGATTCTGCGATATTTATCAATTTGTCCGATGGCGCCACTAGGCGATTCGGTGAGACACATGTAAAATGTTGGCGATTGTGAGAAGCTGAGTTCACCATTGTTATGCGCCTTGATTGACAAGAAAGAGCCACAGTAGCAAGTCTTTTGTCCACCCCGAATGAGAGGAAGAAGTCCATAATTTTGGTTTGTTCGTCCCAGAGGTAGTCCTAGGTAAGTGAATGGGAGAGTGCCCGTTGATGACCAAGAGTTGGGAAAGCACTTCCATCTTGTTTGGCACAACATTGATGGGAATCATGAGTGATTTGTCAAAATTGACCTTGAGGCGGTAGAGTCCACAAATGTATTAAGAATCCCTTCGGGAAGAACAATTGAGTCGCACAAGCTTTGCATTATTAAGAGAGTATCATTAGCATATTGGATAATCGAAAAGTGCGGACATGCTTGGAGGTGAGCGGTGGTGTCAACGACCCTGATCCATCGCTCTATTGAGTATTATGCAGTAGGTCATTGTCAAGACAAAAGTAGTGGCGAGTGGGTCAGCCTGTTGCGATTTTTAAGAAATGAAAGTATAACTCCCGGCCTCTGCACCAACTAAGAATGCACACAGCCATAATAGGCACCCAAATTTACCTCGAAGAGGACTTGAACCTGTGTGGTGGAGGTGTGCATCCTGTTGCTTGATATGTTGCTGAGATTTTTGATATGGGGGATTATTGATGCTGTCTGCGGGAGATTTTTGGGAGGATGTTTGCTCACGAACTAGATGGATGGCTGAAGGACACACCCTAAATCCAACGTCAGAGAGCTGCGTACGGCGCTATCGCTCGAAACGTACGTCCAAGCGCTAATCGCGTCCTTATTGGAAAGACATGATTTGTTCACCTTACCAAACTCAGACGGCTTGCGTATGTATTTATATGCACTTCGGCATTGCCGGGTATGCTACTGATATGGCGTTCGGTATGAAAGCAAAACACATACATTGGTTGATTACATGATATAATCTCAACGGACCAATGCTAGAATCTAGATTACACCGAACCATGTCGTTTAACACACTTATCCTGCAATGCAAACCGTTGGAAATAACCAGCGCAGGAATCATCTCCAAACACACAACTTACAAGGAGCTCAACGATATTCATGAACATCATCGGCACATCTATCTATCTATCTATCTATCTATCTATATCTATACTAATTGGGGTCTCTCCTAGAAACCCTCACGTTAATCCTAAGAGGTAAAAAGGCTAGAAATTCCCACATTAATCGGAGAAAAAATTGGGAAACGATTCAGCAGGCCACGTCACCCCGAATTCCCTCCCCCGTCGGATCTCGCGCGCCCGGTCGCCCTCGCCGTCCCATATTATTTTCGTTTTGCGTGCCGCCCCTTCCCCTTCGCCGCACGCTTCTCCTCCTCATCGGATATTCCGCTCTCTCCTGCTTCCCCTCTTCCCCAGCACCTCCACGCCCCGTCCCCTCCCTCCCCGCCCGGCTGCCGCCCCTGCCCTTCGCCCCCACGCCTTTCCTCCCCCAGCCAAGAGCAAGAACCGCGAGGAGATGGCGGCCGCGACGGTGACGGCGCAGGCGCAGCCAGGGACGGACGCGAGCTGGTGGGACGAGGCGGCGTACCGGCGGCGCATCCTGCAGGAACATGACTTCTCCTATTGCACCCTCTTCCGCGCCGTCTTCTTCGACCACCACGACGACCCCGACCCCGACGTCCTCTTCGCCGTCGCCTCCAGCTACAGATCCCTCACCGAGTCCTTCGCCGTCGCCAAGGACCTCCTCATCCGGGCCAAGCAGTTCCAGGTATAGGGCGCGCCCGCTCTCTTCTGCCTCCCTCTGCCACAGCGCCTCCACACCCGGCTGCCTCTCTCTCAGTTTAATCGGTAACCTTGTGAATTTGTAATCAGATGGGGTGCTTCACCTTCAAGAGCGGCAAGAACAGGACCAAGAAACAGCAGCAGATTAGTGCCAAGACACCGCCCAAGTCGCCGGTGCCCAAATCCGACGGGCAGAAGAGCAGCAAGGCTTCGTCGGTGTCGACGCCGACAAGGAGCATACAGGAGCTGTCGGAGGAGAGAGCGCGCAGCGGCTGCGGGTGTTCGACCTGGAGGAGCTCAGCTGCGCCACCAACGGATTCAGCTGCGCCCTCAAGGCCGGCGAGGGCGGGCGCCTCAACTAGCGCAGCTTGCAGATCAGTTTGCTACATCTACTATTTTTTTCCCGTTTAAGAAAAAAGATGCTCATCAAAAAGCTTGAGTTGAGATAATTAATAATGCAGTTACTAACACCTCGGCAAAGTAGCATTTGTGCAGTATGGTTATCGATTTGCATGAACATTCGTTTATCCATAGATTTGCTGTATAGTTTTGATGCTCCATGTTAAAGAGAAGGAATCTGCAGTTTTTGCTTTTTTGGTGTCGGTACAGGGCACATGGCTGTGTGTTTTCTGAATTTCCACAAGACTTTTCACTTTCTCAAGATTAGAGATTGCCTGAAATTTCTCAAGACACAAAATTGTAATTAACAGCCCTAAAGATGTCATCAATATCAACGTGGATTTGACATTTCTGGTGTATGAGCATTACTGATTTTAAATCATTTTTTTGTGCCAAATTCTACCAAGAACTACCAGCATCTAAAACTCTAGGGGTCCTGATTTGGATCGAGACCTAAAATAAAACTTGGAAAGATCACTAGAAAACTAATTTAAGCTCCATGACAATCTCAACATGTAAATAAACACATCCACCAGGACAAGGACATCCACTGATGTCAACTTCAACCAGAATCACGCAATGAATCAAGTGAACATTGGTCCGGACAACATCACAAGCCAACATATTAAATTCTTGAATTCAGAATCACATTGTTACAACGTGCCAAGTTTGATCAGGACAAAGTAGATGACTATATGCCAGTACATAAAACAACTTCATGCAATTTTCAGTTGTCAAACCGTGCTGCTTAAAAATTATGATCTTTTTATCTGGAATAGCAACGAGTCACACTCAAAAAGAAAAGTCAACATCTGTCCACAAATATCGTTTGCCTGAAAATTTGTGATTTTTACCCTGATTTCAGGGGCACAGACAGTGGCTTGCTGAAGCCCAATTCCTAGGTGTTCTTGAGCACCCGAATCATCGATGTGTTTATCTCTTAACTGTACTACATAGATACATTTTTACAGTTTTCATGCTATATATACAAAGTCGTTCAAAACTATTTCTGTCATGCATACTTTATTTACACACACACCGGCCTTTCATATCACTATAATAGACAGTTCGTCATCTTTACCAATATGAGCGTACACAATCTGCAGCCGATAGCAATGATTCCTATTCTTTTCATACAGAATTTTTTTATCCCTCTAACACAACCGCTATAACATGATCTACTATCACGCATTTACGTATATCCTGAATCCATGCCACTTTCACACATGCATGAATTCTGTTACGTATTTTGTACTAATTCTGTAATTAAAAAAACCTATTGTTCTTAGTGCTGCTTCAATGCATGAAAATAACATACAAACAGGAGAGAGCGGCTTAAAGAGTGTGGTTAGTGAATTTGAGAAATTGTGTAGGTTGTTCAAACTACCCCCTGGATTTATCAGAAATGGAGCAAGAGCCATGAGTCTGATTCTTCGACATAGGCTGACCACTTGACCCTGCTGGTGTGTGTTTAGTACCTTTGGAGGAATATTGATCATTTTCTCATGAGTAGTAGAGCTCAAGAAATGTGGCATAAAGTTTACCATTGGTGTATATAGTATCTTTAGAGGAGAAATGCTCATTTTCTTGATGAGTTATAGGCTCAAGAAATCTGACATAAATGATAAACGTTTAAACCCTAAGGTAATCCTAGGCCTTAACTAAATGGGGGCCAAAATATATAAACACATTTAAATGCTTAGAAGCCCCCATATTAATTCTAGGAGATAAAAAGTTAGAAATTCCCACATTAATCGGAAAAAAAAATACTAGAAATTCCCACATTAATCAGAGAAAAAAAGAAAATCCTAACTATCCAATTTAGCATATGGTACAACCCGCGGCTTGGATTTATTTTTTTGAGCCAGCAGATTTATTAGAGCGCCTTTAATTGTTGTGCTTTTCGTATCAAACATATAGTTCTCTCTCCTTAACAAACTTTCTGTATCAAACATGTAGTTCTCTCTCCTTAACAAACATGGAGTCCATTGTTGCTACGCTTCAGCACATAGAACGTGAGAAACACTAAAACACTCCAATGTTTGTTCTTTCCACCAATCAAAATCATGACTGTACTAACCTTTATATTGTTAAACTAATTATTGGTAAATTTTTACAAAGTTTGACTCTCGAATGTGTGTGCACCTTACAAAAAAAAAAACAAACGGAGGAGTAAAACTTCTATGACATAGAAAACACCGTTTAAAATATGTAGCCTGTGCGGATGCAGGTTGATGACTAGTGAAAACAATCCATATAAAAGTGGAATTTCTTCCGTCTCCATGTTCTGCATTCCCTACGAAAGGGATTCTTTGATGGCATGCAGTTCCTTGATGATATCCCGGGTTGACATTCTGCTCGATGGCATTTCCTGAGAGCAAGACATTCCCAGCCAAAGTAGCGAAATCAGGCAATCAATCTTCCTCTTGCTGGAAGAATCATCCACGGTCTGAAGCTCGTTTTCAAGCCGTACGTCGACAACGTCCATCATGCTATGACGCAGAGCCTGCTCAACGTAATCACGAAGGCTCAATCCTTGTCTGAATATACTATCAGTGGGCCTCTTCCCGGTTACAGTTTCTAAAACAAGAATTCCATAACTGTAAATGTCTCCATTTGTTGATACCATGTTTCCAGCACCATACTCTGTCATACTCAACATTTTGACAAACCAAAATTAGGCTTCGTATAACACGTATAGTTAATATTATAGACAGAACCAAATGTTTCATAATGTAAGACTAATTTATTCTGCTCATCTTCATGAGTTATTCCACGGGAACTAAGGACAATAATGGCAAGCAAGTATAAACAGAGAAAACAAAACAGTTTAGGCTAACCTGGGGCAGCATAACCAATTGTCCCTCTTAGTCCCATCGAGCTCGTCGACTGCCGGAAAGAAGAGCTTCCCTCACCAAGAATCCTGGCGAGTCAGAAGTCTCAACATGTGCAACCATGTTAGCATCCAGAGCACATTGCTTGACTTAAGATCACAATGTACAACAGGTGTGGGCCCATGGCTCTGAAGATAGTCCAACGCACAAGCCACATCAAGTAGTATGGTCACTCTTTGACGCAGATTCAAGTGCTTCTGCACTGCTTGGTCATTTTTGTTAGGATGTAGCCAACCTTGTAGACTACCATTAGGCATGAAGTCATACAGAATTGCTTTGAAGTCGTTCCCTCTGGTATCAGTGCTTGAGCAAATTGTAATTATCTTGACAAGATTCCGGTGCCGCATATTTCGTAGTGCTTCGCATTCGGCAGTGAAACTCTTGAGTACCCCAGGAGTTTGAAGCTTTAGTACCTTTACAGCAACAAGAATTGTACTTTCACCTGCTTGACCATCTAACTCTCCTTTGTACACGATCCCAAATGATCCAGAACCCAGCAAATTGGTTGTCGAGAAACCATCTGTTGCTTTTACTAGCTGCGAATAAGATATCATTGGGTGGCCTTGTATGGATGTTGTAGATGGGACTTTTGTTTTACTTTTCTTGTGCCAGGTTAGAAGCATGTAGAGTGATGAAAGGATGGCCAGTGTTGCAACGAGAGAAGTAACAATAGGTACCACAAGAAATTTATGTTTTTTGTTTGGTGTACATGGTGGCAGATGTAGATTAGGTATGCCGCCGCAAAGTTTGGCATTGCCTTGGATTGATATTTCAGAAACATTTGCGAAAACACCAACGGTTGGCACTTCTCCAACAAAGCTATTGAATGAAAGGTTCAGAAAATGGAGCATAGTAATGTTCCCAAAGAACTTGGGTATCTGGCCTGACAAATTGTTGCTTGAGAGGTCAAGGGTTTCAAGACCTTTTAACTGACCCAAGAGTGCCGGAATGTTACCTTCTAAGAAATTATTTTGCAGATAGAGATTCCGTAGAAGTTGACATTGACCAAGGGTGCTGGGGATTTCTCCAGATAATTTGTTCGATTCTGCACGGAATTCTTCAAGATTTGTGAGATTCCCTATTTCTTGTGGTATTGATCCCTCTAAACTATTATATGATACCCAAAACAATATTGAGAGTGTTTGGATGTTGAATAATCTGCTGGGTATTGGACCAGTAAAGTTATTAGTCGAAAGATCTAGTTTCAACAAATTTGTCAGGTTTCCAAGTGTGCTTGGTATCCTACCGCTGAACATGTTCATGCTGAGCACCAAATCATTTAGTTCAGTAAGATTTCCTATGGTCAATGGGATCGACCCGCTAATGTTGTTTTGAAATATATAGAGGCCGACCAACTTTCTAAGCTTTCCCAAGGAAGAGGGAAGGGTTCCTGTGAAAGAGTTGTGGGAGAGATCGAGATATTCTATGCTAATGAGATTACCAATATCTTTAGGAATGCTTCCCGTGATTGTGTTGGATGAAAGGTCAAGCTCCGTTAGCGAAGTGGAAAGATTGGAAAGTGAACCAGGAAGAGCTCCCCCAAACTTGTTATAATCCAATTCCAAAAGTTGCAACTAGGAGCAATTTGTTAATGCGGTTATGAATTCCAAATCTTTTGGTTCTTTAGCTTCAAACAAATTGCTGTTGAGCTGTAGAGAACTGAGATTTCTTAACCTTCCAATCTCTGGGGGAACAATGCCACTGAAAGAGTTATTACCGATCTGAATTCGTGACACATGGGAAGCATTAGCTACTGAGACTGGGAAATAGCCATGAAACTGGTTGTTGTTCATGTATATCTCCTGGAGAAAGGGAAGGGCATTGAATGCATTTGGAGGTATCATACCACCTAGCATGTTATACTCGACAGAAAACACTGTTAGAGAGGAAATGTTCCAAATAGAAGTGGGGATCTCTCCCGACAAACCATTCTTCAAAAGATTTAAATAGGAAAGATTTGTCAAGCTGGCTCCAATCAAGAGGGGGATCGTACCTCGGAGTTGGTTATAGCTTAGGTCAAGCCACGTCAGAGATGAAATGTTCCAAATAGAAGTGGGGATCACCCCACTTAAATTGTTGAAGCCTACGTCGAGTATTGACAAACTGGGCAGCTGCCCCAGAGATGAAGGGATAGCTCCTGATAGCCTGTTGCCCCAGAGGTAAAGTTTCTGGAGGTTGGTGAGATTGTCCAAAGCAGGTAGAATCTCACCAGATAGTTCATTGTATGACAGAGACAGGACATGAATTGATGGCAACTCTGCCAGAGATCGAGGGATCTCTCCCGACAAACTATTATTCCAAAGATTCAAGCTCCGAAGCCTGCTGAGGCGGCCGAGCTCCGGAGGTATCTCCCCGACGAGCCGGTTGTCTTCGAGGTGTAGCTCCCTGAGAAAGGACAGGTTGCCCAACGACGCCGAGATGCGGCCCGACAGGTTGGACGAGGCCATGCGCAGCGCGACGACCCTCTCCGGGTGCCGGCCGCCGCAGACGACTCCCGGCCAGGTGCAGTAGCGGCCGGACGTGTTCCATGAGGCCAGCAAGCCGTCGGAATCGGATGGGCCTGTGGACAGCATGGACTTGAAGGAGAGGAGCGCGAGCTCGTCAGCCGTGTCACTGCTCCTCCCCGGCGAGGGGGACGCCTGAGCAGCAGGGGAACAGAGGAGGCACAAGAACGAGAAGAAGAGCAGCGCCAATGCTCTCGCCATCTAATTTGGAACCGAACGGTAGTGGATGCAAGAGGCACGAGCTAGCTCTCCCTTGTATTTATAAGCTGAGAAAGATCAGTGTCAAGATAAGCAAGCAAGCTCCGCGCCTTCAGACCGCTGTACCCGCCTCCGAACCCAGGATCGCTAAACCAGTATTCCGGACCCAGACTGATATACTCGCAAGTCTAACTATAGAGCAACAAATAAGGGGTTTTTGTCATCTATTCCCAAAATACTAGCATGATAGATGAATACATCATCACTCTTATAAATTATACTCTGCCTCCCTCTATAACTGATGTGGGATATCTCAACAGAGAGCACATGCATGAATGCCTCCTATAAATTATACTCCGTTTGAGGAAGTGAGCTTGCTCACTTGGCTAGCTGTGGTGTTGTCCAAGAAACCCACCCAGATTCAAGTTCTAGACTTGCAGGGTGTCTCATATAAAGGTAGAGAAGTCTCTACCTTTCTACATCAAACAAAAAAAATTATGCTCCGCCTCCTCCTATAACTAATATATGTCCCTGCTCTGCGTGCAGTCTGCTTGCGAGCCACAGTGCTAGATGAGGCCTCCTTGCTCTGCATGCGGTCGCGGCAGCTTTACACATCGCACGCGGCATGCAGTTTGCATCCAAGCCGGGCACGATATCTGTTCGTCGTCGCCTCGCACGTGAACGCATGTTGCCGTGATTTTGTTTGGATGATTAGTGTTTAGTAATCATTATTGACATAATCAACACTATTAAGAGATGGCAGGACTAACTTGTGATCTAGACCATTGGATGTGTGGTGCAGTGCGTGCTGGGTCAAGATTGAAGGATGACAGGACCAACTATGAACAAAAGCTATTGGATTAATGTAACAACCCATTTTTCGAATGGCCTTCGTTTTAGTTTTGGTTTTCGTTGAAAATCCTGTTGCCGGTTTTGTAAAGAGGTTTTCAAAGTTTTATTTGAGTTCAAAGGTTTTATCTCAAAAATCCTCTTCGGTTCTGGATTTTAAGTTGCAAGTTATGTCAATCCTCAAACTCAAGTTTGCTTTGGATTCAATTTGCAAATTCAAAATCCTCCCGAAGTTCAAAACTTTTCAAAACTCTTTTCGGAGCCTCTTGGGCTTGGCCCATCCTCCCTTGGCCCAGCCCTTGGCCTTTGCCCTTCTCTAGCCCAAGCCGCCCCTTGCCATCCCTCTACCTCGGCCCGCCTGGCGCAGCGTCGTGCGCCCGCTGCTCCTGACCTGTTTGCCATGCGGCGTCGGTGGTCGCCAATCTTCGCCACAGCATCAGCGCCGCTTTGTCCGTCGCCGCTTTGCCTCGCTCGTGCCCACTCTGTGCATTACCCCGTCGCTCACCCCTCCCTGCACTCTGTCCTTCCGTCCTCAGGACCAAGCGCCCTCAACCGAGTCTCTCAATGGCTCTCTCTCCTCCTTTCCTCTAGGCTATAAAAGAGCCCAAGCAGCCCCCTTAATCTCCTTTTCCACACCCAACTCTCCTTCTCCCGCTCTTGTTGATATGGTTTGCCCAAAGCCCCGAGCTTCGAATTCAAGCCGCCACGCACCTCCTCTCGGTCCTCGTCGCACCAGAGCAGCACCCTCTTTACCCGCGTTAATTCGTGTCCCTAAGCTCCTTGAAGCAATCCCCTAACACTTTTTCAGTTTGTTTCACAGGAGCCACCACTTTTCCCCTTCTCCTTCAGTCCCAGCTGGCCCCTTCATCGCTGTCCTCCTTCGCCTTCGACCATGGGCTTCCCCGTCGTCGTTCGCCATCCGCCGACCTCCTCTGGCCTCTCTCTCAGTCTTGGTGAGTTTCCCGTGCTCTGTTCTCTCTCGTGTTCTTTCGATCACGCCAGGCAGTTGAATCCTTTCGACTTCGCTGAGTAGTCGTATCCTTCTTGTGACCACATCAAATAGTCGTATCCTTTTTACGACCACGTCGAGTAATCGTATCCCTCTGGCTATCCTTCTTACGACCACGCTGAGTAGTCATATCTCGCTTGCTATCCCTCTTGCGACCACATCGAGTAGTCGTATCCTTCTTGTGACCACATCGAATAGTCGTATCCTTCTTACGACCACGTCGAGTAATCGTATCCCTCTAGCTATCCTTTTTACGATCACGTCAAGTAGTCGTATCATTCTTACGACCATGTCGAGTAGTCGTATTCCTCTTGCGACTACGTCCAGTAGTCGTATTCTTCCTTCGACCAGGTAGTCGAAGCCTTCCTTCGACCTAGTAGTCGAAACCTTTCTTCAACCTCCTCCGACCAGGTGGTCGAAACCTCCCCTTACGACCATGCAAAGTCGGATGAGCAGTTCTCGAAACCAAAGCTTTGAGGGCTCCGTCCCCCCCGTTATAACTCCGATTTCAGTGAAACTTGTTTCTAAATTTGTCTAAATCCAAGATCTTGCTTTTGACTTTGGTCTTATTTAATTTCGAGTTTATTTTTTATTTCTTTAGTATTTATTGGTTATCTTTGCTTGTTTGTTCCTTTTTCCAGTCCTTTCATCCGAGTAGAGTTTGAAGAAGCGGCAGATCCTCAGTTTGATCAAGCACAAGACTACCAAGACTCTCTTACCTTTAACCCAGGTGAGTCAATACTTTGATCATATTGAGCCTACATTTTTCACAAATTATATTCCTTTAAACTACCAAAACTGCATGCTTTAATTCTTTAAGCAATTGTATGTTAAGTCTTAAGGTAGTTAAATACCCATTTGGAGATTAATTATTTATTTTGCCATCTTTTGACATTTGAATCCCTTATTCCATGTCACCCTAGTAACTATGTGGTAACTTAGTAGCTATAGTTTGTACTTAAGCGATATGCTAGTCTTATTTAAGTACCAGAGCATTAAAATGCTCCAATCATCATCTTGTAAAACATGAAAATGGTTTTAGGAAGTCATTGAAGGTACATGACTGAAGTATGTGTGATAAATCTGGTTCTTCTCCTCAAAACCCCAAACTTCTTTCACCCTATCTGGGCGGATGGCAAGATGGTGGGTGCTGACGTAGCAGAAGAATATGTGGAATGCGGTATGAACCGCCCAGATGATATTAAGGACTTAATCCGGTGATGACCTACCATTGTAAAATATGTGCAACCATAAGTCTGTAAAGTACAGCCTGGCTAAATAATTTGTATCCATCAGTATGAGTTGCACCAAGTTAGAAGTGAAATGGCCGAGTTGGTGGCTCGAGCAGGGCTCGCCGTGCTCGGTGGCGACCAAGCCAGCTCGACTTAGAAACGAGCCAGAAAGGTGGATCGGCTCAGCTCAGCTCAATATAAAGCTCGAGCCGGCTCGCAAGGGCTCACGAGCCAGGCTCGAGGTGACTCACGAGAGCTCGGCTCGGCGGCTCGGCTCGAAGGTGAAAGGAAGCAGGAAGTAGGAACAGACAGACCAGACTCAAATTACTCGATGCAGACTGAGCAACACAAACAAGATCATGAGTTCATGACACAAATTATAGCAAATAACAAGACTAAGGAAATAGCATTATAGGCCCTCCATGTTAGATGGTTGATCATCATCAGCCATATGCTCCCAATCCGCATCTTCGCTAGACGACTGTGATAAAAAAATGGAGATAATTAGATAGGGAATATCACAGCATGTTTAAAAGAAGTACAATATGTGAAGCTCAAGTAAGAATATATGAATCATGTTGTCGTAGGGATACCCCACCGGCCCCACGACCCGGTGAAGCACTGTTTCCCCCGGAAGGTCTCCCTAAGAACTTACTCCGAAGGATCTCGAAGACCCCTCGAAGGATCCTGAAGACTCTCCAGAGTAGTCTCGAAGACCCTCCGGAGTAGGCCCGAAGACCCTCCGAAGGAACCCCGAAGACCCTCCGAAGGAGCCAACAAAGGACCTCAAGAAGTCACCTCTACGGAGGGCGTAGGGGCTACAGGAACGGTGGACCAAGTGTATTCCCCAATGGGCTACGTCCATGAAGACACACTGTGCACCGGAGGCTACGTGTAGGGCGCAGAAAAGTCCCTGCAGCCCCTATGGTCACAATACTTTTCTAGGGATACAAATGTAAATTTAGAGGCCATGCAGGGAGGCTATAAATAGCCCCCTCCACCATGTAACAGGGGAGGACTTTTCTCTAAGCAATACATTTACACACAGTAACCGAGCCCCTTTTAGAGGCCCCCATCTTTCTAGCACAGTGGGTCTCCTCTTTTTACTGTCTAGTCTTCTCACTACGACAGTTGGCGCCGTCCGTGGGGTTCGGCAGAAAAGCCACATCCAGGGAAATCAATGGCCCCAGAAGAGTCCCACCCAAAGTTTCTACGTAGAAGCGTGCGCGGTTGTAGCCCAAACACCCCTAGAGCAAAGTGGGTAGACTGCGCGCACATTTAACATTTGCTGAACATGAGAAGAAGAAGCCAATAATTCCACACGGGGACATCGTAGAGCGTGCCCCTGCCAAAGCATCTTGCCAAACAACCAGCCCGTGGAAACCACGGGCGTTGCTCGCGAAGCCTATGAAGCACTTCAGTGAGAGTTGGCGGACCTCCAGCGGGAGATGCTCAGTCTCCGACGGACGACGGGAAGCACACTTGCAACGACCACCCAGCCACAACCCGCCACGCAACACCCCGAGGCCGGAGTCTAGGCCACCCCGGAGGACCCAAACCCCGGCCCACAGCTCCGGGGAGACCCCAACTCCCTGTAGAGCGCGAGGCTTGAAGCAGCACGCTGGCCAAGGAACTTCAAAATACCGGAGGTCACACCCTTCGAAGGTTGCACAGACCCCTCAGAGTTCCTGCGTGTATACAAAACAGCAGTCGCAGCAGCGGGAGGGGATGACACGACCAAGGCAAAAAGCATCACGATGGCCCTCAAGGGCGTCGCTCTAACATGGTTATTTACCATTCCCCCCGGCCATTTATGCCTGGGAACAGTTGCGAGACCACATACGCAACAACTTCCAAGGAAACTACAGCGAGCCGAAAGATGCGGGACACTTGTTCACGGTCAAGCAAGCCCCGGGCGAGTCCCTCCGTAGCTTCTTCAGAAAATTCGCAGAAGTGAAGTGCTAAGTTAAAGGGGTCAACGAGACCACCATCATAAATGCCACAACTTGCGGCTTGCAAAAAGGCCCCCTGTCGGAGAAGCTGGCCCGAAAACCAGCGCGCACGGTCACAGAGCTCTTTGACAAGATAGAAGAGTATGCCCGAGCGGAGGAAGACAGCATCCGGAGGAACGACGCCGCACCAAATACCACCTCGTCGGATAGGCCACCCAAGGAAGATGTAACCACCATCTCGGCTACCAACAAACCACGCATCAACTTTAGGCAAAAAGGCCAAAACATTTATCATGTGGACGAGGGACACACCCCCAAAGCCGGCAGGTGAGGCGGCTGTGCAAATCGTGGCCGAGGAAGAGGCCACGACCGCCACGTGGGCGACAACAGGACGCCCAAGGCGGAACAACAACAATTCCATTGTACTGTGACCTCCACGGCGAAGGGTCACACTTAACAACGAATTGCCGTACAATTGCAGCCATGCAGGACTACATGCACGCAATCAGCGGCCCGATCGAGCATGAGGACCGGGAAGAGTGGGCAATCATTTGCGGCTCCACCACTACGCCTGCATATAGAAGGGGGCCATGGTGGACCACCCTAGAGGGTCATCAATATGATCACGGGGGGTCCTCGTTGGGAATAACATCGAAGATGCAACGCCGCGCATACGCCCGGCAAATCCACCACGTTGCCACACAGCCGGCTTCCCGACCACCCCGCTACTCCGAAGTACCCATAACCTTCGGACCTGAAGACACGTGGGGAATACACTTCCCCCACCAAGACCCCTCGTCATCTCCGCCAGCATCGCCAGCTATGAGGTCAAACATGTCCTCGTAGATGGCGGGAGCTCGACGGACCTTCTATTCGCAGAAGCCTTCGACAAGATGATGATCCTTAGAGATCACCTGTCTCCACCAGGCATACCACTGGTCGGCTTCGGAGGCAGGCCCGTGACGGCCCTGGGCCAAATCGCCCTACCCATCACGTTTGGCGACAACCGCGCATCTCGCACGGAGATGATAACTTTCGACGTGGTCAAGATGACCTACCAGTACAATGCCATCCTCGGAAGGGCCACACTCAACACCTTCAGCGCGATAGCGCATCACAACTACATGTGCATGAAGATCCGCGCGTGCAAAGGAGTCATCACGATACGGGCAAACCAAGACCTCACTCGTCAGGCTGAAATGGAGTTAGGCTCACATACCCGGCGTGTTCACGCCATCGAAGCAAACACGGGGATATAGAGCAGGGCCCCGGCTGGCAAATGGGCCCCGAAGGCCAAGCCAAAGGGGCAGTTACAAAGGGTTCCCCTCAGGGACACTTCCCCGGAGAAAACAGTAGCCCTCGGGGCAGAGCTCAAGGAGGAGGAACACAGCAACATCCTTTGGGTGCTCCGCGACAACACCGACATCTTCGTGTGGAGCCCAGAAGACATCCTGGGCATCGCCCAAGAAACAATCGAGCACCGGTTGGCCATCCGAGCAGACGCGGTCCCAAAAAAGCAAAAGCTCCAGCGCATGACGCCCGAACGCCTCGAAGCTGCGAAAAAGGAGATCGCCAAGCTCTTAACAGCCGGGGTGATTCGTGAAATCAAGCACTCCAAATGGCTCGCCAATCCGGTCCTGGTCCAGAAAAGCACCGGCCAGTGGCGCATGTGCGTTGACTTCACTGACCTCAGCAAGGCACGCCCAAAGGACGACTTCCTCCTACCACACATCGACCAGTTGGTGGACGCCACGTCAGGGTGAGAGCTGATGAGCTTTTTGGATGCATACTCCGGATACCATCAGATATTCATGGCCAAGGAAGATGAAGCAAAAACTACCTTCATTACACCTATTGGTACCTACTGCTACCATCGCATGCCCTTCGAGCTGAAAAACGCGGGAGCAACCTTTACCCGCCTTATCACAAGAGTCCTCGCAGGGAAACTTGGCCGAAATGCTGAAGCTTATGTCGACGACATAGTGGTTAAAAGCAAGCTCGCGGGCTCCCACCCCGAAGACCTATGAGAAACCTTCGCCAGCCTCCGAGCGGAGGGAATCAAGCTCAACCCAGAGAAGTGCGCCTTCAGCGTCAAAGCAGGGAAGCTGTTGGGATTCCTTGTGTCAAACAAAGGCATTGAAGCAAACCCAGAAAAAAATCAAGGCCATACAAGAAATGGAACCACCCCACAGCGCCCGAGAGGTACAGAAACTGACGGGCCGCCTCGCGACCCTCAGCCGATTCTTATCCCACTTGGCGGAGCGGGCTTTGCCTCTCTTCAAGACCCTCCAGGATGCGGAGCCATTCCGATGGACAAAGGAGTGCCAAGAAGCATTTCAAGAACTCAAACAGTACCTCGCTCAGCTACGGACCTCCCACCGGCCCAAGAGTGAGGCGACTCCTCTTGTACCTCATTGCCTCGGCTTCCCGCGATCGGTGCGGTCCTCGTCCAAGAAGAAGACGGACATCAACCCATCTATTACGTGTCAGAAGCACTCCAGAGAGCCAAGACGAGGTATACGGAGCTGGAAAAACTAGCATACGCCTTGCTTATGGCTTCGCGTGAACTCCACCATTACTTCCTAGCGCACGCCATCATGATCCTGACCTCCTACCCGCTGGCTCTCATGTTGCGAAACAAGGATGCCTCCAGACGTGTTGGCAAATGGGCTGTGAAACTCGCACCCTTCGACATCACATTTGCTCCGCGCACTACAATAAAGTCCCAATAATTGGCCGACTTCGTTGCCGAGTGGACCCCTCACACAGAACAGTCGGCAGATGTCGTCGAGACGTCATGGACATTGTACACCGATAGGTCCTGGTGCGCCACAGGAGCGGGCGCGGCGGCCATCCTTGTCGCCCCAGACGGTCGAAGTATTTCACACGCTGCACGACTCAACTTGCCTCAGAATACGAGGCACTCCTCCTCGGCCTCTGCAGAGCAAAGGCGCTGGGAGCCAAGCGCGTGATTGTCAAAAGCGATTCCCGCCTCATGGCGGGACACTTCGACAAGACATTTGAAACAAGGGATCCCGAAATGGCCTGATACCTCGTAGCGGTACGGGCCATCGCTAAAGGTTTCCTCGGGATCACCATCCAGGCGATCCCCAGAAGTGCCAATGAAGCTGTCGATCGACTTGCGAAGATGGCTAGCTTCGACGACCAACCCCCGCCGGAGGTCTTCTATGAGATACTTACCAAACCCTCCGCCGCAACCGAGGCGCTAGCCGTTCCATGTGGAGAACCAGGGGCTCCACCTAAACCACAAGGGGCTGAGCCCGAAGGCGCCAAACCAACCCAGGCGTCACAAGGGACCACGCACCACGTCACGCACATCGACGTCACAGACTGGCGCAACATCATTATCGCCTACCTCGCAACGGAGAACCTGACAACCCGATCGAGGCAAAACGGCTCAAGCACCGGGCCAGGAATTACCGCCTCATTGGGGGCGAATTGTACAAGGGGGGCGTTTGCGCCCCCTTCCTACGGTGCATATCCTAGCAAGAAGGCCAACACCTACTCAGGGAAATACATGAAGGAGCCTGCAGAGCCCATCAGGCCCCGTGGAGCATTGTGGCCAGAGCCTTCCGATAGGGCTTCTACTAGCCAACAACGTTCTGCGACGCAAAATACCTCGTCCAGCATTGCCAGGGTGTTAGTGGGCCAGCCATAACCCAAAAGCACCTCCTGTCCCGCTGCAACCCCTGCCCCTAGTCTGGCCCTTTCACAAGATGGGGCCTCGACATCATTGGCCCCTTCCCAGCAGCAAGGGGTAACCTTCGCTTTGCCTTTGTCGCCATTGAATACTTCTCAAGATGGGTGGAAGACGAGCCTGTACCTAAAATAACATCAGCTGCAGCCCAATGGTTCATTTGGAAGAACATTATTTGTAGGTACGGAGTACCCGCGACATAGTTAATGACAACAGCACCCAGTTCGACTCGGCAACCTTCAGGTCATTCTGCGAAGGCCTGGGAGCCACCATATGCTTTGCATCCGTAGGGCACCCGGAATCCAACGACGCAGTCAAAAGGGCAAATGGCAACATATTGGCAAGGCTCAGCAAACGCCTAGTGGGCCTGCCAAAAGGACTATGGCCCGAAGAGCTCCTAAAGGCCTTATGGGCACTCCGAACCTTGCTAACCAGAGCCACCGGTTTCTCTCCATTCAGGCTCCTCTTTATGAGGCCATGACCCCAGGAGCACTCACAGCTAAATCCCTCCGAGCAAGCCAGGATGACAATCCGGAGGGCCGGGAAGTCTCCGTGGATCTAATAGAGGAGCATCGTGTGCAGGCCATATCAAATATGGCAAGCTATGTAGCAGGTGTCGTGAGGGCATACAACAAGAAGGTCTGGGCCCGCCCTCTCGCGTCGGGCGACATGGTCCTCAAAAGGGTGGCCAACCCCGCAACAGTTGGCAAGCTACAGTCCAAGTGGGAGGGGCCCTACATCATCAGCCAAAGCACAAGGGCAGGATCCTACCACATCGCCACCCCTGAAGGCCAGCAGCTCGATCACACGTGGAACGCAAAGAGTCTCTGCAAGTTCTATCCCTAGCAGCCGCATTGTAAAAATCCCGGCTGTGACCGGCTAATAGCCCCGTTACGCGAAAAGGGGGGTTTATAAGAAAGCAAGTGTAACCTTTTTTGGGCATTTTGTACCAACGCAATATATAAAGAGGCCCCCCACAGCACACCGAGGTCCCCTGAGGACACGAGTGTATAAAATAAGACACCGTGCATGACCTTCAGCCCCGGTGCACACCTAGGTCCCGCGAGGGCATGAGTGTATAAAATAAGACACCGCGCATGGCCTTCGGCCCCGGTGCACACCGAGGTTCCTCGAGGGCACGAGTGTATAAAATAAGACACCGCGCATGGCCTTCGGCCCCGGTGCACACCGAGTCCCAGGGGACACGAGTATAAAATAAGACACCGCATGGCCTTGGCCCGATGCACACGAGGTCCCGAGGCTCGAGTGTATAAAATAAAACACTTGCACATGGCCTTGGCCCAGTGCATAGAGAGGCTTCACCACCCTCGTAAAAAATATCTGACAGGGCTCCAGAAGCCCTATCAAAAGAAGGTAGAGAGGCAGCGTGGCTTACGCCACCCCTGCGTATATATATATATATATATATATATATATATATATATATATATATATATATATAGCTCGAAACCCTACCAAAAGAAGGTAGGGGGCGGCGCGTAACTCGCCCCTCTCGCAAAAAAATATGTATAAGGCTCCCCGAAGCCCTATGAAAAGAAGGTAGGGGGACGGCGTGCGGCTTCGCCACCTCCTCGCAAAAAATATATATACAAACAGGGCTCCCCAAAGCCCTATCAAAAGAAGGTAGGGGGACGGTGCGCGGCTTCGCCACCCTCGTAAAAAAATATGTATAGGGCTCCCGAAGCCCTATCAAAAGAAGGTAGGGGGACGGCGCGCAGCTTCGCCACTCCCTTGCAAAAAAAATATGAATAGGGCTCCTCGAAGCCCTATCAAAAGAAGGTAGAGGGACGGCACACGGCTTCGCCACTCCCTCGCAAAAAAAAATACGAATAGGGCTCCCCGAAGCCCTATCAAAAGAAGGTAGGGGGACGGCGCACGGCTTCGCCACCCCCTCGCAAAAAATATATGCACATAGGGCTCCCTAAAGCCCTATCCCTATCAACCCCACACCCCCTCAGAACAAAAAGGCAAGGCACTTTTATTGCAGCAAGTCTTTATTAATCGAATGAGGGTTGACAACGCATATTACAAGGGCTCAGCCCGTAATAACAAATACTAGCTAGTATACAATACAAGTTCACAGCAGGGCCTTGGCGTAGCCCATTCCAGCAGTTCCTCATCGGATGCCCCGGATGCTATCAACCTCAAAAATTCCCTCTACGTGGCCTCGTACTCATCTAGGGACTCAGACGAGCTATCGCTCGAAACACCCACCGACGGAGGCGTAGACTCGGCACACGACGTGAAGGGATCCGCATCGGCTTTGCACCCAACGCATCTCGGCGCCTCAAAATGCGAATTTCTCGCGCCTCTGCTTTCCTCTTGCGGGCGCGATGGAACTCCTTCATAGAACCACTGGGGTTTGCTAGTTTCCATCGCTGCCACTTCGCACCATGATAGACAGCCCCCCGATAGCATAATTGTAAAGGCCAAACGGACACCACACTGCGCTCGTCCTTCGAGCCTTGGCGGCCGACGCTTCTCTTAACACTTCGCACCTCGAAAGGAGAAGTGCCCCGCGCAGCAGGTTGCTTGAACAATAATCGCTCACCCTGTACATGCGAGGCCCAAATTCAAATAAGCAAATCACCTGCAATCATACGCCAAAGCATTTCCATTTAAAAGAGGAAGGTCTTACACAAAAAGAGATTCCCCTCCTACAAACCGCCCCTTACAGCAAGCAAAAACGGAGCGAAAAAACCAAAAAAACAAAATCTAAACCACCAACGCTAATGGCTACAGCCTAAAAACAAAAGAGTTCATCAAGCAAGCGAGGGGGGGTCACACCTTATCATGTTGGGTGGACCCCCGCTTGTCGGCCCCCGCATCCTCCGCTGATGTCCCCGTCGGGGCCTTTCCCTTCTCCCGCTGCGCCTGCGCAGCCCGGAACGATTCCGTCGCATCATTGTGGCCGCGCAGGGCCCAGTAGTCCTATAGAAGGACCCTACCGGCCTTCCTGGTGTGGTTCCGCGAGGCGATAACCTCATCTGCAGTGGCCACCGTGACAGACCGAGCCGCAAGGCCGTCTATGTGAGTGCAGCCGGCCTTGTCGAGCGAAGCGAGAGTTGAGGACCACGTCGCCTTCGCGTAGTGATCGCCATACGAGCGGGCAGCCGGACGCACACCTCTCCAGCGCGCCGAAGGTGCTGGAACGTAATTTCCATCTCCGACGGGTGGTGACACCTTGCCGGTGGGACGGCACCGAGTTGTGACATGGCCCCCTCGATGACCTCCATGGCTTGCCAAGTAGCGAGCCCGATGGAGGTTGAGAGCTCACGTTCGGTACAGACCTCCTCTTCGAGCACCGCCTTCTCGCCCTGTAGGACCCCCACCCGCTCCTCTAGGGCTTGCACCCTAAGGGCCAGAGAGTCGCGCTCACCGCTGAGCGCCTCGCTCCGAGTGTGCTCATCCTCCAGCTGCTTCTGGATCTCGGCGAAGCCCGATGCAATGTCATCATCAAGGGCCCGCGACAACATCACGGTCTACACAAGCAAGATCGTTAACTAAGCTCAGTAAAAAAACAAGAAAACCCTCACCTTGACGGCACTCGCCTCGATGCCCCGAAGCATGTCGGTAAGAGGCATCCATCGGAAAAGCTCCCGAAGCAGGGGCAGGGAGGCAAAGTCAGCCACCGCCCCGCAAACTCGCGAAGCACCCTCGCTGACCTGGAAGTCGACGTGACACATGGGCCCCAAGTCCACAGTGCCCTGACCCCCAGCAGGGACATGCTCCGGTGAGCGCCCACCTCCGAAAGCGGCTGGACCAGAGCCACCTTCACTGGCTCCGACCTCTCGCGCAACATTATCCACTGCAAAATGAAAACCTTCAGCGGTGTCAGCACGAGAAAGAAAAGAAACTTCAAGCGATCCGCGGGAGAACTTACCGCGCGGCATCCGCGGGATCAGCGGCACCTCCAATGCAGCATATTGGCCTGCATAAACATTCGAGGGGGTGCTGTCGCCAGAGGACTCATCAGTGCCAAGTCCCACCAAGTCGAATGAGCCGACCGCTCGTTGCACTTGCGATGTGGTTCGCTCTACCACTACAATAGGACTCTCCCGCGCCCAGGCGGTTATGCGGGTCGGATGGTCGGCGGTGAAGTCGACCGAGACCTGCATGCAGTCAGAAGGATCGTCGCCGAAACCTTTTGACAGGTGCCCCATGTCTCCTGCATCGCGTGAAGCCACACCAGCATTGTAGGGTTCCGCAACACGCAGAGGGGTCACAAAAATCGGCCCGGCCCCGTCAACCTCCGTCGGGCGGGCACACTTTTTCTTCTTTGCATCCGGGTCAGTGCGCTCAGAGAGGCGAACCGAGGCAGGATACGCCCGATTCAGCCGCCCCTCCTGCACAACCAAGCCGCACCTCGAGTTCTCCTCACGGGTATGCGGGCAAAAAGCACTTCGCGCATGGCTCGCTTGATGGACCTGACGCCAAAAAATCGTCAAAATCCGCACAAGTAAGGAGCACCGAGCCATGAGTCCTACCTTTGCGCCCCCTCACGGTAAGAGTGGGGTGCCCGGAACCCAAGGAGCCACGTTCAACGCTCCAGTCCCTAGCCAGCGGCCAGATACCGAAGGCGCAGAGCTCCTCCACCAAATCGCGCGTGGAGAAGCACCTCGTCGCGTCCAGAAGGAGGCACAGATGAGCTTCCTCCCTCGTGGTGAGTTCAATGTCGGGGCTGGCGATAGGCTGTATCAGCCCGCCTTGAGATCGTAACCCATCCTCCAAGGCGGAGGTGTGGTAGAACCACCTCTGCGTCCAAGCTGTCTCCCAGCGGTTCCACGCCGCCGGAGTAGGCAAATACATCTGGCACTATGACTTCGGCTGAATGTTAACGCTGTCGAAGTTCAGCGTGTCGCCGTTGCTATTCTTCTTTGGTTAGCAGCGAGCGTCATGCAAAAAGGCGAAAACGCGGCCCTCACCAGCAGCTCCGGTCGCTTGAAGCATCTATTCGAAGACTCCTAGCTTAACGATCGAGTTCGGCGTCAACTGTGCTAACTCCACACCGTAAAGCTGGAGAACAACCTTCACCAAGTCCACGCACGGGATATGCAACCCGGCATCGAAGAAGGCCACGAAGACAACTGTCTTGTCTGCTCGAGGACACGGCACCGTCTCTGTCCCAGGAACACGGACCTTCGCCAGACTCTCCAGCTTGCCCTCCTTGACAAGCGTTGATCGCGACTGCATCACGTAGACCTCAGGGGTCACTCGTATAAGACGCCTCCCCCGCAACCTCTTTACCTCACCTCATCATACTTGGGGCACCAGGCGTAGCCAAGCGCGCACAAGTCAAGAGCGTTGAGAAAAACCTAAAGGATAGCCCAAGGTGGGGGGCGACTACTTGTAGCCCTCTGAGGCAACCCAACAGGCGCCACACGTCACCCGATCATGGGGCGCGTAGTACGAGGAGGCGTTGATACGGGCTACAGTGCCATTACGGCGCACGGCACCCTAAGCGCCATTACGTCGCACGACGCCCCAATACAATTATGGCGCACGGCGGCGCTGGCCGCCGTCATGGTGCACCGCATACTACAACCATTAAGGCGCGCGGCGTCACAGGCGTCGTCGAGCAGACAACACCCGTGAGCAAGAAGACCCTTCGCAAACAACATGCTTCACCATGACAGAGGGGACGGTGTGCCTGGACCTTCCAAGATAATGGCGTGATTTCAGCCATGGCGAAGCAGGACCTCGACCGCGAGGGGCTTGTCGTAGGGATGCCCCACCGGCCCCATGACCCGACGAATCACGGTTGCCCCAAAAGGTCTCCCCAAGAACTTACTCCGAAGGATCCCGAAGACCCCTCGAAGGATCCTGAAGACCCTCCGGACTAGTCCTGAAGACCCTCTGAAGGAGCCAGCAAAGGACCTCAAGAAGTCACCTCTGCGGAGGGCATAGGGGCTACAGGAATGGTGGACAAGTGTATTCCCCAATGGGCCACGTCCATGAAGACACACCGTGCACCGGAGGCTACGCGTAGGGCGCAGAAAAGTCCATGCAGCCCCTATGGTCACAGTACTTTTTTAGGGATACAAATGTAAATTTAGAGACCATGCAGGAGGCTATAAATAGCCCCCTCCACCATGTAACAGGGGAGGACTTTTCTCTAAGAAATACATTTACACACAGTAACCGAGCCCCTTTTAGAGGCCCCCCCATCTTTCTAGCACGGGGGGTCTCCTCTTTTTACTGTTTAGTCTTCTCACTACGACACATGTTATATATGCTCAAGTAGAATATTTTGTGTGCATGCTCTAGTCCTATCATCATGTCTGTTGGACATGTAGAAATCTCAATAGCTCACACTGAATGAAGCTCTACTTTGGTATGAACTCTACAAGCTTTCAGTTGTGCAGAGCAAACGAGAGGTAGTTATGAAGTTCATGAGCTATGACAATCATTTATCCCCTTTTCTGAAACTAAGACAAAAAAAACTATGCCTCTTACAAGATCATCATCATCCATAGAATGGTTGGCAACTTGGCACGGTAGAACTTATCTATCATCCATAGAATGTTTGGCAGAATAGAACTTCCCAAGAATAGTTTGTTATTTATTGCTGGCAGCTAGCTACATTATACTGAAGAAGCACATCATCTCAAGAGGCTCACCGAGGACGAGGATGCCGGTTTGGCAATGTCAGGATGCGGCTGGGAGCTGAGGAGGCGACGCTCGCCTGCTAGTGCCAAGGTAGAGACCCCAACATCGGTCGATTTCTTCCCTAGCGCATGAGACTCCAAGCTCTGTTGGTGCTGATCTCGATCCATACACGCGCAGTCGGCTGCCGATGGATGGGGCACGGGCACACGGGGCGAGGTGGAGAGGGGGCGGGGTTGACGGCGGGGTAGAGGGAGCAGGCTGCAGGCAGGGGGCGGCGGGGCGGAGTGAGCGTCGGATGGAGAGGCTGACCGCTGGCGGATGGGGCACGGGCCGTGGCACAGGGTGGACGGGCGGCAGCGCCGGGTAGACGGGGATCTAGAGGAAGAGGAAGGAATCCAAGAAAGCACAAAGGGATCGGGACTCGGGAGATTCGGAGGAAGGGTCTAGAGGTAGGGCACCACCGCTGGATTGGGGCATTGGGCCTTCGATCGTGGGTCGAGCCAAAAGGCTTGTGAGGACCCCAATTTATTTGGCTTGTAATGCTTAACCAACCACCTGGTCCTAGCATCACAAATCAAATAAACTGATCCTCGAATATGTATACTTCCTAGACGAGTATACACACCTCGGTACAAAATTAGACATCAACTCCATTCCAAACATAGAGTCCAAACACCACACTACCAAGCGGAAGATAAACAAATAGTAACCTTATTACGGACATAGGCGACGGGCCACAAGATACACAAATAACAACGAAAGACAGGAAGCAAAAAGCGCCATAAGATGGCTATAAACAAAGCCAATCGGCGTGCCTTCAACCCACAAGGCATCGTAGGACCGCCAAGTCTAGTCGTCAAGAAGCGGCAACACAGACTCACCAGTGAGGACCACGAGGCTCACCGCTTCCTCTGCAACAAAAACATTAAGCAAAGCACACAGTACAAAGATTGTCTTTGTACCCATGAAGACGACGTGTAAACTAGCGGACTGTTCATATGCTACATGCGAGGCTTATTTGGTGGAAGTCATATGTTTCATTTGCATAAAGCCAACTTTATTTGCAATAATGTAATGTAATTTAAAGGCAAGTTTGCAATTCATTTCTTTGTTGAAATAAGCTGCAAATAAAGATAGGTACAAGCAACCACCTAGAAGTGACTATCCCAATAGTCACCACAACATATACACGAATCCCAGTTAGTACCACCTACAAGTTTTAATTTTAAAAGGTTGTAGTCTAACTCTCGATAAGCTTACCCAAGCGTGTCCATCACCTAGGACGAGGCTATTTGAATAGTTTTAAACCTGCGGGGTGTACCATCAGTACCCACACCTCGGACCGCCTTTAAGCCAAGCACACTTCCGAAGGTATGCTGGCCTGACTAAGTCCTCGAGGCTGTTTCCAATATTGTGTATCAACCCGAGCAGCTCGTATGGATAGAAACCCATACGCTTACATGGTAAAGCCGAAAGACAACTACCCACTCGGGATAAAGCTTTTGGACAACTACCATGCTCCCACCTCCATCCTCTCCTGCGACCTCCTGCGACCGGGACCAATACACGCCAAAGTACTAGGTCAAGAGAGGTCCCATACCCTCTAGTGTGGTTAGCATGCGCGAAATGCTGGATAACGAGAAACTCACAAGATGTTCGGTCCTTAATGACGGGCACCTTTCGATCACACAGCAGATCACACCAATCTTACCATTGTGCGCGTCTAAATCATTTTTTTGTTTTGGTTTTAGTTTTGCAAGTAAGCATAGCAAAATCTTTGAAACATAAAGTTGTAGTAAATTTTGTGTGATCAAGGTTACCGACTAAAGTCGATAACACTTGATTCTACCGATAGCTAAGCATGTCTAAGCAAGTTGAAATCGTATCTACTAAGTGACAAGAGATCATCCAGCGACCTCTAATCACAGCAAATAACCTAGGCTCAGGTAGTAGAGATCAATATTTTGGCTACAGGATATGCAGCTACGGATTTAACTAATCAATTTAACACAAATTAAGCGATGCATACATACAGCTGAAACAAAATATTAGACTTTAAAGTACTGGGATAAACATGATCAAACTGCTTGCCTGGCTGCTGTTGCTCAATATGTTGCGGAGGATCGTCCTCAGGGTTGCCGCAAATATCGAAGCCTAACGATCGAACATAACAGCAAATAAGAACGAATAACACCGACAAAACTCAAACATTCAACAACATCAAACAAGCCAAAACTCACACAGCAGCCTAAGCATGAAATAACAAAATTTTAAAAACAGGGAACAAATCATTTTAAGTTATTAGCAATTTTCTATGAATTTTCTAAGCTAAAAACACAACAAGTTACTAGTTAATCACTTAACAAATTTTCATGAACAGAACCAGTGTATAAAACCTATCCTAATAGTTAGTATACTGAAAATGAAATTTTACAGAATTGGGTTCATTTAATTTGGACATTTATTGGAAGAGATATGCATTTTCTAATTTAGAGGATACATAAGACATCATTTTATTAGCTAACAGATTTTTGCTACAGAGACATGGGTGAAGTTAATTTTATCAAATAGCACACTTAAAATGAAAATTAACAAAGATGGTTTCATGCAATTTGGATAAAAATTGATTTAGTTATGTATTTTCTAAGTTTAAATGAATTAACATTACAAAGAAAACATATTACGAAATACTAAAGCATTAAATCCTTTTTCTACACGATCGATAAGCCCGACCATCGACGGTGGGCCTTGTAACGGCCAGACAGACGACCACGCCTAAAGTGGCGTTGAAGGCGTGCTCAAAGAATCGCCTTGGCTCACTAAGGTGTAAACCCAAAACACTCACAGAGAAATCGCTTCCCATCGAGAGAAGCGCATAACGGAACTACACAAACCTAATCGACAACATGGACCCACATGGCGGTGACTCGAGAACAAATAGCGGGCTGGATTAAAGGATTTCTAAACGCGATTAACCAAGAGGCCCACAAATCGGTGACTCAAAGAAGACATGATTAGAGTTAAACTAATCTTCACCGGCGGTTCACCGGCGAGCACGGGCACGGTGGCGCGGCCGCGCAGGTGATCTAGCAAACCAATGAGTTTCAAGACGAGTGAGTGGTACCTTAAGGTTCGCAAAGATCTCACGAACCGGTGGCGGTGACGCGGAGCCCGATGGTCGACGGAGATGAGCTCACGGCGGCGGAGCGGAGAAGAAAGTGCGGTGCTCGCGAGAGAAGATCTGCGAGCCGAAGACCCGGAAGGTGCGCCTCAGCTTCGCTTTGACTCCAGGAAGGTTTCGCCCACGATCCAGACGATGATGGAGCACGGAAATGGCCGGAAACGCCGCGGCGGCGAAATACCGTGCTCGGAGAAGAAGAAGTCGTACACCTTCCACGATGCATCAAAGACAGAAAAGAGCCCACTGTGAGCATCAGTGAAGCATTGCGATCAAGTGAGATCAACCGCTGAGGTTTGAGACTCACCAGAACGCGAACGAGCTCACGGGGCCGAGGCGCGGAGGTGGAGACGGCGATACCACCCGGTGATTCACTTTGCGCCAGGACCGGGAATAGGCAAAATGGAGCGGCGAGGCAAGAGGAACACGATAGTGCGATCGCCGGCTCAAGGCGGCTCGAACGGCGGCGCTACGCTCGAGTTTTCTCCGGCGAAGCTAAGAAATGGGCGGAGAGGCGCAAGAATGGTGCGAAGGAATGGGCGACCCTATGAGGTAGATGGACTTGAGCGATCCACAGAGGCGGACACGCGTCCGGCGTGGCGGCGGCAGTGCGTGGCCACGCATGCGCGATCGCCGGCGAGCTCCGGTGAGCGCCGAGTCGGCGAGGAAGAACGGCGAGTGGGACCCATATGTCGGCCGGCGACGGCGGTGCGAACCGGTGGTTTGATTTGATCGACAACGCACCGCCGTTGGATCTAAAGCGGACGGTGAGATCGATGTATGCATTGGACAGGTCGGTTCGCGCGCGGCGTGGATCGTTCGATTTGCATCGGACGGTCACGATCGATTGGACTCGGCGTACGTTTAGTTGTACGCGACCGAGCCAAGTGGTGCGAGTCGGACTCGAGCTGAGTTGGGTTGGGCCCGAGAACAATACCGTTAGAATTTGATTTAAAAGACAGAGAAGGTTTGGGGAATTTTTAGAGGTAGCTCCTGAGCTCCAAAAATTTCAGAAATTTTTATAGTAGCTACTAGGGACAGAGGACAACCTTGTATAATTTTCCAGAACTTTTATGCACTGCATTGTTCTAGAGAAAATTCGCAATCTGCTGCACAGGGAGTTTGACCAGACTTCAAACAAAGTTGACTTGGCCAATTGAAATAGCAAACAAAATCTAAAAATTGTGAAATAATTCAGGGAGGTAGATAGGATGATCAAGATGATAGGAAAAATAATTTCAGAGGATGATCACAAGTTTGAGAGCTAAGAATCTGCTAACAACAATTTCCAATCACAAGAATTAAATTCTAAAAATTGGAAATTGCTAGGGAAAATTTGGAAAACTTCCAAATGATTTGAAGAGACAACAAAAGTTTTATTTCTCCTCAAAATTTTACATTTGAATTACAAACCCTAAGTTAGGGCTGTTACAAATCTCCCCCTTACGGAATCTCGCCAGAGATTACGATCACCGAGAAGAAGGATGGGTAATCGCTCGGCGGTCTTCCCGCTCCCAGTGGCTTCATCCTCGAGTGGTTTGACCACTGAACTTTAAGGAACTTGATCACACGGTTCCTTGTTGCGTTCACTTCTTGAGGATCTGAGCGTGGCGCTCACGATAAGGCGGATCTTCACGCACATCGATATTTTCCAATGGTGTTTCCTCAAGCGGGACACGGAGGCACTTCTTCAATTGTGACACATGGAAAACATCATGCACCCCTTCAAGTGTAGCCGCAACTCCAACTTGTATGCAACGGCTCCCACTTTCTTGGCGATGCGATATGGCCCGACATATCGAGGAGCGATTGCCCTTGACACCAAACGCGGCGATGTCCTTCCGAGGCGAGACTTTGAGATACACAAAGTCATTGGGCCGAAACTCACTCACGGCGCCCGTCTGCATAGCTCTTACGCACGGGTGAGCTACGGCGCAAGTGCTCACGAATCAAGCGCACTTGACTTTCGGCCTCATTGATGGAATCGGACCCAAGAAGCGCCTTTGCCAATTTCGACCGGTTCAACGGGGTTACGCATCGCCTCCCATACAATGCCTCGAGCGGTGCCATGCCGAGACTAGCACGGAAGCCGTTGTTGTAAGAGAACTTCGGCAAGCGGCAAACTCTTCTCCCAATTCTTCCCATAGGAAAGAACACGAGCACGAGCATATCTTCAAGGACTTGGTTGACTCGCTCCGTCGACCATCGATCGAGGATGATAGGTGAGCCGAAAGTAAGGCGGGTACCCATGGCCTCCTGTAGATCGTGCCAAAGCGGGAAGTGAAAAGAGAACCACGATCGACACCATCGTTCGTGGCACACCATGCAAACTCACAATGCGGGATATGTAGAGTGCACGCCAATTCTTGTGGCGAGGCGGTACATACGGCGAAAATGTGCTACTTTCGTCAATCATCAATAACCACCGGATAGCATCCTTCCACGAAGAAGTACGGGCGGACCGGTGATGAAGTCCATACCAGCGAATCCCACTTCCACTCAGGTATAGGCAAGGGCCGGAGGAGACTTCTTTGACGCCGATGCTCGGCCTTCACGCGACAACATCGTCGCATCGGCAACGAACCCGCAATCTCGCGCTTCATGCGAGTCCACGAGAATCTCGGCGACGAGATCTTGGTACATTTTAGTGGCCGGGATGGATGGATAAAGGCGAATCATGGGCCTCCTGAAGAATCAAATCCCGCAACTCTGGGACCTTTGGGACCACAAGACGCTGCCCAAACCACACAACACCGTGCTCATCCTCTGTGAAACACTTGGCTGAACCATCCCTGATGTTCTGCTTGATTTTACCCACGCCATCATCTGATTGCTGTGCTGCCTTGATCTGATCCACCAAGGTTGGTTGCACAACCAAGGCAGCAAGGGAACCATGCTCAACCAAACCCAAGTTGAGACGCTGAAGTGCGAGAAGCGCGAGTTCTTTGCTCTTGGATCATCGAGTATTGCAATACACCTTTCGGCTAAGTGCATCAGCAACCACATTGGCCTTGCCTGGATGATACTGAATACCCATGTCATAATCTTTGATCAATTCCAACCATCTCCTCTGCCTGAGGTTCAGATCTGGCTGAGTGAACAAGTATTTCAAACTCTTGTGATCAGAATACACCTCACAGCGGTTTCCGATCAAATAATGCCGCCAAATCTTGAGTGCATGAACCACTGCAGCAAGCTCTAAATCATGAGTGGGATAGTTGAGCTCATGAGGTCTCAACTGCCTGGATGCATAGGCAACTGCCTTGCCTCCCTGCATAAGAACACATACAAGTCCCTGACGAGAGGCATCGCAATAGATATCGAAGCTCTTGTGGACATCGGGAAGAGTAAGGACTGGAGTGAAGTCAAGCTGTTTGAGCTCAAAGCTCGTCACAAGCAGGACCACACAAACTTCTTGTCCTTCTTGAGCAATTCGGTCATCGGCTGCGATCTTGGAGAAGTTCTCGATAAAGCGGCGGTAGTAGCCCGCTAAACCAAGAAAACTCCGCACATCGATGGATCGACTTGGTGGCCCCAAGATAGAACATCGCCGACTTTGCTGGGATCCACAAATATGCCTCGGTGAAAGAACATGGCCCAAAATGCCACTTCCTTCAACGGAACTCACATTTGCTGAACTTTGCATACGGTGATGCTCCATAACTTGCCCAAAACAATTTTGGATGCTCGGCATGCTCTGCTTCATCTTGGAATAGATAAGAATGTCATCAATAAAAACCACCACAAATTTATCCAAAAACTCCATGAATACTGAATTCATAAGGTTCATGAACAACGCTGGAGCATTGGTTAAACCGAAAGACATGACGGTGTACTCGTACAGACCATAACGAGTAGTGAAAGCCGTCTTCGGAATATCCTCACCGATCCGGACTTGATGATAGCCCGATCTCAGATCAATCTTGGAGAACACCTGTGCTCCAGACAACTGGTCAAAAATATCCTCAATGCGGGGCAGAGGATATTTGTTCTTCACCGTCACTTCATTGAGAGGACGGTAATCAACACACATGCGCAAAGTCTTGTCCTTCTTCTTCACAAAGATCACCGGACAACCCCAAGGAGATGAACTGGGACGGATGAAACCCTTTGCTTGGAGCTCACCAAGCTGCTTCTTCAATTCTTCTAGCTCATTGGGAGGCATCCGATACGGCGCCTTCGAAATCGGAGCGGTACCGGGCAGCAACTCGATGACAAACTCAAGGTCTCGAACCGGAGGCATCCCGGGCAAGTCTTGAGGAAAGACATCCCCAAAGCCAGATACTATGGGAACATCCTGAATGCAAGGCGGCCGCT
Source organism: Ampelocalamus luodianensis (assembly GCA_036346255.1). Classification (NCBI taxonomy): domain Eukaryota; kingdom Viridiplantae; phylum Streptophyta; class Magnoliopsida; order Poales; family Poaceae; genus Ampelocalamus; species Ampelocalamus luodianensis. The sequence continues at coordinate 15,546,317 of CM070638.1, forward strand.
TCTAATACACATAGATGTGGCCCAAGGCTGCGCGAAAATCCGACTGTTCACTGAAGGGTCTGGTGAGATAGACAATCTTCCCGCACAATCGATTTGCAAGTGTTGGGACAACCAATCCATGCCAAGAATCACATCCGGACTCGCGAACCGAGCGAGAATAAGATTTGCTAAAAATCCCACCCCTTGACTATGATAGGAACATCCCGAACATCTGTAGATCGGCTCATTTCCGACCCGAGAGCGGATGAGCAAAGGAACTCCCAAAGGAACACAATGAAGACCACTAGCATCAACAAATGACCTTGAAATGAAAGAATCGATGCTCCGAATCAAATAATCTGCAGCGGGATGAGAATTAACAAGAAGTGTACCAATCACGACATCCGCGCCTCCGAGCCTCCTCACCGAAAGGTGGTTGACTCGACATTGCTCGCACCACGGGCTTCGGATCATCTTCCGTCGCGGTGACCACTCCCCCGCGTCCTCCATTAGGACGAGGGCTACTGCAACACTCGAGGGCGTGCATTCGCATAATGGCCCTTGTTGTGGCAAATAAAACAAGTAACCTCGCCGCCGGATTGCGGAGGCCGGTCTGCTTCAACTGGATCGCAGCGCGCGTGGCTGAAACACGGCTGCGGTGGGCGAGAGGCTGGTGCGGATGGCCTCGGCGCGGTGGAGCAAAAGAACGGGCCATCAGTGCCGCCCACCGAGGACGAACGAGGCCGGTGTGAGTAGAGCGATCGCCTCCCATTTGCGCTGCGGGACTCGCCAGCGCCTTTGCCTTATGCTCGGCAACAATGGCCTTATCTACCAAGGCACTGAAAGTCGAGAAGTCCACAATAGATAACTTGTCTGGAGCTCCTGGACAAGCCATCCATAAACTTCTCCCGCTTAGCCTCATCCGAGGCCACCTCTCCGAGCATAACGAGCGGATGATTGAACTCGTTACAAGTACTCAATCACGATTTGCGCCCTTGCTTGAGCGCGAAACTCCTTCTTCTTGACTTCATCGGGCCATCGAGGATGTGGGCCCGACGAAAAGCCGATCGGAACTCTTCCCACGCGACCACATGGCCCGCGGCTGCATGGCGAGATAGTTCTCCCACCATGAGAGTGCTGCGCCCTCAAGCCGGTGGGGCGAAGAGTGCCTTGTCTGCGCGACGACATCGAGCTATGTTGAGCTTTCGCTCAACCATGCGCAACCAATCGTCCGCATCGAGAGGTCCTCGAGGCGGAGAAAGTCGGCGGCTGCGTGCGGAGGAACTCTGCAAGTCCCCGCGAGTGCGGTGGCGCCACCACCGGCGAGTGGAGGTATTCCTAGCAATAACCTCCAGGATGCGCGTGCGGTCCATGCGGTTTCGCTCGTCCGGCGAGAACCTCGACCATGGTCGGAGGAGGGGGAGCTCCTCATCATGACCAGCTCTTGGATCGCGCGCGTTCTCCGGCCATCTGTTTCACTAAGACAAGTTAGAAACAACTCGAAGAGCAAGAAAGCCCAACATTCATCAAAGGTCAAAAACAAACATAAAGCGTAATATAGATCAACCAAAAAAATCGACGCATAACTACTCCTTAACACCTTACCCTATTATTCCCACGATCTTCCATAGTTCTCCCAAAACTAATTCCACGGATAAGTAACTACCTTTTGAAAAGGGAAGAGAGAAACCAAGGTCTCAAAACTCAAATTAGAGTAAGGTGAGAGTAGAAAGCTAAGATAGGTAAGGAATAAAATCCGAGAATCTGCCTAGGTTTTCATAAACCTTTTTATAATTTGAAAATAAGACTTTCAAAATATCCTAAGGACGACTATGCTTGAGTTACTACGGTCGAATGGCTCGATACCAACTTTGTGAGGACCCCAATTTATTTGGCTTGTAATGTAACCAACCACAGGTCCTAGCATCACAAATCAAATAAACTGATCCTCGAGATATGTATACTTCCCAGAAAGCAGTATACACACCTCGGTACAAAATTAGACATCAACTCCATTCCAAACATAGAGTCCAAACACCACACTACCAAACGGAAGATAAACAAATAGTAACCTTATTACAGACATAGGCCGACAGGCCACAAGATACACAAATAACAACAGAAAGACAGCGGAAGCAAAAGCGCCATAAGATGGCTATAAACAAAGCCAATCAGCGTGCCTTCAACCCACAAGGCATCTGACCGGACCGCCAAGTCTAGTCGTCCAAGAAGCGGCAACACAACTCACAGAAGTGAGGACCCTGAGGCTCACCTGCTTCCTCTGCAACAAAAACATTAAGCAAAGCACCTGAGTACAAAGATTGTCTTTGTACCCGCAAGACTGACGTGTAAACTAGCAGACCTGTTCATATGCTACATGCAGGCTTATTTGGTGGAAGTCATATGTTTCATTTGCATAAAGCCAACTTTATTTGCAATAATGTAATGTAATTTAAAGGCAAGTTTGCAATTCATTTTTACTGTTGAAATAACTGCGAAATAAAGATAGGTACAAGCAACCACCTAGAAGTGACTATCCCAATAGTCACCACAACATATACGAATCCCAGTTCGTACCACCCTACAAGTTTTAATTTTAAAAGGTTGTAGTCTAACTCTCGATAAGCTTACCCAAGCGTGTCCATCACCTAGGGCGAGGCTATTCGAATAGTTTTAAACCTGCGAGGTGTACCATCGCACCCACACCTCGGACCGCCTTTAAGCCAAGCACACTTCGAAGGTATGCAAGCACACTAAGTCCTACGAGACTATTTCCAATATTGTGTATCAACCCCGAGCAGCTCGTATGGATAGAAACCCATACGCTTACATGGTAAAGCCGAAAGACAACTACCCACTCGTGGATAAAGCTTTTGGACAACTACCATGCTCCCACCTCCATCCCTCCTGCGACCTCCTGCGACCGGGACCAATACACGCCAAGTACTAGGTCAAGAGAGGTCCCATACCCTCTAGTGTGGTTAGCACGCGCGAAATGCTGGATAACGAAAACTCACAAGATGTTCGGTCCTTAATTGACCGGGCACCTTTCGATCACACCCAACAGATCACACCAATCTTACCATTGTGCGCGTCTAAATCATTTTTTTGTTTTTGGTTTTAGTTTTGCAAGTAAGCATAGCAAAATCTTTCAAACATAAAGTTGTAGTAAATTTTGTGTGATCAAGGTTACCGACTAAAGTCGATAACCGCCCGATTCTACCGATAGCTAAGCATGTCTAAGCAAGTTGAAATCGTATCTACTAAGTGACAAGAGATCATCCAGACCTCTAATCACAGCTAATAACCTAGGCTCGGTGTAGAGATCAATATTTTGGCTACAGGATATGCGACTACGGATTTAACTAATCAATTTAACACAAATTAAGCGATGCATACATACAATTGAAACAAAATATTAGACTTTAAAGTTTGGGATAAACATGATCAAAGCGCTTGCACGTCTTGTTGCTCAATATGTTGCGGAGGATCGTCCTCAGGGTTGCCGCAAATATCGAAGCCTAACGATCGAACATAACAGCAAATAAGAACGAATAACACCGACAAAACTCAAACATTCAACAACATCAAACAAGCCAAAACTCACACAGCAGCCTAAGCATGAAATAACAAAATTTTAAAAACAGGGAACAAATCATTTTAAGTTATTAGCAATTTTCTATGAATTTTCTAAGCTAAAAACACAACAAGTTACTAGTTAATCACTTAACAAATTTTCATGAACAGAACCAGTGTATAAAACCTATCCTAATAGTTAGTATACTGAAAATGAAATTTTACAGAATTGGGTTCATTTAATTTGGACATTTATTGGAAGAGATATGCATTTTCTAATTTAGAGGATACATAAGACATCATTTTATTAGCTAACAGATTTTTGCTACAGAGACATGGGTGAAGTTAATTTTATCAAATAGCACACTTAAAATGAAAATTAACAGCACTGGTTTCATGCAATTTGGATAAAAATTGATTTAGTTATGTATTTTCTAAGTTTAAATGAATTAACAGTGCAACAGAAAACATATTACAGAAATACTAAAGCATTAAATCCTTTTTCTACCGCGATCGAGAAGCCCCACCATCGACGGTGGGCGCATGTGACGGCGGGGCAGACGCACGCCTAAAGTGGCGTTGAAGGCGTGCTCAAAGAATACGCCTTGGCTCACTAAGGTGTAAACCAAAACACTCTCACGAGAAATCGCTTCCCATCGAGAAAACGCATAACGAGAACTACACAAACCTAGCGACAACATGGACCCACATGGCAGTGACTCAGAGAACAAATAACGGGCTGGATTAAAGGATTTCTAAACGCGATTAACCCAAGAGGGCCCACAAATCAGTGACTCAAAGAAGACATGATTAGAGTTAAACTAATCTTCACCGGCGGTTCACCGGCGAGCACGGGCACGGTGGCGCGGCCGCGCAGGTGATCTAGCAAACCAATGAGTTTCAAGACGAGTGAGTGGTACCTTAAGGTTCGCAAAGATCTCACGAACCCGGTGACGGTGACGCGGAGCCCGATGGTCGACGGAGATGAGCTCACGACGGCCGGAGGCGGAGAAGAAAGTGCGGTGCTCGCAGAGAAGATGCTGCGAGCTTCGAGAAGACCCCGGAAGGTGCGCCTCAGCTTCGCTTTGACTCCAGGAAGGTTTCGCCCACGATCCAGACGATGATGGAGCACGGAAATGGCCGGAAACGCCGCGGCGGCGAAATACCGTGCTCGGAGAAGAAGAAGTCGTACACCTTCCACGATGCATCAAAGACAGAAAAGAGCCCACTGTGAGCATCAGTGAAGCATTGCGATCAAGTGAGATCAACCGCTGAGGTTTGAGACTCACCAGAACGCGAACGAGCTCACGGAGCCGAGCGCCGAGGAGGTGAGACGACGATACCACCACGGTGATTCACCGGGCGCCAAGGACCGGAATAGGCAAAATGGAGGCGGCGAGGCAAGAGAACACGATGGTGCGATCGGCTCTCAGGGCGGCTCGAAGCAGCGGCGCTACGCTCGAGTTTTCTCGGCGAAGCTAAGAAATGGGCGAGAGGGCGCAAGAATGGCTGCGAAGGAATGGGCGACCCTATGAGGTAGATGGACTTGAGCGATCCGGAGGCGGACACGCGTCCGGCGTGGCGGCGGCGAGTGCGTGGCACGCATGCGCGATCGCCAGAGCTCCGAGAGGCGCGAGTCGGCGAGGAAGAACGGCAGTGGGACCCATATGTCGGCGACGAGACGAAGCGGTGCGAACCGGTGGTTTGATTTGATCAACAACGCACCGACCGTTGGATCTAAAGCGGACGGTGAGATCGATGTATGCATTCGGACAGTCGGTTGCGCGCGACGTGGATCGTTCGATTTGCATCGACGGTCACGATCGATTGGACTCGGCGATACGTTTAGTTGACGCGACCAGAGCCAAGTGGTGCGAGTCGGACTCGAGCTCGAGTTGGTTCGGGCGAGGATCAAGCATTAGAATTTGATTTAAAAGACAGAGAAGGTTTGGGAATTTTTAGAGGTAGCTCCTGAGCTCCAAAAATTTCAGAAATTTTATGGTAGCTACTAGGGACAGAGGACAACCTTGTATAATTTTTCCAGAACTTTTATGCATTGCATTGTTCTAGAGAAAATTCGCAAGCTGCTGCATAGGGAGTTTGACCAGACTTCAAACAGAGTTGACTTGGCCAATTGAAATAGCAAACAAAATCTAAAAATTGTGAAATAATTCAGGGAGGTAGATAGGATGATCAAGATGATAGGAAAAATAATTTCAGAGGATGATCACAAGTTTGAGAGCTAAGAATCTGCTAACAACAATTTCCAATCACAAGAATTAAATTCTAAAAATTGGAAATTGCTAGGGAAAATTTGGAAAACTTCCAAATGATTTGAAGAGACAACAAAAGTTTTTATTTCTCCTCAAAATTTTACATTTGAATTACAAACCCTAAGTTAGGGCTGTTACAAGGCTCAACGAGCAGCTCGAGCTCGGCTCATTTTTGGGCTGAGCTAGGAACAGGGCTCAGCTTGGCTCGAAAAAAAATGAGCCCGAGCCGAGCCGGCTTGAGCTCCTAACGAGTTGAGCCGGCTCGCGAGCTCTGAGCATTTTTTCTAGCCCTACACCAGGTAGATGACTCGCGACGTCGTAAGCCTTTGTGGCTATGGGTCGGGGTGCACCTCTGACGCGTCTGTGTGGCCATAAGTTGTGAGGCGCAATAGGGGGTCTAGGTAAGGGTCGACGATGTGGAGCGTAACCCTTCTCAAGTGAAACCTTAGCGGATGTAACTAATACTGGGGGAAGCATTGTAAAGGCCTTGTGGTAATCTCCCCTTGATTCACATGTCCAAGGAAACGTGTGTATATGTCAAGACGATTATCTCTTGTGGGTAAAGTATACAGTCTCTGCAGAGTATAAACTGTTCGAATAGCCGTACCTACGGTCAAAGACGGATATGGGAACTTACTAGAGTTAGTTTTTTTTCAAAAACCTTTGTGGATGAGATATAAAAAAACTAGTCAGGCTGATGTAACCCTGACTTTGGTTTGTTCCTAGGTGATCGTACCCAGTGTTGTTAATAGTGGTCGTAGCCACACTTCAAAATAAGCATAGGTAGAGGTAGCCTCTGCTGTTGTTCAATATTGCACAATTACTCTCTTTAATAAAATGCATTTTGGTCAACATGCTAAGTGATAGGATTTTACTAATATTGATAATTGAGAGCATTGTTTTAGTAAATAAAAGAATCCGAGCCACTCTTGTTAAGCCTTAGATGTATATTATTGCATCTTGTGTGTTGGCTCGCGAGCACGAAAGTTGTGCTTATTCTTACTCTTTCCCCAACCCTTCAGACCCTATGGATCTTAGAGATTATGCATTCTACGATGACCAAGGCGTTGATGGACAAAAATATGATGAAGACTAGTCGTAATCTCCAGTGGTCGTAGTCTCTAGTGGTCGTAGGCTCTAGTGGTCGTAGCCTCAAGTGGTCGTGGTCTCTATTGGTCATAGTTCCTAGTAGTCTTGGTCTTACCTCAGTCTAGCTGGCCAGTCGGTGCTTGCGTGCATCTAATATTTTTCAAGTCTTTGGTTAATATCGGACGCACACGGGTTTTCCCAGTCACTTGCCTGTGGCAAGATATGCCTTTTCCTCTTTTGTTTCCGTTGTCGCTTCCGCTACCTCTGTAATGTAATCAATTTGGCCTGTTCGGCCTTTTTTATAAAACTTGACCCGGTGTGGTCTATATCACTATGATGTTTGTAATATAATGTTTGGTTCGGTCTTCATCGAGTATGAAATGATTCAGCGATATTTTGTGAGTACTATCTACTGATCCAGGAAATATCATAGTGTTTTCACAGAGGAACCAGATTTTGGGTCTGACAATTAACTTGATATAAGATGCTGATGGAGGGGGAAGAGCCATCAAAGAAACAAGTAAAGATAATCCCTCTTGTTGGCTTTGGAGGATTAGGCAAGACAACTCTTGCTAATTTAGTGTACGAAAAACTTATAGAGCAATTCGATTTCAAGGCTTTTGTTTCTGTCTCTCTTAATCCTAAAACGGAGAAGATTTTCAAGAACAGACCCCATCGACTTGACGCAGCAGCTGTTTCCTTCTGCTGCGTAAAGGACAAAGCCTGAAGAATGCGTCAGCTAGACGGTGAGGTAGCAGTTCTCTCGATTCCCATTTTTACTTCTGGTGTGGTTGAGAGGGGGCAGCGGAAAACCTCCGTGTGATTGAGGGGGGGCAGCGGAAGTACTTCAAATTAGTGAGCTAATTACTCCGTGAACATTTCACCGAACACCTCGTGTGCATACACGAAAGAGCAGCTTGACAGACATCGAGCATCCAAGCTTCCGAACGAGGTTAGGCTGGCAGGAATCAGCTCGCCGCGGCATCTTCACCGAAAGGTCGAGCGAGGAACACGTTTAGGTGCCATCTCAGTGCAGGACGCGTCATCATCTTTAATCATTCGATTCGCGTAATTAATTTGGACCCACGAATAAGTGTCGCAAATCCATTTCTTTTAATTTTGTGTATCGTGGGAATTCCTACCCTCCCAGAGCAAATATGGGCTAAATTAGAAGCAAAATTCTGTATGCGCGCTACATGCATGCTGATTCTTGTTCCTTCAAGCATGCATGCACGGTCTTCGATTAGGCCGTTCTCGCGAAGCCGTGATTAAGGGGAAACGAATATATAATCCTAATGGATGTGTGCGCGAGCTCTTAAATGTATGTACAATGATATAAATAACTATTGTCTATAGTATCTCTTTATGTCATCTATAAACAGCACTAAAGACAATTTCTACAATAAATTATCTTTTTACATGTCTCTATAGACAGCTCCTCTATATATAATATGTTTTATTTCTCATGTTACAGTCGACTACTATACGAGAGACGACTCAATTCTCTATGCTCCCCTTTTTCCTTCGTATCATCTCGTGTTCTACATATCAAGTCTTATAGACAACTGATGTAAGTCCATTGTACATGCTCTAAGTGAAAGAGTTGCTTGAGTCCTGGCCTCTTCAATTGCTTACGTAGATATAAATGCAGATGTGAAAAGGAAAAATTGTGACTAAGAAGAACCACCAAGATGCTATTGCCTTCTCTCTCCGTGTGTGTTGGAACAACAAAGATGCTGCGCGTGTGAGCATGTTTGTTTTTCAGATCCCTGAGCCTCCTCAACGTCCATGTGCTCGCCTTATCATCTTGACGATCTTGGTCATCGTCTCAAGCACATTGAGGACCAATTAGCAGAACGCCTAGATTGTGCACGAGATCGGTACGGAGGGCGGGTGGCATGTAGCAGCTTCTTGCGTTGATCGATGCCACGCCGGGTGTGCATGGGCACCGGACGATTCAGATGGCACTACTTAATTATCTTTTTTGGGAAACCCGACGTCTTATAACAGGAATTTTTTTTTATTTAAAAAAACTATGCGTACGCCTGTACGGAAAAGATAGCTTCCTCCTGTACAGTTTCAACTCCTTCCTGATTGGCAGATAGCAAGACCATATCCGCTATAATTATATTAGGGTCATCTGTCGGATCCGATCGTTGAATACCTGAAATCATTGTGTATGTACTGTTCTAGTCTCATGATCAGTGACTAGCACACATATCCATAATATTAGTATACACATCTATACATAATTACATACAACATAAAACAAATATGGTACATAAACTTAAAAGATTACATAGTCTACAATACAGGGGCGATCAGCCAAATAAAAGTTCAAGTATCAGAAAGAGCAACGGAAATTTAAAAGATTAAATGCAAAAGTCCAGCGGTATGCCCATACAAACCTTTAGGCAACTGACAAGGAGTAAACCTTAGAAAGACCCATCCCCGTACCCCCGGTACTGGGACCGAAGAAGGCGCCGTCTGGCATTTATCATCCTCATCCTCTGAACAACAATTTAAGCAAGATTGAGTACATTGCATACTCAGCAAGACTTGTACTGTATCGCAAATTTATTATACATGAATGACTAACAAGAGATGAGGCTCTATACTACAAGTTGTTTTCAGCATTAAGCAAGTTTTTTTTGTAATATCAATATGTAGTATTTCGTAATGGAAGTTTAAAGAGCAGTTAAATAAATAAGGAACAACAAGTGTGTAACTTGATAAATAACAAATCACAACCCTCTTTGGCTACTATCAATATCTTATTTTCAGCCATAGACACGGCATTCAATTTAAATAACATAAAAAATATCCATCCCAACATTTCCCGATAAGACCGTTTTTACAAAAGTAGAGACTATACCCAATGAGGTGTCACTAAGCATGCTAATAACCACAAGCATGGCTATTTAAATAGATTTACACTCTGTATAGGTGTACAACTTTAACTACAGCATATGAGTTTTCTAGTTTATCTGACATCCGTCGATACCACCGCACACAACATTATAGTATGCAGTCTAGAGTATGTATCGAAGCCTTTGCAATGGCTAGTCCTAACCTTGCACTAGCCCAGCAATGACATCCCTTACTTCAATCTCGGGTACCTCCCGTCAAAGTGAGGCATTAACCGTTGTGTCGGAAGGCTTTGGTCCGAACGCTTCGGTCAAGGGAGCCCCTTCAAGCAATCATATATGCTCGCACTACGACGACCTACCAACATGCAAGGCTAGATTTCGATGACTTAATTAGTTAAGACCGTCCCATACTAGCACATATGGTTGTACGCTTAGGCTTAGATATGATCCACCGGCATTCGGTCGTTAATTGACCCAAGCGAGAATCTCCCCCTATCTATATACGAGAAACCCTATCATATTCATCGGTTCATAATATAACTCGTCCGCATTGAAATCTAGGTTTTATATTTTTATCTTTATACAAAATTAACAGAGGTAACCCCTCTGGACTATTATTCCAAAATCTCCCAAATCATATTCAATATTTGATCCACTCTCAAATTTTAATAAAGACTAAAGCCTGGCTAAGCATATAAGCGATATTCGCATTCGAAAGGCCCAATTCGACATCATTTATTACCTAAACTATACCCTAATGACTACAACAGTAAGGATATCAATATTTCAAGGAGGATCATGTGTTGAATAGGAATATAACTACCGTTATCCCCAAATATAGTAATGTTAAGCAAACATACACGCATGCATAATAGATTTTGTAAAAAAAGTATAATAATTAAAATAATAGGATCAACATGGTCATAGGAGGTGCTTGCCTTACTCTGGTATCTCAGCGTATGAGGATAGAGGATCGTCGAAAATTTCGTTCGAGGGATTGACGTCTATTCAAAAAGAGCCGATAGCAAATTATTTATATAACACTAATTTAAACAAAAAAAATAAAAATGTTTTTGCATATTCAGATAGATAATGATTTTATATTAATTTATAAAAAAGATTCATTCAATTTGGAGTTCATATGCAAAAGTTATTAACGTTTTAATTTTGCCTGGTTTGGAAAATCATGAAAAAATAAAAAGGTGACGTCGAAAGCGTATCCTCTAAGGTTTTACGAATTCTAGTAGAGAAAGCGTATTTTCCTCTAAGTTCTCTGAGGTTTAAACTTTCAAACAGAAAGCGTATTTTCCTCTAAGTTCTCTGAGGTTTAAACTTTCAAACAGAAAGTGTATTTTCCTCTGATCTGAACGTGGCTTTTCTCATTTTTCTATATTTCTGAATTTTATTAACTTACATGTGGGGACTACTAGAAGCTCACCAAGGTCCTTGATGGCATCGGGGAATGGACGGTGAAGCTTGTCGACATTGAACAGCGATGGCGCAAATTTAGGCTCTTGATGCTGGCGCTCGACGACGATGGAAGGGCTACAAAAGAGTGCGCATTAGCTCACGGGCAGGCTGAGGGTGATGTAGGTGCGAGGAATCAGACGGGGACTCACCGAAGTGGCGGTGAATAGAAAAGGAGTCGGCGGAAGCCGAATTTGCTGAAGGAGCTCGATTCTGGTGATTCCCTGAGCTAGAGTCCACATTAAGCAAGGAAGAAGCATTAGTGGAGTATGAAACGTAATACGACACGGTTAGTTGAGGTTCAAGGTCACCAGAGTGCCGTGAACGTGGAGGTCTGGTTCGGGGTGCGCACTGGAGACAAAAAAGATGACAGCGTAATCACGCTACGGAGTTCCCGAGGCTACATCAAGCAAGGAAAGAGTATCAGTGAGGTAAGGGGCGTATAGTGACGCGATTGTTGTGGGCATGGAACCTCACCAGAAGAAATAGAGGTGTGAGGCCTGCTCACCGGCGTCGAGAACGACGCTCTCGTTCCAAGCGAATTAGAGTGTGAGAAGCTTTCATTCTTGGCAGGAGGAGAGAATGGCGATCTCAAGAGTTCATGACGTGGTTTGGAGCTTAAATATGGCTGAGATTGGCGCGAGAGAAGCGGCGAAAAACGCAACCGTGAATGAGTTTCTCGCGCACAGCTTCAGCCTCTTTGTCCGCGTGGTAAAATGGCATGTTAGTGCGGTGGCTAGCATGGGCGAGGGTAGCGGAGGTGACAAGGGCAGGTTGAGCTCGATTCTATGGGCGACAGTCGTGAATCGTGGGCGGAGCTGGCACGAGCGCGGTGCGCTGGCGCACGGAGACAAAGGTGAGGTGGAAGAAAGGCTCCGACAGGTAGGGCCACAACGTCAACGAGAGGGAGAGCAGGGGCTAGAGCGAGCATGAGCAAAATGGGCCAAATTGGGTTTTGACCCAAAGGTTCGGCAGTAAATTCAAAATAGGTTTTGAATTTTCTAGAAAGGCTGATTGGTTTCTGAATTTTTAAACTTAGAAAATGGGCTCCAAAATTTATGACAATATTTTTGGAAGCTCCTGACGTAGTATGGTTTCTTATATAAATTTTCTAGAATTTTATGTGTTCCGTATGTTTCTCAAAAATTCTTTCAAGCTTCTATTTGCATGTAAATTCAGTATTTTATTTATGCAAAAGTTGGAAATCACGCTAAACATACTTTTCCCATACATAAACATGCTCAAAATGATTCTCCCATTTATTTCATTATAGTTTCCCAAAACATAGTTTTTGGGATGTTACATCTGTTGGAAATATGCTTTAGAGGCAACCATAAAGATGATTATTTTACATTATATTCATAACATTGGATAATATGTTATCTTGCTCCTAGAATTATATCATTAATATTTATCATCAAGTATGTGACTTGATTGTGAAACTTTATATTTCTTGGATAATAATTCTTAATCGTTTCCTGGTCGGAAACATATGAGGACACATATGAATAGACTAGCATATGTATTGGTTTTACAGGTCATAGATATGGAGATATCAAACCAATAATATGGATACATGTTAGAGAACATAGTGTTGGATAAGACCCACCTTAAGACACTATTGAGATTATTATGATTTTATGTGTCGTTAGTTGGTCTCAAGCAATGATGATGTATAATCCTTAGACCTGAGATCAGCATAGTTTTCTACATAAGGAGTTACTAACTGGTCGTAAGGAGTTACGAACTGGTTGTAACTAATTATGGAGTGGTCTTGACTAAGTACGAGCTGGTCGTAAGTGATAATGACCTGGTCGTAGATCATATTGCATTAAGGTTCGTATGATATATTCTATGTGTGTTTGGGAATCGTTATGTGTTGCTAGGTACCGCTGACGACTCGTGATCGAGAAAGAGTTTCTAAGTCACAACCGATTACACACGAACCTATAGGGTTACACATTTAAAGGGATAGGATTTGATTTGGATGGTGATTCGAATTCTTATAGGCCATGAGTTCCTAATGGGCCTCAAGTTCGGGACCCATTATGGATGCCTATATATATAGAGGGGCGGTGGCATGGGGTGAAGTGATCAATCTTTCTGGAATAAATCCTGAAACCCTAATAGCCATGCTCTCCTCAACCACACCGCCGGTGCTAGCACTCTTGCGCGTGGTGTCCCTGCCCCGTACGTGTGGATACCTTGGAGGTGTTGTTGCGAAGCATCAACACTAGGACGATCCGCGACTCATGACGTTCATCGGAGTAGGAGGAGAAGGCGCACGGCAAGCACGACTATGACTGCTTCAACTCGCTACATCAACTCTACTTCCGCTATGAGTCGACGCGTCTAGTGGTAATCTCGTGATCTATTACTAGCGGAGGTTCCTTGGTTGCGTGGTCGAATTTTTTTGTTTGTACTATCGTAGCCTTCCCAAGTTCCTACAGTGGTGTGAGAGCCATTCCATCTAGTTTTAGATTCGGATTAGCTGCATATTGTGATATGTGGGAGTCATAGATGTGATCTTTTCAGTCACATCCCCGAATTAATAAAGAAGTTTATTATTCATCTCATTAGCATGCATCATGATTTGAAACTTTTTATTTAAATATTGTACATGGAAAATCTCAAAATACTTATGAAACATCCACTTTAAATTGAACTCCAAACTTAAAACTAAAATAAATGCTACTGAAGATCTTCTGGAAATAATTTATTCAAATACTATTTTAATTATCACGAATTGATATAATTTTTCCAAAATTTTTGGGACTGGTTTGAACCTTAAGAAAATTCAAACACCATTAAAAGACCTAGCCTAAGTTTGAATTTATATGTACAAAATATATTATGAACAGTGGGGTTTAATAATTTTTATGGACACTAGGCTATCCCAGGAACCCCCAGAAATTATTTCATGATTTTAGGAATTTTATTTCTATTTTTAAGCCCCTAGTCAAAGTAGGGAAAACAATTAAAATTCCAGTCAAAACCCTAAACCAAACCTGGCGCACTGTTCCTCGGGCTCGAGTCCGACCCGGCGAGACGGCTCAGCCCAACCCCCTAACTGCACCGTCACATGCAACCGTCGGATCGAGGATCAACGGCCTAGATCGCGTACCTCTTCCGACCTGTCCGAACACCTCCCTAATCTAAGCCATCCATTCGAGATCCAACGGTGAGCATCAAAGCACTTAAACACCGTTCGCGCGCGGGCGATGAGTCGCTGCCACGCCGGGCCCACCGGGTCAGTGTCATCTTCAACCTTGGGCAGGCGCGAGCAGAGCTCGAGCGCCACGCGCCGAGGGAGCTCTGCGCTGTCCCGTCAACGGCGTTGCCGCACCGCCTTTTCCGACCAATCCCCGAGTTTTACCAGCTAACGCCGCCTCCAATTACATCATCACCCAGGCATAATACCCCCTCCTCTTGTTCTTCTTGCTCACTTCTCCTCTGGCCGGCCGAGGAGAGGGAAGCTTGCTCTGGCATTTTCCTTCGGTAAAACTCCTCACCACCGAATCCCTCAGCTCCTAATTTGCATGCCGTTTCCATTTTGGCTTATGCGGACTTTTGATTTCCTTTGTAGTTCCTAGCCCTCCATCGGCGCTCTGGACGGACTCAGGGCGTGAACCGAAGACTTTTGTCCTACCATTTTCGCCTCGGTGAGCCCTTTTCCTTTTTCCGCGTGCGTCACTTCGTGTGCTATGTTATAAGGAGTAAAACCCCTCTTCTGATGGTATAAATGGCTTAACAGGGTTGTCGGATTTTGGAAGATTTACATTTCCGACCGATTTTACCCCTTTCATCTCCATCTCCGGCCGGGTGAGTTACCTCTCGATTCCTCCCTATGATAGCACCTTATATGCCTAAGTGACCTAGTCCGACCACCCTTGGTGTGTTTCCTTACTCAGGGTATCTTGTCGTCGTGAAGCCTTTGTTGCTGTTTTTTTCGGTCACACGCCGCCGACGAGCTCCAGTATCCCTCTGGTCCTCTTTCCGACTCAGGTAGTTTCCTTGGACCTCTGTGATGCTTAGGCACCAACTTATTTGGGCTTTGCGGAGTTCGTTTTCATATCTCCATTGTTGGCCGAAGCTTTAGCTCTGCCCATCTCTGGCTAGTCGCCGATTCAGGCCACTTCAGTCATCGCCGCCACCACCGTAAGGTACGCAAGACTATTGCGGCTCCGTTCTGAGCCTTGGCCGGCGCCTCCATGGACGAAATCGCCGGCAAGCCGCCAGGCAAGCACGGCCGACGCCGCTGTTGTTGGTTTCGTCCGGCAAAATACTGTAGCGCAGCCATTAGAGTCAATGACGTGGTTAAGTATTGAGGTTAAGAAATAATCTATCACTGACTTGTGGCCCCTAGTGTAGTTTAAGTGGATGCGTAGTTTGTAAAGTACGTTTTCGCTAAAAGGAAAACGATTCCCTAACATGGTCAGAACAGTTTTGCGTTTAGATGTTTGAAAAGCGTATTCGTAGGAATACGCCTTCAGCTTATTGCGGCCGGGACCAATTCAATATTGATTGGGTCAAAACTTTGACCCCGGTCCCACTCGTCATCCACTGTGGCTAGGCTAGCGCTCGGTGAGAAAAGGTGTAAATACTTTATAAAATCCGAAAACGAATTATCTGTGCACTATAAAACGTGTATAACTTTGAAAATACATAACTAATTCATCTCAACCCCAAAATGAGTGAAACCACTTCTGATAATTTTCATATTTAATGAACTTTATATTAAAATTGGTTTCAAACATGTCTCTGTAACAGAGAGCTTTATTTTGGAAAATAAACCTTTGACACTATTATTTTTGCAATAAAAAAAGGGCTGATAACTTCAAAATTTTATAAGTAATTCTTGGAAACTCCAAAAACAGTGGAATCAGTTTTGATAATTTCTATTTCAAATGAACTTAATTGTAAAAATGGGTTCAAACTTACCTCTGTCACAGAAACTATAGTTTGAGGAAAATGATCCTAAATGGCATTATTTTTACACTATTAATGCTGATAACTTTGAAAATCAATAACTAAATCAAGAAAACTCCAATTGAAGCAAACTCAGTTGTTTTGAACTTGTAATATTATTGCCCATTTAACCATGTAATCCTTGTACTCACCACTTCTCTACAAAATTTCACCTCATAATTAAATTGCATAAATGGAGGCTTATTGAAATCTGAAATTCAAACCACCATAACTTTCACATACTAAATCAAAATAAAATAATTCTTTCTCCAAAAATCATCTAAAATTATGACTTAGCTACTGTAGAAAAATCATGCATTTTTTAGCATCTTGATTTTTGGAGTATTTCTCGATGTTTATTCGGTATTGTATTTATTTAGATTCCGAGCTTATTGATATCGACTCCTTCGCGACCGAGAGTGAGCAATTACTTTACCAGCAAGGCAAGAATCCTTTGAACTTTCTTTTTGCATCATATTGATCCCAATTTTGTTAGGGTAGATGCAATGATAATTGCTTGCATGATAGTCTTATAATGTCGCTATTTTTGTGATGAGTAGTTAGACACATCCTAATATCTTGTCATTGTGGCTATCCATGGATTACCCCAACACTGAAATAATTATGATAGGATGTGTGAAATAATGTTGTTTGAGTTGCTTAGCCATGCCAGTCTAGAAATGGTAGTTGATTGTCGGGAATAACCCGACAATTATGGGATAAACACAACTCTCATTATATACTTTTTTTCAGATCTTCGTATCTGTTTTATAAGTGAAATTTTGTCTTTTTAAATGAGCTTTTGGTCTGGACAAGTGTTGGTTAGTGATGGTGCCTTCGTGCACGAGAATTGGGTATGTAGTTTGGCTTGTCTGGACAATTAAGGACCGAACTTTGGGTTGTTGCGATTCAAGCAAAACTCGTGCTATGACACGCGGTATATGGGTGCCGTATGGTTAAGTAGGGGGAAGGTTTTGTTGTGTTGAGTCCCACGGTGGTGAAATTGTAAGGGCATGGGACCGTGAAATCCTGTGTTCCTTTTGGGCCGATAGGATGGGGGCGTTAACGTCTTGTGTTTCCTAGGAGATAGGATGGAGACGTTAACGTCTTGTGTTTCCTAAGAGCCATGGGTTGAGGGACTTAGCTCAATGGGATTTTCTTGCTAAAAATGACCGTATCTTGATTTACCCGGCCAGCATACCTTAGGAAGTATGCTATATTCGGAGGCGTCTGGAGGCTTACGGGCTAAACAAGTCGTGTGGGTAAAGTAGTACACCCCTGCAGGGTATAAATCTATTCGAATAGCCGTGTCCACGGTTATGGACGACCGCTTGAAATTTGTGGCTGCTTATTGTTAGACTTGGAATTAAAATTGTGGTTATAACTTGGTATTGTCATGAACGGGATGTTCATGCTTGTTGTTATATCAAAGTGGACCGCCACTTTGTTTTTTTTTTTGTATGATTCATTTATTCTTGAATTTATCACTTGTTAGCATGCTTTACTTCTACTTCAAATCTGATTTTGAAATGGCACTTGAAAAACTAGTATGTGTAGGTTGTTCAGTATTGCGTCGTTTTATAAAAATTAAACCAATATGAGCCTTCCTTGAATGACCTTCTGCATAACTATTTTTATTTGTGTAAGACTTGCAGTACTCTTTTGTACCCACCGGATGTTTCTTGGCTTTACAGTGAGGAAGATAATGAGACCGACGAGCTCGTCGGTGTCGATTTAGGCGACACCGATGAGTAGTGTGCTATCTTTAGCTCCCAGTCGGTTGCCGATGGGTTATGTGGCATACCACTGAAGGCATTTTGGTTTACGTACTTGCTTCTGCTATGAACTTGTTTCATTTGGCCGGTAGGCCACTTATGCTGTTGTAAACTTGAAACTTTGATGTATCACTTTTGTACTATTTATGTATGAGTCTTGTATGGATGTGAACAACGTTGTATGAGAGTATGATTATATTGGTCGCTGATCTTGGGAGCCAATATAAGTCATACCCGCTGTTCATGGCTTCCTATTTAACTCACTAAGTGTAGCGCTTGACTTATTGGAGAACCGACAATCATGTAGTGCCCGCAGAGGAGCGGCGCGCATGACCGTCGGAGCTTTAGTTTGAGTTAAGCCTCTCATTTAGATGGAGTTAAGTTGGAATCCATTCTCTGGAGATCTAGAGTTATGTCCCTAAGACCTTGATCAGTCTCGGTCTTACGGAGATAACTCCGGGGTCCCCACAGCGTTGGTATCAGAGCCATACTGACTGTAGGTTAGAGATAGCACTGGCGTTAGAGTTAGTAAGCCGTTTTGAGTCAAAATATTTTGGAATTATCAAAGTACTTTCAGAAAGTATAAGTTAGGGATATCTTTTATTCCTCATCCCTCTTAGTGCCTTTTCTTACCTTACTCTTGTTTGGATTTGAAAAGGAAATCTTACCTTGTTTCTCTTGTCTTTAGATGAGTCGTCAATACCTGGTCAAGGAAACTCAAGCTGAGAACGTGGATGGATACCCAGCACTTCTCCGGGATATGATGTGGAGGGCGAACTTCACTTACCAGCCAACCTACGCCATCTACCGCCGCGACAGGGGGCCAGGCATGGAGGAATACTTGGCCGTGATCAACATTATCGCCAGACAAGTCGCGGGGAGTATCCCATATTGTTTCGAGCGCGTGGCTTCCGAGGCCATGGCTCTACGAGAAGTGGCTCGTGTGGCTATGAGCCACCTCCGTTATGATCTGACGGAGTTGTCTCAGCCGCCTTATGACCATTTTCCTATGAGAGAGCGTGGCACAGAGGTGGACACTTTTGCCCGGATTCAGTTTGGGGAAGATCCCCGGGTTAGGCAGTTGGCGAGGTTGGTTCATATCATGGACCAAATCCATCGGTGCACTGTGTATGAGTTGTACGAGACTCGCCAACGTCTCGTAGTGGCCCAAGGACACTTACAACTCATGTACAACATGGGGATCGTTGACCGCCATGTGGTTTATGGCGCAAATGAGATTTCCCCATATGCTTCAGCACCACCGATGTACCATCTTCCGGAAGTGCCAGGACGTGAGCCTAATTATGGGACGAGACACCAAGCTCGTATGTCGGTCGGTTTTGCTCGTACTCGTAGAATGGAACCTACGGGAGGCCATGTGATAGAGCAAGGCTCCCCTTTGCGTCTTCCTAATCTAGGAGACCCCGATGATCTGAGATCTCCTGGGCTCATCTTCAAGCGAGTTCCCGGTGAACTTTGACCGGAATAACATTTAGGATATTGTAGGTGTTAGCTCATGTTTGAGCATGTATCTTTGATTTCCTGTAAGAGGTTAGTGGTACTTGAACTATTATTGTCTTTCTTGCAAGAACTTTTAAGTCCGGTAGTTGCTTTTCGCCCACGGGCCTTAATGGATGTAATTGCACTGGGAAAACTATGATTTGAATTTATGGATCTTGTACTGGCATTAGCGCCTTTGTACGCCCATTCGGTGTTATGTTTTTGTGCATTTTATATCATTACGCATGCTTATTTAAGAGTTATATGCTTGCTGTCCAGATTTTTAATCACACCTGTTTCTAGCAACCTTGGCCTCTTGTTAATTTTCCTTGTCACTTCAGGATGTCAGGCCCTACCACTCGTGCGAGAGCTCAGCGTGACGGGGGATCTCCACCCGGGGCACTCGATGCGCTCTGATGGCTGAACTCTATGCCCGAGAAGAGAGGTGAGCCCTCTCAAGCAGACCATCAGCAGGGAAGTTCATCTGAGGAAGTGCTTCCTCCGCCACCCACTATGGCAGAGGTACTGGCTCAGATTGAGCGAAACAGGATGGATCAGACGAGGATTCTGGAGGCTATTGCTCGCAACACTTCTCCTGCTCCTGCGGCAGCAGGGGGAGGGGGAAATCTTAGGCAGCGGGAAGGCCTCGCTGAATTCCAGAGGACCAATCCTCCATCGTTTGCGGGCATCGGAGATCCCATGGAAGCTGAAGATTGGCTAAGGGACATTGAAAAGAAGCTAGCCATTGCTCAGTGCACGGGCCTTGAGAGGGTCCTCTTTGCCAGCCATCAGCTGGAAGGCGCTGCTAGTGCGTGGTGGGATAACTATTCCGCCATGCAGCCCGAAGGAGAGGTTCCATCATGGAACGGATTCCGAGCAGCCTTCAGGGAGGCCTATATTCCTGATGGGGTCATGTCGATCAAGCGGCGGTTCCTTGCTTTGAAGCAAGGAAGAAAGACTGTCCCTGAGTATCTTCAGGAGTTCAACTCCTTGGCCGCTATGCGCCGGATGATGTCTCCACCGACACCAGCCGCAGAACCGCTTCATGGGCGGCTTGACCGAGAAATGCAATGCTCTAGTTGTACATGATTTCAGAACTTCCAACACATGGTGAACAAGGCCATTGTGGTGGAGCACAAGAGTGTGGTATGAGAGTCGAGAAGAGGAGAAAGGCCGCTCGAGTTTTCAGCTAGCGGCAGCTTTCCCGAACAATGCCGCCAGCCGCCTCGGACACCTCGTTCGGGCCCGGTGCCACCGAGACCTCCTGTGGCACCTCCACGACCTTCTCCACCCACGGGGCAGCGGTACAATGGGAGTAAGAACTCCCAAGGCAGTGGTACGTACAAGCCCAATGTCACTTCCTTTCATTGTGGTCGCCATGGCCACTATGCCTCTCATTGCCTCGCCAAGCAGCGGGGAATGCCTTAGGTCTATCGAGCTCCTACACCACCAGCTATGGCAAGACCTACACCACCTCCGAGGGCAGCATCTACCCCTCCTCAGATCCCTGCGTGTGGTCGAGTGAACCACGTCACCGCTGAGGAGGCGAGCGACGCTCCAGACGTCGTTTTGGGTACACTTCTTGTTAATTCTTGTCTAGCATCGGTTTTATTTGATTCTGGAGCATCTCATTCATTCATCAAAGAAGAATATGCTGTACTTAATAAATTTGAAATACATAAACTTCAGCCACCTTATCAAATCCAGTCGCCGGGATCGGTTTTTCAAACCGATCAAGTCTGCCGGGACGTAAAAGTGGAAATTCAAAATATCAACTTCTTGGCAAACTTAATTGTGATAAATTCAGTGGGTATTGATGTGATTTTGGGAATGGATTGGCTGTCCAAGAATTGAGGAAAAATCGATTGTGCTCAACGGTCTATTTCTGTCACTAGCGAAGACGGCAGTCGGGTCGTTTTTGCACCTTCTGTGGGCAGTTCTCATCTCTATGCTTTGGAAGCTAGTACCTCTCTTGAACTTGAGAAAGTGCCTGTGGTGTGTGAATATCCTGATGTATTCCCTGAAGAACTCCCAGGCATGCCTCCTGATCGAGAGGTCGAGTTCGTCATCGAGCTTGTACCCGGTACCGCGCCGATCTCAAAACGGCCATATCAGATGCCTCCTAATGAGTTAGAAGAATTGAAGAAGCAACTCCAAGAGCTTCAAGACAAGGGATTTATTAGACCGAGCTCCTCACCTTGGGGATGTCCGGCCATCTTTGTCAAAAAGAAAGACAAGAGTTTGCGGATGTGTGTTGACTACCGTCCGTTGAATGAAGTCACTATCAAAAATAAATATCCGCTTCCACGGATTGATGATTTATTTGATCAATTGAATGGAGCCCAAGTATTCTCCAAGATTGATTTGCGCTTGGGCTATCATCAAATTAAAGTTCGAACTGAGGGCATTCCGAAGACAGCATTCTCCACTCGGTATGGTTTATTCGAGTACATTGTTATGTCTTTTGGTCTGACGAATGCACCGGCGTACTTCATGAATCTTATGAATTCTGTTTTCATGGAGTATTTGGATAAGTTTGTTGTTGTATTCATCGATGACATCCTCATCTACTCAAAGTCTGATGAAGAACACGAGCAACATTTGAGGCTTGTGTTGGAGAAACTTCGTCAACATCAACTCTATGCCAAATTCAGCAAATGCGAGTTCTGGCTTCATGAAGTGAGTTTCTTGGGACATGTCCTATCCAGGGGCGGTATTGCTGTTGATCCTAGCAAAGTGCAAGATGTCCTTGATTGGAGACAACCAAGAAACATCACTGATATTCGCAGTTTTCTCGGACTTGCGGGTTATTATCGCAGGTTCATCCATAATTTCTCCAAAATTGCGAGGCCGATGACTCAACTTCTGAAGAAAGCAAAGAAGTTTGAATGGTCTCCTGAATGTGAGGAAAGCTTTCAGATTCTAAAGGAATGCCTGACCAAAGCTCCAGTTCTTATCCTGCCCGACATGCACAAGAGCTTTGATATTTACTGTGATGCATCTCGCCATGGGCTCGGTTGTGTACTTATGCAAGAGGGCCGAGTGGTAGCTTATGCATCAAGACAATTGAGACCTCATGAGTTGAATTATCCCACTCATGATTTGGAACTCGCAGCGGTTGTTCATGCTATCAAGATTTGGCGACATTACCTCATCGGTAATCGTTGCGAAATCTACACCGATCACAAGAGTCTTAAATATATCTTCACCCAAGCCGATCTGAACTTGAGGCAAAGAAGATGGCTTGAGTTGATCAAAGATTATGATTTTGGACTCCATTATCATCCATGAAAAGCAAATGTGGTAGCCGATGCCCTAAGTAGAAAGTCTCAGTGCAACTGTTTATCGGTAACTCCCATTTCGGCAGGCTTGTGTGATGTGATGCAACGTCTGCACCTGGAGATAATTGAAGAGGGTTCTCTTGCTGCCCTTAGTGTGAATTTTACACTTGAGGACCAGATTAGGGAAGCTCAGAAGACTGACGAAGAAGTAGCTCAAATCCGAGAAGAAATGAAGCAAGGCAGGGCCAAATGCTTTATAGAGGATGCACAAGGCACCCTATGGTTTGGGAACCGGTTGGTGGTGCCCTGTGATCATGTATTGAGAGAACTAATTCTCAGAGAGACTCATGACTCCAAATTCTCTATTCACCCAGGTAGTACCAAGATGTACCAAGATTTGAAGAAAAGGCTTTGGTGGAGCCAAATGAAGCGACATCGCTCAATATGTTGCCGAGTGTGATGTATGCCAAAGAGTCAAAGTGAGCACTTGAAGCCGCGAGTACTCTCATGTACCCCGCCCATTCCCAAGTGGAAATAGGAAGAAGTTGGCATGGATTTTATCACCGACCTCCCTAGGACTCAAGCTGGGTCTGATTCTATATGGGTGATTGTTGACCGTCTGACGAAGGTTGCTCACTTCATTCCGGTCAAGACCACCTACCACGGGGATAAGTTAGCCGAACTTTATATCTCCCGAATTGTTTGCCTCCATGGTGCACCTAAAGTAATTGTTTGGGATAGAGGTCCTCGACCGAGAGAATTAGCGGAGTCTGGCATCCGGGCGTCGAGGAGGCTGGCAGTGGGCTCTGCTGCAGAGAGGAGTGGGACTTTGTCCCGTGGCGTATTATTATTGTAAATTTTTATCGATGGAACTTTGTTGTATGTTGCTGAGATATGTTGAATAAACTTTGTTGTGTGTTGTTGAGATATGTTTTATTTTATTACGAGGAAAGGTACATGAGGGGGTACTTCTTCAGATAGGGCCTCGGAGAGCCGTATATGTATACACATTTTTTTCGAGGTGGGGCGAAGCCGCGCTCGTCCCCCTACCTTCTTCAGATAGGGCCTCGAGAGCCTATATATATATATATATATATATATATATATATATATATATTTTTTTGCGAGGTGAGGCGAAGCAAAGACTCAAATCCTACCTTGTTCAGATAGGGCCTCGGAGAGCCCTATATGCATACGTACTTTTTCTCGAGGTGGGGGCGAAGCCGCGCTCGTTCCCCTACCTTCTTCAGATAGGGCCTCGGAGAGCCCTATATGCATACATATATTTTTTTGCGAGCGGGGCTGCCGCACTCGTCCCCTACCTTCTTGATAGGGCCTTGAGAGCCCTATGGTGTCTGCTCATACGCATGGGT